>JANKKI010000257.1:1800000-2148404 GCA_025175665.1 Cinchona pubescens | reverse complement strand
GTGTGTGTCTCAGGTGTGTGAGAGAGAGGAAGAGAGATAGTGGGTTCAGATTAAAAAGAAAGGTGACACGCTTTATATTTTGAACATTTTGTTACGTTTTTTTTTTTCTTTCTTTTCCTTTTTTTTAGCACATTAACATGCGTATTTACATTTTTTTTTTTAATAAAGAACATCTATATAAATCCCTTAATAATTTATCTAACTCTAACTCATGACTCAAGGAATAGTTTATTTAATTCGAATTCTCAAACTCATGACCTAAGGAATAATTTATTTAACTCGAACTCTCAAACTCATGACTTGAGGAATAACTTATTTGACTTGAACTCATAACTTAGAAACGCGCTTGACTTGAGGAATAACTTATTTGACTTGTACTCATAACCTAGAGACGCGTTTGCATGTTGGCACGATTCCTTGAAAACATAACTTGTTAAAGTTACTGTGAGATTATCGTGGTGGAATAAACTGGAAGACATCTTAGTGTACAACCCTCTTTGGTTAGCAACAAACTTGTAAATTCGGTACGGTAAATGATTCAAATTGCTTATCAATTTCTATTTGGTCATTTGTATCTTGTGACGCACTTTCTTTTCCTTTTCAGGTACCGAGCTAAATAAGCTTTGATTCTATCATAAATAGGATATTTTGACATTCTTTATACTCTACTCAAAGTATGAGATTAGTAAAACGACACATGGATAGTCAAAGACAATAGGCACCAGACATCCTTTATAATACATTTGTTAAGCATGTTTTATTCTTTTAATGAATGGAGCAGCTAAAATTTGCTCCTTGTGTCTTCTAATATCTGCCTAATTTTCCATCTACCAGTTGGATGACACAAAAATAAGAAACAAAAGGTTTGTTAAATTTTAGAATTGCACGATTCAATTTTGCAAACATCGGCAGAATAGAAGATTTGACCATGCATTCTTAGCAAAAGAACCATCAAATTCACAGATGTTTCATGGACCAAAGTGGAAACATCTTTTGAGAAAGTTGCTTTGGGTAGTTGTATTGTATCATTATCCCTGTGGGAAGTAAAACCTAAAAAGTTTGCTGTGGTTTTGTGCAGTCAATTTGTGTAAATTCAAACCTTTTCCCATTTCCTCGTCCGTTTCTAGTGCTCTAATGAGAAGAACATAGGTTGTTTATAGGAAATTGAAAAAATCAAAATTAAGAAAGCTCGGGAATCTCTCACGAAGATTAAAACATTCAGAACTTCCTATTATCGCTATTACATCAACAAAAGAGTAACTATCCAGGCAAAGGGTTGCCCAACCAATCCGTCGAGCTCCTACTCCAGAATGGTTTATAGACCCCTATAAGCAAAGGAAAAGAAATTTCATCAACAGTACAGAGGATGAATGTGGTCCATGACCAGCAAATTAGCCAATTACAATAATTTAGTCAATGTCAATAGCACATGTTCCATGGAAGAGCACTGAAAACCTCAAGCACTACATAATTTTAGCCAACTCAAAAGACTTTCTATCATTTAACAGTTGCAACTAAAAATATACCTTCACGGCTGATCTCTACTGCAATTAGTGGGGCAGCTTAAAGTCTTGATGAAGTGCAGTACATAGTGGAGACCGGTGAAAGTTTTGGGTTTTCTAACTTTTTGGAACTATTATCTTTTATGAAACTGGCTGAGGAAAAACCAACATATTGCATTTTGACTTGCAATATTAACTTGAAACTCCAGAAACAATAAAGTGAAACAACTTCAACATACTCTTCTAGAAGAAGCATCCTAAAGGAGAACTAAATTCTTTAAGATTGATACTAAGACAATCCAGCAGAGAAATGCAGGAAACCAACATTTAATTCAGTTTCGAGTCCTTATAAAGTGATTCTTTTGACAAGTACTCACAAAGAATCTCATGAATCGAAAAGACCCAAATTCAGTAACTAGTGATTCTGTACACTGGATACATCACAGGCTCAATGTTTACAATCCTATATTCTTCATCCTCAAGGACTTCATTGTTCCAAACAACAATGGATCTTCTCTGTTTTCTTTTTCTTTCCACCCTCACTTGATATGTAAGGCAAAAACCTTAATGAGACGCTTGCTGATAGTAACAAATTCTAAAAAACCAGACAGGCAATTTTACTGACCACAATTAGTGCACCCAATCCAAACAAAAATATACAATTCTATTTATGATGTGGAGGAGAATGAAGAAAAATTGTTAAGCACAGACGCCAATGAAGCCATAGTCTCAACAAAACTCAACTAAAACCACCAAATGATAAACATGTTAGTACTGTTCATCTATTTGAGATTTATTCTCCTGTCTGTGCCTTTGAGGACATGGAGAAAGAAATACTTTCAGCTAAGCAAACTCATGTAAAAAGGATGCATAAAATGGACAACTGGTTCTTAGTAATGCCCGATCCTACTATAAGATTAAAAAGAAGGAAATTCTCTTTCCAACAGGCCCAGTCAATCTCAAAGATAAGACGTGTCAGAGGGGAAGTTAGGACTAACAAAATTTTACACAGTTTTTTCAAATGATTCTTCATTTACCGATGACAACTTCTGATGAAAGCACACAGCAAGTTCTTCAAGCAAAACAGGTTGGTTTTTTATCCTCTGCTCAAGAAGGTCGTTTTTCAATCAGGCCAAGTTAAAGAGATATCAAAGAACAAAGAAATCCCAAGGACCAAGGAATACATTAATAGGAAAGGAAAGAAAGAACCCTCAATGCATTAAGGTGGAGCTGGTCCTTTTGTATTTTATTCTGTTTTACCTTTGGACCTAAGCTCTACAGAACTAAGCAAAACAACCTAAAGTACATATTGCACACCTGTAGTCGAGTTCTATATCACTGAATATGGTGCCTTTAAGTTGCCTTTTAAGTTTTTAGCAATGAAATTGCAATCTCACGGTTCTCCAAATAAAGAAAATAGAAAGAAGACATATCTTTTGATTCAAGCAGCTTATATGCACTTCTTCAAATAAAGTAAATATGACATAAACCAAGCTTCAACAGATAATATTCTTCTCCATTTAAGTGAATATAACATGTTGATCGATCTGAACCTAAAGCTTTAATGTTTTTTCATCCTACATGAATACGCGTCCTCCTTTCTGCATCAGTCACATAAAAAGTTATTCGCCGTCATAGCATACATCAAGTTAGTCTATGCTGGCTCCTTCCCCTTTAACTTGGGGTACATGTATTTTTGGAAATTTATCAGTTGACAATATTTTTATTGCCAATTTTCCGAGTGCAAGAATTGTTTGTTTCTTTTCCTCCTTCCCTATCTCCACTAATATATTGAATAATTACTTTAACTATGCAAAAATTCTACAGTCCCGTCCCGTTAATAGACCAACCCCTTGTGCTTCAAAGGCCTGTATAGTACAACATGATATGCTTTAAAAATTTGTACTCTACCAAACCTAGAGGATTGTAGAATTTTCCGTAACATAGGCAATTAGTAGCGCAATATCACCAACATTCTAAAAATCATTTTCTTAAACAATTTCATCAGTACAATTAAATCACATAATAAAAGCAAGCACATTTCAATAAGTCTTATTACCTGACTTTCTTGATGAGGATGGATTTGAGCTTGCGAGCAAGTTCCTGGGATCGAACTTTGCGCTGGAGGGCTTTACGAGCTAGAACTCGCTTCTCTGAATTCTTAATATGATGAGTTTGCTCCCGCTTTATAAGCCGCTCCATTCCGCTGGATTGCATTTTCCTTTGCATAAACCCTAACGCCTGCTCCAAATTGCCGTTCCGCACCTGAACTCGGACACCTCGGCTCTGGTTCAGTGAGTTCAGAGCGGGACACGAGCGATTCAAGATCGTCGGCACATACTTGGCGACAACATTCATCATTTTCTATTATTTGGTGAATAAAACATTAAATTCAACAGTTTGAATTAAATTATTGAAGAAATAAAAACCCTAATTGATTCTCAAAAAAAAAAAAGAAAAGAAATTAATAACAGCGGAGTAATATAAATATAATCCGAAGAGACAATGATAAATAGTTAAATAGTAACGCGGAATCGCAGGAGAGGAGATGTTGAGAGAAAGGGAAACCTGAACTGAAGTGGAAGGCGAGGCGAGGCGAGGCGTCTGAGTCAGAGTCCGTGTGAAAAACACTAAAAAATTAGCCCCTATTCAAGTTAGGGAAATATATAGGTAAGGCACATTATATGTATGTAATAGGGAAAAAAATATACTATTCATGACCTATTTTTTAAAACTAATTTTATATGGGTTTGTAAGCGGATTGGATTCGAGTTAGTTGAGTATATCTAGATCTAAATTTGATTAATATAATCGAATTCGAATTCAAATTTGAATCTCTACCGAATTTACAAAAATAAATTCAAAAAATCATCAAAATTAGAATGTTAACCTCTATTCTTTTTATAACTTTTAAAATTATATAAAACTATTACAACTTATAGGAATTTGTTTTTTAATATAAAAAAATATTTAGTTCATAATTAATAGGATTAATAACACCTTGTCCCCTAAACAGGTAGTAATTACACTTTATCCCTTAAACTATACAAATATACGCTTTGCCCCTAATTCACATTATTCATCTATTACCAATATTAAAAGTATTAAGATAATCTAGTTAAATGGCTAAAATACCTTTATTACTATATTTTGATTTTTTATCTATTTAAATTTTGATAGTGATATGATAATTAATTAAAAACAAGCAAAAATAAATTATAGATAGATAATATTTTAATATAATCTATATCAATATATTTCTCATCAATTTTTTTCAATTTTTGGATTTCATTTTATATTATTTTGAATTTGAATGTTTAACTATAGTGGTAAAATAATTCCCAAATAAGCTTATTTTCTTTTGAAAATTTTTCTCTAAAGGTGTTGTATGAAAATATATTTTCCATATGATTTAATTTTTTTATTTTTTTGACGTCTCTTAGGATTTTACGCTTTTAATAATTGGTTTATCCTGTACAAATTGCGATATCATATACAATATAATTCAACAATTTCTCACTTTTTCACTCCCTAAAGTAAAAGATATCAATGTGTTATTATTTTTTATTTTTTTCCTAATTCTTTTATAACTATCAAAAATCATTTAAATACATGAAAAATCAAAATATAATACTAAGCGTATTTTAGTAATTTAACTATATTTTCTTGATATTTTAAATTTTTTAAAGAATGAATAATGTAAATGGGGGTAAAGTGTAAATTTCTATAGTTTAAGAGGGTAAAGTATAATTACTCTTAGTTCAGGAAGGCAAAGTGTTATTAACCCTAATTAATATTTATGCATGTATTCTTTATTAAAATATAAATTACATAGGCAATTTACACAACATATATGTATCTGTACATATAGAATTATACTAATATATAATAATTTTATTATATATTAAATATTTTAATTGAATACGGGTCTTAATCGAGTCAGAACAACAAGATTCAGATTTGATCTGTTTATTATAATAGTTAAACGGATCTGAATCAGATCCGAGTAATCAAAATATGTCATAGATCTCGGCCCAGATAAAACGGGTCTAGATCAGGTCAGGTTCGGATCTAGACTCAACCCATTGACAGGCCAAACTTCATACCATTTAGATAATTAAAAAACTATTTTTGAATTATATTGGAAATTATATAAGTAACTTTTAATTATTACTTTATATAATGAAAGAGATTTTTGGTGTAATTATAATTTTTGGTATAATTTTCTTTAAAAATATATATATATATAGACTAGCCCCAACAGCACTAACTCATGTCCATAACTTCTTTCCAATTTAATAACTTCTCATAACCTACTATTTAATTTAAATTTATTTCTTATTCTTTTTCTATAATTATGCAGACACATATAGTGTGTCAAAAGGACAAGTTTATTATAAAGACTCGTGATTGTTTCAAAATTTGATTTTAAGTTCTTAAGAAAATAAGTTAAAGAAACAGTGTAGTGGCAGTTTCTTGTTGAAATTAAATTAATTACAAGACACCAAAATAACGGAAAATAAGGGGTAGTGGTATTTCTTTTTGAAATTTAAACTAAATAAAAAGACTCAAAAATAAAGAGAGTGTCTACCAAACTACATGGGGGCTCTCCTTTTTATATAACTAGTTAAAAGGGCACAGTCAATATATGTGCAAAATAAAAGAAAAAGTGTATCAAAAAAAGGGGTGGAAGTTAAGAAATAGAAGTTATTAACAATTGCTAGAAGTTTAAATATTTGATAGGGGCAATAAAGGAAAACTTAAAGATTTGACGGACACCAAAAGATTCCTCATACTTTATATACAATATAGACAATATAGATTATACATACTAGTGACAAATGTATACTCAATGTGTGTGCAATGTGAAAATTAAATTTATTTAGAAACTATTTCATACATACAATAACTTAACATTATTTTGACAAAAATAACATTTTTTAGATTATTTTTCAAAGTCAAACTATTAAAAGATAAGTAGTTATTTAAGTAGTTACTATTTTTTAAAGATTTTTAATCAAATAAATTAAAAAACATTGATAACTGCAAAACAAAAAAAAATTAAAACTTAAATAAGAAATTTAAAAAAACACACCATACCAAGGTTATCCTTTTATATATAGTATAAAAATGGAATAAATAACATTGTGTTTGGGTCGATGGATTTGGAGAAGAATTTACAATCCATTCATTTTTCAGGGATTGTAAGTCTCAAATGGATGTTTTCAAATCTACCCAAATTAAAAAGTGTGAAATAAATGATTTCAAATAACACTTTCTAATTTGAGTGGATTTGAAATTCATCCATTTTCACTTTACAAATCCCATCAACAAATGGGTAAATTTCAAATCATTCTCCAAATCAGTCCATCTAAACATAAAAGTTAATTCTGTCTACAAAGTCTATACCAAAGATTGGGTCTACCTATGTACTCGACAAAAAATGTAGAATTCCTTTCATGCCATAGCATTATTTTCCCTTCTTGATGAACAGAATTTTTTGGGGTTTGGATGAGGAAAATTCTAGTGAGAGAAAGAATGCGCAATTGTAATAATTGTGTCCAAATATTATTATTGGATATTTGTTACATTTCTCGAAAGGCATGCCCCTATTTATAGGCATAGATCAAGGGTTAAAGCCCCCTTTTCACAAGTCTATTTACATTTTTTACCCCAATGAGCCTCTCTCTATAAACATGTATCTATATGATCCTATCTATGTATCATGAATAGTCTCTTTGGGCTGGTCCTTCGGATGCAAGTCGATGGAGTAGCTGAAGCTCAAGACTGCCTTAATGGAAATCCAGCGCCCCAGCAATAAATCAATGGCCAGCATCGACATCAAGTAGATGCACGAGCACCTCTGCTCAAACACTTTTATGCTCTATGCCCTTGAGCCAATGCATTACTTATGAATGTTCTCGCCTTCTCGTTTGGATCTTTTTCCTTAGTTGTTCAAATCTTGAATTTTGAAATTAATGCCACCCCTTACTCTACTTCCACGTGTTATTTTTTGGTTGTACCCCTCTTCACGCCTTTTTCGTCTCCCTCTAGAAGCTTCTCAAATCCAAATATCTCAGAACTCCCGAAAAAACTATTCCAATATTCCCTTTTTACCTTTAAATCCTAAAGCAATCATAACAATGGCGTTTCAGAGTCACTCCAACAATATCTCCGGCACCTCTGGCAAGTCTGGCCAACCACCATGTAAATATCTTCTGCTCTTTCTATTGAAATTGAAGCCTTTGGGGCTAGTCTGGCCAACCAGAACTCTCTAGGATCACACCGACCGATTAGCTTTCTAGAATCCGTAAGACTTATAACATTCCTGGTTCTGTATTAATATGCCCAAGCCTATAGGGGCGAGCTCATCAATCCCTTGAGGGTTATTTCTTTGTATACGAAGAATAGCACTGGCCTTTGCTTCCGCTTCCTTCTCTCATCACTAACTTAACCAATTGTTGGGATAGTAGCCTATTCCAGTTCAGCCCAAATGCTATTAAGTTAGCAGTAGTGTATTGCACTTTGTGCAAACACTTAGACGTTCATCCAACCCATTGGGCTTCCGTGTCTTTTACAAACTCATAGTCAGCCGAGAACCTGGTTATTATTATTTTCTAGCTCTAACTGAACATCAAGACTTGGTATAAGATTATCTAACTTCTGTTCATAAATGTAAAAACACTTCTTCTTAGCCAAACAGTCTCATAGAACTATGATTCAGCCAAAATAGCAATTAAAGACCCAATCTCCTGATACCTCCATACCTTCTATGTCCGAGAAGATCCAAGTTGAGGTCAAGCCCTAATATTTACTAGATAGTTCTAACCTCATCGTAAATTTTGCCAAAAAGAAGTTTTTCTTTGAAGGGAATTTCCTTTCTTGGGCTTGGCTCATGGTGTCACCAGATCATCACAAAGGCTATGGCCTATATAACGCTCTAACACACTTGACCATCTTCTTTTATTTTGCTTAGCTTATTTTGATTCTTTACCTATTTCTTTTTCCTGTAGGTCAAACTCTCGGCCCACTGGTTCAGCCACAAAAGATCAAATTATCCAAGAAAAAGCTTACCACTTCCCAACCTGAGAGTGCCACTCCCTTCTGTACAAATCCATCGACAGCAATCGACTTGATTGTTAACTAGTCAACCTTCTTTGAAGGTGTAGCCATCTCCACTTTTGGAGTTCAAGAGCCCATTCCATCCGATGTTGTTGGTATAGAAGTCTCTAGATCGGCTCTTCAAGAGCCTATACAAGTTTATGATGAAGAGGTGGTGCCTTTGCAGCCCCTATCAGCTCAGCTAAGCCTAACTCCAAGACTACTCTTTATACTCTAAAGAGAAAGACCCTTCCCCTACTTTGGCTAGGAAATAAGCAAAAACAACTCCTAACCCGACCACTCAAGAGATCGTGGTAGGCATTTTTGAAGCAAGCAGACCTCCCTTGATAGCTTGTACAGGTAAGAAGACTTGCCAACTCCCTTTAACATTTAGCCCTTCGACTTTACCTGTAATCTGATACCCTTTCACTATCTTAACAGCTCCAGGTGAGTCCTTCTGCCCTTAGTCTTACGAACTAAGAGCATTTTTTGTCCTAGAAAATAACCAAGTTATTGAATGGTGTGTAGATCCTATTTTTTATCCCAGAAAATAACCAAGTTATTGAATGGCGTACGGCCCCAAGAGCTCGGCCATGGACTCCCAAGGAGGACGTAGTTGCCATTGGTTATCAGAGCATTTCATGGACAAGAAAGTCTATCAGTCAATTTGAAGGCCTTGAGGGGCAAGCCAAATTCATCTTAGGATGGTCACTCAATAATAACTCTTGAGTGAAATTCACTCGAAGGAATCAGGTAGCCCATCAGCTAATCGACTATGGATTCCTTCCTTATAACATGCCTTATGTTGAGAGCTGTTCACTAGAAGAAAGCATAGATGAAGCAGCACAAGCCTTCATCACAGTAAAGACAGTGATTTTTCCTTATTTTGGTATTATTCACATTGATACTAATACTTCTCTTTTATATGTTCAACTTGGCCCTTACCTTCATAACGTCAAGCGTCTTTCCATAGAAAGGCCAACAAGAATGCTTAACTTGAGGCCGAACTCCATCAATTCGAGAAGAACAAAGCAGAGGCCCTCTCTAAGTTGGAGAAAGAGCTCGAAATGAAGAAAAACAAAGCCTTGGCTAAGCTTCAAACCTAGCTTGCTAACGAGGCTCAAAACTTGGCCAACTAAGAGAGTAAATACTCAGCTCAGATAGATGAGCTAAACAAGAAGATCATAGAGCAAACCGACAAGCTAAATACTTGCAAGAGGGAGTAGGTTTTGGCTCAAACAAAGATTGAACGATTGAAAGCTGAAACCTCCTCCAACCAGTTATCCTAGGTCAACTTCTTCCTAAACTCCGAGGGATGCCAAAAGGACATTGGCAAATTCAGCAATTTGTCATGAAGATGGGTTACATTATTGCCATGATAGCATTCTAGAGAAATTCCTTGAAGTTGACCTTGATGCCTCAGTGATCCCCAATTATAATAAGGAAGCAACTACAAAGCTTATCAATGAGATGATCCAACTCTTTAGCACTCCTCGATCGACAATAGGCCTTCTGGATCCGAGCGGAGCTCTAAACTCAGAGAGGCTTCAAACAATCACAGCTATGCCTGAGGTCACTCTTGAAGATGAGGCTGAGTTTATCCAGGCTGAATTGGCCAAACCTTCTACCAATACTTAGGATAATTTTGTAGTGTAGGTAGTATCGGTTGTTGATCTGTAATGAACCAGGTCTGCCTAACTAACCGTATTTTGTACTTATCAAATTTAATGAATGAAATTCTTACTTTTTCAATCGATCGTCTTGACAATTTCTGTACTTCATCATTTTTTTTTTATATTGTTGGTCTGAACCACTTGAGCTCATCAACGTGTTATAGATCTCTTCGGGCATCCGAATGTATCGTGTAAGGACTTTGCCTCAAATGATCAGCATTTTTTTTCATCAAAAGATTTTTTTTTTTCATATTGTTGTTGGTTCGAATCACTTGTGTGCATCGGCGGGTTATGGATCCTTTCAGGTGTTTGAACGCATCGCATAAAGACTTTGCCTCAAATGATGATCATTTTCTCATGTATATAAACATGTATGTACATATGAATATGCTAATAAATCAAATGCTTTATTCATATGATATAGTTCATACTTTACGTACATCTTCAACCCATATAATATTTTCTAAAATTTACAACATTTCAAATTTGTGGTATGTCATTACCATGTCGATTGACCAACTTGTGGTATCCTGATCGATGAGCTTCGTGATCATGTATGGCCCCTCCCAGTTCGAATCTAACTTGTTCAGTCCTTCTGCTCGACTAACAACCTCATTCTTTGTTAAGACCAAATTACCTAGCTTAAAGTACTTTTGCCTAACCCTTGTGTTGGCCCCAAAAGCAACCTAAGAGGGGAGTGTATTAGGTTGTTTCAAAAGTAAACCTTTTTAATGTGTTTAATGGAAATGCAACAAGTAAACACTTAAGCACAAATGAATATAATAAATATTCAACAATTAAAGCTTAAAGAACAAATATAAAGATAGAGACAGAGAGTATCAAACCAAACTCCCAAACTTCTCAAGTTTGGAGTATTTCCACTAGTAGTGCCCCTTCAAAAAGGTGAGGCAATAAACTTCTTGTACACAAAGTAAGCTCACCCTTACACCAACTAAGTCTCTCTAGTTGGGCCAAAGGGTTTTACACAACAACCTCACTTTTGAAAACTGTTATCCCTCCACTCTTACACTTGAAGATCACTCACTAGTCTACTTTGCTCACACTAATTTTCTCTAGTTGAGCCAAGAGAACTACACTATCCAAACCAATAACAACTAACACACAATATTTTAACCTATTTCTTCCCAAATAGCTCTTACAAGTGTTTGTATTGAATGCAGTAGTTCTACTCTCTATTTTTTACATTTACAAACTTGGGTATTTATAGAAGCCCAAAAATTGCTTCCAACAGCTCTCTAACGGTTATTTTCTGTTTCTTGAGAAACTAGTATATGAGGTCTTTCAGACGACTGATGCTGTGAGTGTGCGTCCGAACGAACTAGCCGTTGGACCTTTCAGACGTCCGATGCATGGCCTCTGTGTCCGGTCTCTGAGGGTATTCATTCGGACGTCCGAGGATGTGTCCGAACCTGTGTCTAATCCATGCAATGTCTTCTGGAAGTATGATCGAACGCTATTAGATACAAGTCCGAGGCTTCAGGTCCTTTGTGTCGAACGATTATCATTATCTGAATTGTCTTCCTTTCGGACAATCATCAACGTCCGTAGAGTTTTACTGGTTGTTTTCTTGATTGTTTCTGACAATCATTTACGTCCGAAACTACCTACCATTTTTCACGCTTGTTTTCAAACTGTTAGTCCGATTTGGTCATCATCAAACCATGATTATCATAACTGGGCTTCAACACCTTGCATTATAATGTTTTTCCATTTGCTACTTGTATTTTGCCTTTTTTATCGAGGCAATAACTTCTTCCAACAAGTCCAGATCAGTTCTAAGCTCTTTATCATTATTAATGTTATGATGTTACTGAGTACAATCGGTTGACATTCTGATCTCAACTGGTATAACTACCTCTATTCCATACACCAAACTGAAATGAGTAAAACTGTTAGCTATTCTAGGCGTAGTTTTGTAGGACCATAGGACACTAGGCAACTCTTCAACCTATCGACCCTTAGCTCAATCCAATCTAGCTTTTAATCCAGTGATAAGCATTCGGTTTGTAATTTCTTCTTAGCCATTAGCCTGAGGATGTCCGACTGACATGGTGCACAGAATAATGTTCAACCTTTCACAGAAGCTTTTAAAGGATTCTCCCATGAATTGAGTAATTTTGTGGTGGCTATTACTCAAAACTGAGGTATAAGGAATGTCGAACATACAAATAATATTTTTTCAAAAAAACTTCTGTACAGCCATCCCAATCATTGATGGTAATGGTTCGGCCATTACCCGCTTGGAAAAATAATCAATGGCCACCACAAAATATTTTCGTTTTCCTACTGCTAGAGGGAAAGGTTCAACCAGGTCTATCCCCCATTGTTCAAACGGTCATTGTAATACCCAATTCATTTTCACCTCCTTACTTGTATTACTATAATTATTTTGTATTTCATAATAGAGTTTTTTTAAATTTGAAATTTCTTCCCCAACGCCCAACTGACTCTTGTATGAAATTGGTGAATGGAAACTTTTGAGGTGTAAAATAAAATGGAATTTTCATAAAGGGATGGAGTAGTAAGTTAGCAATAATTTTTTGGGCCTTGGAAAGATTAGGATTATCTTAAGGGATTATTTTACAAATCCTAAACTTTTATTTGAGAAATTAATCTAGTAGTTCTATATCATTTATTCCTTCGTAACCTTTCTGGAACCACCGAGAGCTCTGTTAGAGCCAAATCCTTCAATTTTCATTAAAATCTGAGAATTTGTAAGAATTTCAAGCAAATATTATCTTGGGAACAACTTGTACAACTAATTCAAGGCAAGTAACTAAGATTTCTTCTAAGTTTTAACGGTATTATTGGTTAGGACCTTCTTGAATTGTTCAAGAATTGTTCAAGTGTTAAGAGTGTTAATTGAGTTGAATTATTGCTTCAATCAAAAGGTTTTTGAGTTATTAGGAATGTTTATATTAAAATCTGATGGGGTTATTTGGTTGTATGTTAAGTATTGAGCTAAAACATCAAAAGGGAAAAATTATGAACTTGAGGTAAATGGTTCAAATTCATGTTTCTTAGATATTTTAGTTTGATTATGGGTTGAAGGAACATAAGGGTCATGTTCTAGGGTATATACATGTGTTTAGAGTGGGTTTTGAGGGGTGGAACTGCTCAGCCTCGTAGCAATCAAATTTCCAACCCTAAGAAAAACCCTTAGCTTTATTTGAGTAGACAACCCTTCGCAACTTTAGGAACTGGTTGTATCTTTGTGTAGGAATATTGAAATTGAGAATCGTTTATTGTGTTGGAAATTAGATTCATAGCCCTTCGAAATGGTATAAAGATGGCTCTTTGTTTCTTACTTTATAAATACTAGATTTTCAAACAATTGGACTAAAATTCATGTTCTGACACCATGCTCTATTTTCTTGGAACTTTCAGCATATTGAGTCTAATTTTTGATGTGTTCAAACCTTGTTATTTTTTGACATGTATACATTCATTTATGTTCATTTTTAGTTACCTTACCTCTATCATAGCAGATTTCTAGGTGGTTTGTCTTGTTCTTAGTCTTGTCCTATTAAGGACCCAGTTTTAACGTCTTATTAGTAGTGCATAGTGGTACCTTTAAGGAAGTGCTTTATCTTATGTATTAGCATTACTTTAGAGTGTGTGTTGACTTGTTGTTGTGTCTTTGATACAACAACTCTTTGTTCAAGGAGAAGTGTTTTAGATTGATCGGTGGTTTAAGGTTTATTTCATCCATACGTGAGGTAGTAGTGCCGAATCCCTTTCTCTTATCTTAAATATCCTTTTAAAATTGCAATTTCCTTGGCATATTATCTGTATATATAAAGGGTTGAGCATGTAATATTTAAATAGTAAATGAAATATGGAAATTAGTAAATTATACTTGTATATGTAACAATGATTCTAATTATATATTTTGATTTGGGGTATGTTACTCTAAATATGTAAATGGCATTTCTTGAGTATGGCATTTTTGTATTTTTGAATGATTGAATTGAATTGAATAAATGCATCATCGGTAATGTGATTGCATCATTATTGTGCATATCATATTGCATCGGCTCAAATGCTCTACGTACGTGGACTCAGTAACCAAAATATAAATGCAATGATTCATGAAATATTGCATGCCTTATTTGTAATGAATGTCTTGAACATGAACCGACTAAACATGAACCTGACTAACCAATCACATGACTTGTCTTGAAATTGAAATTGTAAATATTATGTCTGGTCTAGTAGGATAGATCTGAATCCAATAACCGACAGACCTACATGGAGCCTTAACCCTTGCACATATGCATAACATTTGGAATTGCATATTGACTCTTAAAGAAGGAATTTCTAAAACGTTATAGTATATATATTTTAATTCCATACTGCCGCACCCCTCCCACAACCCGCGGTCTGGCCGGCACCTTTTTGGACCGGCACCGTCGCCATGTGGTGCTCGTGAAATAGGTGATTAAATGCAAAAGTCTTATTTACTATTACAAACATAAATTACCTACTTACTATTACCAATTTAATGAATCACCTATTTACTATTACATATCTAGATGTGTATAAGAGACTAGACCATGTACAAAGATTAAATAGCTTCCTTAAACACAGGAATTGGAGTTGCCACCTCTTATGTTGGTGCTCCGGGACACAAAAATACATCAAAATTTAAAGAAAAAATAAACCCTAGTCTATAAGATTGACTCCTGATTCACGTAATTCAAAAAACATGAGTTCGGGAATCCTGTTGTAAAATGGGAAGGTTCGGGATAGATTTGAATTTCCCTCGGCACCCACTGTACGGCGTTGGACCGGTTGCATGATTTTATCGCGTTTCCCTTTTCAATTTTAGTATTCATTATTGCCGACTTTGTAGCGTACGTGTGCTTAAGATAGTTTAAAAGTAATAAAAATATATACATATTAATGAGGAAATGAAAATAAATGGTAAATAAAAACATTGACAGGTAAATTTAG
The DNA here is from genome assembly GCA_025175665.1 of Cinchona pubescens. Classification (NCBI taxonomy): domain Eukaryota; kingdom Viridiplantae; phylum Streptophyta; class Magnoliopsida; order Gentianales; family Rubiaceae; genus Cinchona; species Cinchona pubescens. Next base: position 2,133,151 of record JANKKI010000257.1, on the reverse strand, counting down.
CCCGGGGTCCAATTTAAAGTTGCACACATTTAGCTTGTAGTGCCCTTTAACTCCCAAGGGGCAAAACAGTCGTTTGTCATGCACGCCAAAGTTTACTTCTAGCCCGATTTTATATTATTGATACAGTTATTAAGTCATGGACTAAATTGAGTTTGATTCAAATATTTAATGTCCAGTCGTGCAATTAAACAAAATTTGAGGACAGAAGAGTAAATTCACATCATTCATATTCTTTAATTGATAACAAGTAAGAAAAAGCATAAATATTATATAAAGCACAAATCATCACAAAATAAACTAATCAAAAATATGTGCAAAATCAGAGCCTATTTACAATTTAATTCTACTCTTTGTTAAAAATTTTGTTTTTGCCCCTGTCCTCTAATTAAACATATTAAAACTACACAAAAATTGATTAAAGTTTACACATTATTGTCATTAAAAATGTAACTTATCTGGGTAAATTTAAAAAATAAATAAAATTTTTAAAATTAAGTCATAAATAATGCAAAAATAGTAAGATAAGCATTTCATCACCAAAAAAATCAATTCAAAAGATCATTTAACTCACCTCAGCCTCAGGAATGTGGTGGAATTGGTTATGCTCGGCTTGGAGTGCGTTTGAGCCGAATTTGCTTTCGGCACCTCCAAGCTTTCGGTTGATGAACCGGCCTTCTTCTACCACGCTTTTCACCCACCAGATGAACGATTTTGCTTGAGTTTCACAAAGAGAAGTTGTAGTCCCAGGTACCCTCTAAAACTTTTCTTCTTTGAATTTAGCCTAATTCCTCTTCTATCGTTTGGAATTTTCGCTCAAAGTTGGCTGTCTGGAAAATTTTCCAGACTTAGAAAAATTTCTCTCTTTTCTTTTTGCAGAAATTTCGTCCCCCCCTCCCCCTTTTAGACTGATTTTTTTGCTCTTTAAAGAGGTGGATTGAGTGCAAAAATGGTCAAAGACCATTCATTGTCATGTTGGAAGTATGGGGCACCTGAAATTTGGTGAGAATGGGTGAAAAAACGCAGAGAAAAACGTGGACAAAACAGCTCTGTCAGTACAGGAAATTAAAAAGAAAATTGAGAGTCAAATTAAAAGGAAAATAGGGGAGAATTTAAGGGACAAAAATAGGTGTCTACACATACTATTTATTTTAGTTTACATGTTTGTTAATGTACTATGTTTATTCTGTTATTCTAAAATTGTAAATGTAATTATTGTATAATAAAGGAATACAATTTATACAATGGATTGCAATACCTTCCTTTCTAATGAATGTTATTGCTGGTTATGATAGTACATAGTGGCTCAGTGTACCGTGCCATGCACGCTTTGGGGTTTGGTCTCTAGGTGCGGCGTGTCAGGGTCTCAATTTCGGGGCGTGACAACCATGGGCTTAAAATAGTAGTTAAATTTATTACTGAATTTCCTATGATTGGAGCATGTATTAAACAATTGTGACACTGACGAACTAACATATTGGCATCTGTGTACATGGTCAGCCAATAGTAACCTATGATCATAACTTTCCGAGCTAAGTTTCAAGGTCCATTGTGGCTTCCACGAAATAAATGCCTTTATGTATCTTTTTCAACACAAATTTTGCTTCTGCTGGACCAACACATCCAATGAGATAACACAAATACGATTTTTGATACATAATTCCCTCTATAACTTCATATTTTTCTGCTCCATGCATCACCCTTCAAGCTTCCTTTTAGTTGGCCAGTAAGGTTCCAAAAGATAAAAATTCCATGGTCGGTTTCATTCATCCCGGATCATCATCGATCTCCATAGTTTCCTCTTCATTTATGATTCGTCCTTCCTAAACTTCTACCAATACTTTTTTAGTAAGACGAGAATAAATAGCCGAGGCCAACTTAGGTAGTGCATCTGTATGTGTTCTTAGTCCGAGGTATCTTAATGAACTCTACCTCTTTAAAATTTTGTTTGTATTGCTTGACCATTTGAAGTTATTTTTGCATAATTACCCTTTTAGTCTCAAAATCTCCTAAGATCTAACTAACCACCAATCATGAATTAGTGTTGATTTTGAGAGCTTGAGTGCCCATTTTTTTTGCCAACTTCATACCTATTAATAATGTCTCATATTCGGCTTTATTGTTTGTGGCTTTGAATCCGAACCGAAAGGCATATATAACATGATTTCCTTCGAAAGTCTTAATGATGATCCCAACTCCCGATCTTTACTCACATGAGCCTCCATCTATATGAAAAGATCCCATACCTAGTGTTCTGCTTAAGAATTCTCTTTTTGTCAACGATCATCACCTTGTTGATCATGCGGAGTTCAACTGTCCCTTCTGTAAGAAAGTGTGCTAGATCCTGTGCCTTAATTGTGTTATGTGGCCCAAAATTCAATATTAAACTCCAATAGTTCTACCGACCACTTCAGAATCCAACTTGATATATCAGGTTTTTCGAGGACTCTTTTTAAAGGTGAATTAGGGTAGACAATGATTTTATGGCCTTAAAAATAGGGTTTTAACTTTCTTGGTCCCACTATTAATGGAAAGGCTACATTTTCAATGGGAATATAATTGCACTCGGGGCCTTGTACTAGGACTTTACTTGTAAAGTAGATCAGCCTCTGAACTCCATCCCGTTCGACTACCAACACCAAACTAAATGTATCTTCAGAAGATGAAAGTTAAAGGTATAATTCCTCTCCCTATCTTAGTGCAGTTAACTGAAAGAGAGTCCCCAAATTTCCTTGAGTTATTCGAAAGGTCGTTGAAACAGTTCGATCTATTCAAACTTCTTTCCTGTTTTTAGCTGTTCAAAAAAAGATAGACTCCGTTCGTATAAGTTTGAGAGAAATCTATTCAGAGTAGCCATTCAACTAGTTAGTTTCTGAATATCTTTTATCAATGATGGGGGCTTCATATTTATGATAGCTTGCACTTTTGTGGATTAGAATCAATACTCCTTTGAGAAATGATGAAACCCAAAAGTTTTCGTAATGGCACTCTGAAAGTACACTTTAGTGGGTTTAATTTTATTTAGATCCTATAGAGTACTTCAAAGGTTTCCCATAGATCATCTATAACTTCAATCTCCATTTGGCCACTCTTTACAACCATGTTATCCACATAAACCTCCATGTTTTGTTTGATCTAGCTCATAAAAACCTTATTAAACATTTTCTGATATGTAGTTCCAGCGATCGCTAACCCAAATGACATAGTTTGATAACAATATATGCCCTTTGACATTATAAACTCAATTTTTTTTTTGTCTAATTCACTTAAGAATATTTGATGACATCCTTTATAGGCTTCTAATAAACTTCCGAACATAAAAGCTACTAATAAATCAATAACTATATCGATTCAAGACAAAGAGTGCCTGTCTTAAGATTGGCTTTATTGAGATCTGTAAAATCAACTCACATTTGCTAGTTCTCTTCTGGCTTTTTTAATACATTAAGTTTTTTAACAATACAGGGTTACTAAACCATGTATAATATAAGACTTCTCAAATAATCTGAGCGACTAAACAGTTTGTCTACTTCTTGCACTCCACTGAAGTTCGAACCATATCTTTCTTTGTTTAACAGGCTTGTAACTTGAAACAATATACACTTAGCTTAATTATGTTTGGATATCTTTTGAGGGTTTACCAACTGTTGGCCAAGCTAAGATGTCCTTGTACTCATAGAGCGACTGGATTAGGTTGGCTTTAAGCTTAGCAGGCAAGAGAGCGCAGATGTGGATTTTCTGATCAGGATAGGATATTTCTTCTATCAATACCCCCAAAGCTGGCTTATCTTGCCTCTATATTGATCGTCGGAGGTCTTAAAAGGCTAGCTTTTAGAAGCTACCTTATTCTCTTTAGGAAGCTCTTCAATTTTTAAGGCTTAATAACATAAGGTAGCAATTCCTGGTCTCTTTCTAGTTCTCCCGAACCGTTCTTTTAGATCTATCCCACAAGGAAAATTTAATCTTCAAATAAAATATGGAGGAAAGGATGATGAAAGCATATTGTGATGGCCGACCCAAAATCATATTATGAAAACTATGTTGTTTAACAATGACAAATTTTATTAGCTCCGTTCGTCTCTTGGGTGGCTCCCATAGGGTTAGAAGGGAAGCAAATTTGTGCCCTTCGGCATAACAAAGTTGTTGATAAAATAGACCAAAGACGTTCAAACTGATTGGATGTGATCATTATTAATTCCCATTCACTCCCAAGTATGCCAGAAAATCATATTCACTGAAATACTATTGTCCACGAATACCTTGTGGACTCTATAATCCCATACTTTGACATGAATGGTAACAACAACTGCATGAGGAAAGTGATCGGGCAAGAGATCGTCATCAGAAAAGTTAATATTCAAATTCATCTTGGGTTTTGTCAAAAAAATTTCTCCTTCAAGTTGATATCTCGCATATCTTTTCTGAGCCTGATTGTAGACTCCACCGCTCGAATCCCTAGCGATCACATTGATCACTTAGCCACATTATTATTATTGGATGGGGGTCACCTTTGATTGTTGTTGTTGTTGGCCCCTTAGTATGTGTACCGATCATTTTTCGGCCGAGAATGATGATTGATAGTATTTTGAGACTGTCAGCAATGCGAAGAATGTCCACTCTTGCAAATGTCCCTCTCGGATTGCTCTCTTAATACCTATTTTTAGATCATTGGAGTCCTCCCATGGTCTACATGATAAGCACAATAGCAACATCTATCCTACTTATGAAGTTTGGTTCTCATCAGTGAGGACAGTTCCAAGATTCTAATGTTCCTGATTTCAAAAAGAATATCACACCTAGGCGCATTCAAGGAATGGAAATCTTTGTCAATTAAAAATTTGGTCCGGGTAGGTTTAAAATTATTCAATCCTGGATATACTACCTTACCCTCAAGAAACTTGGGATTTTTGAATTGTTTATTATGTTTTCCTATTCGTCTAGAATCCTTATTTTTCTTTTTCTTATCAAACTCTTTGGCCTTATCCTCCATCATCTTTTTTCCTTTTTGTTTGAAATCTAAAAGTTCTCTCATCGATATATTTGACTCTTCTCTTCTTATACGACTCTCAGCTCACTTCATGAGCTCAGAGAAGGTCTTTGGAACTCTCATGATTGATTCACAATCTTAGCTTCATGCCATCGCAAAAAGCTGCCATCATAAGTTTCTCATTAATGTCTCGGACTTGTACAGCTTCATCATTGAAGTGTTCGATGTATTGACTCAAAGTTTTGTCATTCTTCTGTCTTACATTCATTAAATGAGTTTTCTTTATGTATGACCTAGTGGCTCATGAAGTGTCAAAAATTTACTATCAAGTCAGTGTAAGAAACTATGAAACCCAAAGAAAGTTCTTTGAACTATTTCTGGGCCGATCCCCTATGAGTTGTAGCAAAAAGTTTACATTTGATAGCATCAAAATAATCATAGAACCGAGCTATAGCAAAAACATGAGCAATATGATCAGATAGTCAGTAGTTCCTTGCTAATGATCAAGTCATGACTGTTTAAAATTAGGCAGAATCTTTCTAACGTAATGAGTGGAATGAACGGGTCCCAATCTATGTCTGAAACAATCTGTTGGCCAATGTTGTTCTGGGATAAGAGTTGTTGAACAAGAGTTCAACTTATTGGCCATGATTTTTGCATCAGGTGTTAGAGATTGGAGTTGTAGAGTTTCCTTCCGATGAACAACGTTTAGCCTTGTGTATAGCCGATCATGAATCGATCGGGATCTTTATCTGCTCACAGTTCTAGAAACATCGGGTCCCTAATGGCTGGCACGCTGAGTACTACTGGCAGTATCTTCTTCCCTTCTCTCAATGTCTTAAGGGTTCAACAAGAATAGTAGTATCCTCTTCCCACATCTCATGTCTATTATTCAATGGATCTTGCTTATGCATTTTCATAAATTGTTGAATAGTTGCAAAATTTTAATGAAGGAACTGTAACATTTGTTCCTGAGCAAGAACTTCTCCTTCATGAAACTCTGCACTAACCTTTAGAATTTTTATCAGGAAGGATTCGTCTCTACTGTTTTCTCGCCGTCTATTCTTCGTGGATGATGAGCAAGATGAATGAACCTAAATGTTTAAATTGTAGTTATATGTGAAACCGAAAGCAAAGCCGATAAGATAGTAGTTCGACTTTTTGTTCGATTTGCACAAACGGCATCACTTGATGAACAAGAATTCATTTGGGGTATAGATGAGGAAAATTCTAAAGAGCAAAATTAGGAGCAATTGTAATAATTGTGTCCAAATATTATTGTTGGATATTTGTTACTTTCTTTGGGCCATGCCCAATTTATAGACGTGAATCAAGGGTTAAAGCCACATTTTCACAGGTCTATTTACGTCTTCACCCTTAATGAGCCTTCTTATACAAACATGTATCTATATGATCCTATCGATATATCATCATATTCATCTCTTCACACCAAGTAAATTCTTGTATGACCAAATATTTTGACACAAACAGATTGAGATAGAGCGCTATGGTGGCATAGTAATTATCAACATCCTCGTCAACATTAGCCCACGATTTTGCCGCTAATGGCATCAGTGACCAAAAAAATTGGGGCTCAAGCTTTTTCGTTACTGCTTCTTAAGAGAGGAAGAAGAAATCTTGGTCATTCCAGTGTAAGAGAATTACTTGGCCTTATCTAATAATGACAAGGTAGATTTCTCTTTCTTCCTTATAGCTCCCAAAGCAGTAAAAACGTTATTGTTGAATTTTGCCTCCTACCATTTTCCCAAACAATCACCAACGAAAATAATTCAATTTCAAAATCCACTCGCACCAAAAAAGAAAAAAAATATTTAGTTCTATAACTGGGTATGTATTCCTATGGTACCCGGGGAGGAAAGGTTGGAAGTAGACTGAGGATGGTTTTAGGGAAAGCAAGTAGGCAGGCGAGCGGGTGAAGGTGTTTGGTTACGCATACGGTTGGGATCTGGGTTGGGGGTTGATTCTAATTGTGTTTGGTTTTTGATTAAAATGATATTTTTATTCTTAAATTATTATTGTGTAGAAAAAAAAATTCATAACATTCAAAATATCTTTTTCTTTCTTTTATAAATAATAATTATGAAATTTTGAAACATGGTGATGAAAAATTAAGAACTTTCAAAACATGTCAACAAGATAAGAGAAAGGGAAAAAAAATATCACATAAAAAGTAGAAGAAAAACAGAATGAGATTTATAAAACCTTTTATTTAGACACAATTATAAGGGTATATTTGTCCAAAAGAACAACAATATTGGGTTAAATTTAAAAAATAAAAGAAAAAAGGACTTAGCTGTCTAAAAAATAACGTTATAGATTAAAATAATAGTGACTCCAAACGCTAAACGGTAAAGTGAAATTAACCCAATTGAACTTTGAAGCCTGGTATTCATTTCTTGGGAAATTTCACATAAATTACAAAATAAAAAATGAGAAAAAATATGTATGAAAAGAATAAAAAAATATATAATGGATGAGAAACAAAGAAAAATCCAAAGTGAACACATAGCTTGGCCTCATTAAAGATCTAAATATGTTATTTGCTCCAGTTCCTGTATTTAATGGACTCATGATTTTAGTTTTCTATTCACTTAAATTACAATGATATTGGGTTGATTTGTACTGACAAGTGATATCAGAGCCTTAAACCATGATCTTGGAGTGTTTTGGAAAATTGAAGAAAAAATTGTTGGAGTATTTGGATATTAAAAATTGGACCAAAAGTGGTTGGTTTTGATATATTTTTTGACAATTATAGTGCAACAAAATTGACCAAGTTGGGATAGATCTAAAACAAGAGATTCTGTTATGATTATCTTTTGTTCCGATTGACAGTGATAGAAAAAAATTCTGCGAAGTTGATTGTGATTGATTCATATAATTGTGAAATTTGATACGAATATCATCAATGGAAAAAGTTGATGAATTGCAACGAAGATGATTTATCCAATGCATGGATCGTTTGAAAAGTATTTGAAGATGAAAATCAAATCAAAATTATGGTGCTAGACTGTCGTAAAAAAAAAGAAGAAAATTTGATAGAGACAAAAATTGCTTAGATATGCTTTCATGAAATGCATGGAGAGTTTAGTTTAAGGGAAATATTGTTGGTATAATTAAACCAAACTCTTTACTAGTTAGGAATTATGTTATTGTTGGGTTTTTTAAAGTTTAGTTAGATAAGAATTTAAGGTATTAAATGTTATTTGGTATTTTCCTACCAGAATTAGTTTTAGAATTATATTCCTAATCTAATTGGATTTCTTGGTAGTCAAATTTGTTTATCTATAAATAGAAAGTGTAATCTGTTGGGAAGAGTTAACTTAAGGATTTGGAATAGGCAAATTCTAGAGTAGAGATAAGACTATTATATCATGGTTTATGCGATTTTAATATGATAGTCCGATGTGATTTATTTTGTAATATCTCCCTTTCTCTCGCACATTTTTATATGTGATAAATAAAATTATCTTTCGCTACATTTTTTTTAATCCTAACATTTCGTTCTCTCATTCTCCATCTCCTTCAACATTCTCAGCATGAATGATCAAGAATTCGAATATCATATACACATCAGAATTTAGAGCCTTGTTTAGCTCTTTAAAAATTGAACTTTTTTTTTTTTTTTTTAAATTTCGAGGGGGATTGATTTCTAATTAAAAATTTTTATGGGAAGAGAGAGTTCAAGAATTTGAATTATACCATATCAATTTAAATGTGCAAACATAATATCAACTAGAATGAGCAGACATAATTTCTGGTTAAGGGATTCGAAATGGTGGTGTATGGGCTACTGCTGGTAGTGTTCTAGGTGTGTTTGACATGAGTGTGTTGAGGGTGGAAGAAAAATAATAAATGAGAAGAAAGGATGGACATTTTAGACAACACATTTTTTAAGGGATATTATGGTCGTTTAATTGTGACAATTATTACTCTTTTTGTTTCCAATTTTTTTCTTGAGTTATTATTAACTTTTCTATAAAGTATGAACACAACTTTGATGCAACTATTATTATTATTATTATTAATATGCTATAACTTACTGCTTATTACTGTACTCCTGTAGACACCTAAGTTAAGTTCTCCTCTTATACACTCTAGATTTTAATTTGACTCACAAATTTCTTTTTAATTTCCCTTTTAATTTCTTTTTAACCTGCTTTTTGATTTCCTCTTAATTTATCCTTTAATTCTATCTTAGATTTGTCTTATGGTGTTTAGTAATATTATTATGTGTTTTATGCATTTTTGAAATACAAAGAATGAGTTTTAATATTTTTAAATTTTTACATTTTTCAAAAAAAAAAAAAATCAGCATGTGAACAGTACATCGCGTACTGTTCAGATTGAAAAATGTAACAGAGCTATTTTGGCCACGTTTTTCTTTGTTTTTTTTCACCCATTCTCACCAAATTTCAGTTGGCCCATACTCCCAACATGACAAGGAACGGTCTTTGACCAATTTTACACTCAATCCACCTCTTTAAAGAGCAAAAAAATCAGTCTAAAGTGGAGGGGATCACACAACAAAAGGTATCTTGATTAGGTTTGGATGTTTATAAGTCTGGAAACATTTTTCAGACAGCCAACTTTGAGTATGGGCCAAACGATCTAAAAGTAATTAGACTAAACTCAAAAAGAAAAAGTTGTAGAGAGTACCCGGAACTACAACTTATCTTTGTAAAGCTCAATGAAAATCATTCATCTGGAGGTAAAATACACATCTTGAATGTATAAGCTTTAAAGAGGTCTTTGTACAGTAAAATGTCACTCTCTAATCTTCATCTATGGAACCGGCTTTCCAGACAGCCAATTTTCAGCAAAAAATTCCAAGCGATCGAAGAGTAATTAGACTAAACTCAAAGAAGAAAAGTTGTATAGAGTACATGGGACTACAACTTCTCTTTGTAAAGCTCAAGCAAAATCGTTCATCTGGTGGGTGAAAACGTGGTGGAAGAAACCCGGTTCATCAACCGGATGCTTGGAGGTGCCGAAAGCAAATTCGGCTCAAACGCACTCCAAGCCGAGCATAACCAATTCCACCACATTCCTGAGGTTGAGGTGAGTTAAATGAGCTTTTGAATCGATTGTTTTGGTGACAAAATGCTTATCTTACTATTTTTGCATTATTTATGACTTAATTTTCGTTTTTTTTTTTTTTTTAAATTTCTTCTAAGTTACATTTTTAATGACAATAACCACCAAACTTTAATTTGATTTTTGTTTGACATTTTAATATGTTTAATCATATACCCTCTGATTGTGAAATTACCGTTTTGCCCTTATGAGTATTAAATTGTAAATAGGCTCTGATTACATATTTTTCAATTAATTTATTTTGTGATGATTTGTGCTTTATATAATATTTATGCTTTTCCTGTCTTGTTAAATGATGTGAATGTACTCTTCTGTCCTCAAATTTTGTTTAATTGCACGACTAGACATTAAATATTTGAATCAAACTCAATTTAGTCCATGACTTAATAACTGTATCAATAATATAAAATCGGGCTAGAAGTAAACTTTGGTGTGCATGACAAACGACTGTTTTGCCCCTTGGGAGTTAAAGGGAAATGTGTGCAACTTTAAATTGGACCCCGGCTAAATTTACCTGTCAATGTTTTTATTTACCATTTATTTTCATTTCCTCATTAATATGTATATATTTTTATTACTTTTAAACTATCTTAAGCACACGTACGCTACAAAGTCGGCAATAATGAATACTAAAATTGAAAAGGGAAACGCGAGACCGATAAAATCATGCAACCGGTCCAACGTCGGGTAAAGTGGGTGCCGAGGGAAATTCAAATCTATCCCAAACCTTCCCATTTTACAACAGGATTCCCGAACTCATGTTTTTTGAATTACGTGGACCAGGAGTCAATCTAGACTAGGGTTTATTTTTTTCTTTAAATTTTGATGTATTTTTGTGTCCCCAAGCACCAACACACCGGGTGGCGACTCCAATCCTGTGTTCCCTAGCTTAGATTATTTTGTACAATTCATAGTCGCATTTAAAGCCCCGTTATGTAATAGTAAATAGGTGATTCATTTAAATTGGTAATAGTAAGTAGGTAATTTATGTTTGTAATAGTAAATAAGACTTTTGCATTTAATCACCTATTTCACGAGCACCCCATTGGCGACGGTGCCGGTCCAAAAAGGTGCCGACCAGACCGCGGGTTGTGGGGGGGTGCGACAGCGTGGTGACTCCACTGGAGACTTTGAGAATCCGGGCACACGATTTTAACACATTTCTCTCAAACTATTTTACCCCGTTCATTATAAACCGGCTAATTTTTACCGATTTTGTGTGCTATGTTACATGCTCTATGCCTCGTTTTGCTTGCCATGTGCAACGTGTTACTTTAATTGTTCTTTTCTAATTACTTTACACTTGTTTTACCGTGTTTCACCATTTTTTTGCTGTCTTGTGTGCTGGTTTGCGAAATTTTGTCTCGTTTTACGTGCCACATGCTACGTGTTACTTTAGTTGTTCTTTTTCAATTACTTTACACTTGTTTTACCGTATTTCACCATTTTTGCTGTCTTGTGTGCTGGTTTACGAATTTTTGTGTCTCGTTTTATGTGCCACATGCTATGTGTTACTTTATTTGTTCTTTTTCAATTGCTTTACACTTATTTTACTGTATTTCACTATTTTTGCTGTCTTGTGTGCTTGTTTATGGATTTTGGGTCTCGTTTTATGTGCCACATGCTATGTGTTACTTTATTTGTTCTTTTCAAATTATTGAATACTTGTTTTACTATAGATGATATTTCACTATGTTTGCTGTCTTGAGTACCCGTTTGCTCGATTTAGGTCTCGTTTTACGTGCCATACCCTGTTTGCCTATGGTGTGATTTGTTCTTTTTTTATTGTACATGTTTTAATATATTTTGCTATTATACTTGTTTGTGGTTAATTTGGGGGTAATTTGGGCATCTTGGGGTGCATCTTATACACAGCTAAACGCGTTAAAATGTGTGAATCTTACCACCTCCAAGTGAACACAGCATAACACATGTCCCATTTATTGCATGTCCTATTTTTGTGGGTGTCGTTCCCACATTCCCTATAGGAATTAAGACGATCTACCTAGATATGCGGCCGTGACACAATGTGCACGTAACGGTATTTGTGGCGATCACCTGACCACCGACGATAAGGCCCATCAGAATTGACGAATTTTATTTTTGGGCCCAAAGTCTGAAGGTTCGGGAGTCAAGCCCATCTAGATTGCATTAGTAAGCCAAGCCTCATATTCATATAGCTTAAACCATATGGCAGAACTGTGTGGACCTTGTTTAGGACACTAGACACGAGGCGGTAGGACCCACCCATTTATCTGGCTTGTAATAGTAAATAGCTTTACAATTTTGTTATGTAATAGTAATTAGTTTTTCTGATTCGTATGATTTACTTTGGCCATGTACTTTGTATCTACTTCCCGCAAGAAAGAGTAAATTTTGATTTTTGCATTGCATAAGCCTTAGGTAGGGTCAAAGGCATATGGTTGCAAAAATAGTAAGATAAGCATTTTGTCACCCCGCGACATGTTTCCAAAGTTTTATTATCCCTTGTGTGCATATAGGCTAACCCCAGCGTTGTAGGGCCCCCGCAGGCTACTTATTGCATATCATTAGCCTTAGAAGGCATACCCTGTCGGATACCTTGTGTATAGAATTGCATACCTATCCCAAGGTACATAACCTACAATGGGATTTCCAAGCTTGCGTGTTCATTTTCTAAAGGCTCTGAAGGGGTACAAGCCTCAGGTAAGGCTAACATGTAAATTTCATGCAGATGAGTTCCACTCGAGTAATTGGAAAGGCGACCAAAGTGCCCTATTTGCTACAAGAGTGGGAACGAAATATGCAGTTGTCAGAACTGAATACAATAGCTGGTTATTTGGGTCACCTAGTATGTCTGCGGGATATTGAGCCAGATCGGACCATAGTAGACGCTTTGGTACAGGTTTGGGACAGTGAGGCAGCTGTGTTCAGATTCGGGAAATTTGAAATGGCGCCCACACTAGAGGAGATCGCAGGATTTCTCGGACTGAACTTCAAGGACCGAGCTATTATACTACCGTCCCTAGGTACTACAAGGGACTTCTCTTTGTTCACCGGCATATCAGAGGCTGCGATACCAGGAGGACCCGAGGCTAGTTCGGTTACTTTGATATTTTTACACGAGCACTTCGGCACAAAATAGGGTTTTCGTAGGAACAAGACTCATTTTTTGCATCCTGCTAAGGAGTCCTGGGTTCAGAAGCTAGTCCAGGTTTTTGCTTTAGCACTGACTCAGCGCATATCTTTTTCCGAGGCCGAACGGGAGGATAGCATTTAAGACGGTACGGATGTTAGCCAATTTGATACATGGCATCGGTGGTCAAGACCTCACCATAATCCCTACTATTCTAGCTGACATATTGGTGGCATGTACAAACTATCAGAATGGAGTCAAATTTTTCAAGGGTTCAAGCCTTTTGTTGCAAGTCTGGTTCATGGAACATTTGGGGTGACGAAAGATTGTTCGTCATGATTTTTCCTAGGGTAGAGTGAATTGGGTACAAAGTCACAATCAACGCATCAACCGGGCAAAGTTGCTGAAAGACAAGGAGAAGTGCATTCCCAAAATCAGTGACTGGTCGGTTCAATGTTATGTTCGACAAAGGGATACGGCCCGAATCAATACCAGAAAAGTCGAGTATTTTGTCAGCATGTGTATAAGAGACAGCATGTCAACACACTTATACGATCCACAGCAGCGTGGAATTTCAAGGACCACGCCTCAGTACGATGTATGGCTGGAACATTTGGTTAGCCGGCAACTACAAGCTGTAATAGACCCTTCAGAAGAAGTTCCTCGGTTGACCACACTATTGGAGGATAAGGACAAGGAAATAGTGAAAAAAGAGATAGTTGAAATAGATAAGCACAGGCAAGCTTACAAAAGACTTCAAGAACAGCAATCCTGTATTCGAGAGCAGGAATACAACAGAAAGAGGGCATGCACCGAGATGGCAGATGATCTGGAACGCCTAATGCACAATGGGGCTGCTGAATCAGCACGTAGCAAGCTTCTACGGTACAAGGAGCAAATGATGAAGATACGAGACCATCTAAGGGAGCTCGCCGAATAAGTTGTACAAATAGGTTTCGTCCCCTTTAGAGCTTTTTTTTTTTTTTAGGGTTCCTGGGGAAGGAACCACGTTTTATGCTGTAAACTTATGATTATGTTTGTTTATATATATCTGAATTTTCTTTTTTTAATTATGTTTTAATATGGAGGTACTAAGTGTCAAAATAGCTGCCCAACGCAGCCCTATTTATACCCGCTCGCGTGCACGTAAATTTCGATTTGAAGACAGTATGAGCACCGTACCAGCAAAAGATGTGGAAGGGACCAGTGGGGATCAAAACCCAAAGATGACAAAGTTACGTAAACAGTCTCTTATGGACATCTATGATGGCTGCTATGGCCAGTATGAACCAAGAAATGCAATGGTACAGGCAAGAATATGGGCCTCACCCTGCCAATCAGGAGATGCTACCTCCTCATATTCGTAATCCTGGCATGGGGATGCCGCTACCCCTACCACCACAGAATCAATCTCCTCCAACTCCAGTGCCACCACTGACAGATCTAATTCCACAACCACCACCTCCTCTTGAGAGAGAGTATACCCCAGGAGGGGAGCTGAATTAATGCCTCCACCGCCTCCTGTACCAGCTGTCAATGATGCCCTATTGAAAAGAATGGAACAAGAGGTTCGAACTGTTTCATGAAGCAGCAAGAGGGGTATAAGATAACAGCTGGAGCTATCGACTACCAAGATCTATGTCTATTCCCCGAAATGTAATTATCGCCAAAATTTAAGATCCCAAAATTTTCAAAGTACAATAGCAGGTCGGAGATCCAATAGCTCACCTTAAAATGTTCTGCAACTTGCTGGGGAATCCGACAAGCGATCCTCGGATAGCAATGAGGGTATTTGCCAGAAGCTTAGAGGGAGATGCGTTATCATGGTATTTAATGCTTGATCCCAAAAAATTGCAGGATTGGACGGACTTGGCAAATGTTTTTGTAAAACAGTATGAGTTTAACCGCGACCTGGAGCCGGACCATTTTGCTCTGATGAACTTAAAGAAGAAGCCCTCAGAGGATTACCGTGAGTATGTGAAAAGATGGGAGGGCGTTAGCTGCCAGAGTGAGCCCACCTATGACTGAGACTGAGATGGTCAAACTTTTTATTGATGTGCAAGAACCTCCTTACTATGAAAAGTTGACCGGGTCTATTGGCAAATCATTTTCAGAAATCATCCAGCAAGCAGAGGCTGTTGAAAGGGGCTTGAAAAGCGGAAAAATTATTGACATGACGGCCTTCAAACTTCAGATAGAGTCCATGCAGGGGAGCACGTCTGTGGCTAAGAAACCCCTGAGCAAGAAGGTTGACAAGAAAGAAGAGGAAGTGACTTTTATTTTCAACCAACCCAACCGCCAACCACCACGCAACTTCCATCAATACCAAAGACCTAACCCACAACCCTTTTATCCACCACCTCCACTACCACCTCAATACTACCCTCAACCCGTATACCAAATACAAGTACAAATGCCCATGCCTAATCCACAGCTCCCATATTATAATCCAAAACCACAACTCCCAAACAATCAAAGATCCAACCAGCCAAACAAGGTCATAATTCCCTTCACCAAACTCCAACCAAGCCAGACCACATGGCGGACCACCCCACAATTTTACCAACCTAGGACGGCCCATTGAGCAACTATGTCTCTTATAGCAGTTGAGATCAGCAGGGAGATTGAATTCTATAGCTCCTCCTCAGTATCCAGGGGGAGTTCTGGATAGGTTTGATGCCAATGCCCACTGTGCCTATCATTCTGGAGCCCTAGGGCATTCTACACTAATTGTTGGACGTTGAAGAACAAGGTGCAGGATATGATCGATGCACATGAGATTGTCATTAGGAGACAGGAACAAAGGGCTCCTGTAGTAAACACTAATCCAATGCCACTGCATGAGCCTCATGTTGGGATGGTTTGTATAAAAGCGGAGACAGAAGAGGAAGAAGGAGAAGTCAAAGAAGTGACAATGACTCAGACCAAATCGTTTTATTTGGAGTCATCTGAGCCTTTTATCATAGACGTGGATCTGATTGAGGTAGAATCCCAGGAACCTGACATAGAGGTGAACTGCCAAAATTATGTTCCAATTGAAAGCAGATGTGCAGTGCCGTGGAATTATCAACCCTCAGCTGTGATAGTCGGTGGAAGGCCAATTTCTGAGGAAGAAGTGTCCGCTGTCACAAGATCAGGCCGAATCACAAATGACAACAGTTTTGAGACCGGACAATCCAATAAAGGTAAATAGCCCATGCATGCCCCTAAGGCTGTAGCAGACAAAGATGTGGAGGACTTTATAAGATTGATAAAAAAAAGTGAATATTCAGTAGTTGAGCAGCTGAATAAGATGCCCTCACAAATTTCTATACTCAGTTTATTGTTAACATCTGAGCTACACAGGGAGGCAGTATTGAAGATTTTGAGTGAGGCTCATGTGCCTCGTGACATTCCCACTTACAAACTTGCTGGGTTAATGGGCAGTGTGTTGGCATCAAACCAAATTTGTTTTTCTGATGATGACTTAACTTCTGAAGGGAGCGATCACAACAAGGCTCTATTCATCTCGGTTAGATGTGAGGGGCGGCAGGGGTTTGCCTAAGGTCATGGTTGATAATGGGTCTGCTTTAAATATTTGTCCTTTGAAGACATTGGATAAATTGGAAATCTCTCATGACCTCGTCAGGAATTCATATATGGTGATCAGAAGGTTTGACGGGGCTCGATCGACAAGCTGGCCGGATTATAAACCTTATTTTGAAAGTGGGGCCAACTGCTCATCAGGTCACTTGCCAGGTTCTTCCAATTGTTGGGGTATATAATTTGCTGCTGGGACGCCTGGATCCATTTTGCTGGGGCTATTCCGTCATCTTTACATCAAAGGGTTAAATTCATTTACAAGTTTAAGCTGATTACTGTATTTGCCGAAGATGACCACGCCATGATGGTCAAGGGGGAAGTTGGGGAAAGCAGTGACACTCCGGTGCCTTTCTTAGCTTATGATGTGATCTTTGTCAACCGAAGGCCTGGAGATGTGTATACAATGAAAGCTGTCTGGGATAAGGTGAGTGTAATAATTGCAAGGGAAATGCTGCGTCATGGAGGATATCGCATCTTCCAAGGTTTCTTATGAATTTGCATGGCATAATACACCCTATTGAGCTACAGCAACGCAGATGAATACATTTGGGCTCAGTTTCAGCCTGAAATGTCTGCAGTTGAATCTCTTACCAAGCTAAATAGAGCTATAAGAGACAGTGAGTATTGCCTATGGTCATTCCACCTCTTAAGATTACTTTTCCACGTTCTGCCGTCATTATGGCTCCTGATGTAGATGAGGCTGAAAAGGAGGATCTTATCCAAGGGTAGCCGAATTATTTGTGGGGGTAATTATTCAAGAGCAGACGGAGAAGGATGACACTGAGTTGCCATTTGCTGAGATCGACCAACTGCACAACTGGACATCTGATGATCTCCCTAGTCATAGGGAGTTTCGATGGCCCAAAATCAATGCTTTTGATCTTTCGGATACTACAGTTTATGAGGCCGATGAGTGCAATTTGATATCACACCCGACCCTGATTTTACACAGTCTGAGAGTGGTGAGGACGAGTGTGATATTGAAAATGAATTCGGGCGACATGAGGAAAAACCAAAGCCTAACTTGGAAGAAATAGAAATGGTAAATATTGGGACAGACACGAACGTAAGAGAGGTTGAAATCAGCATACATTTGACTAGAGGGCAGAGGAAAGAGATAGAATTTTTGATTTTGTTCTAAGACGTCCAAAACTGGGACAAGTCTTTTAGATAAGGGACATAACCAGTTTTCCTCAAATCACAAACCCGCTCTTCCATCCCTTGTAGCTATGTTCTTTCCAACCAAAGTGCCCATCTTAAACTGGGGCAAATTTTTGTTAAGATAATCCCAATCTTTACCAATCACATGACTTAACCCATTTGACCCTAACTATCCTAAGTTCTGCATAGGCTTTGGGAGCAGTTTGTGCGGTCTCGGCAGTTGATGTTAACATGTCTATCCCAATTACAGGGAAGGTAGCCTTACTGATGCCGAAAAACTTTGTAAACTAAAATTCACATTCATTGGAAAAGGCGATTAGACTTAGTCAGACGTCTTCCGTTTACTCCCACACCTTGCCATTTACTTGGACCTCATAGGTGAAAAACCCAGAAAGGGCAGATTTATTTAAAAAAAAAAAAAAAAGAGCAAAAGAGAGACTTGGTTAAAAACCCTACGGGGCGGCCTAGGCAAAAGGAGAATGTGCGAAAAAAAATGCAAAAATAATAATAATAATAATAATAAAAGGGAGGGAAACCTTAGTGAAAACCTAAAAAGGTGCTGAGGAATGGGTAAACTGAGCAAATGGTCAAAGTCTGGTTAACGACTTCTCTGGGTCCAAGTCTGGGAAAGTGTTCAACTGAAATTTGTTGACCGAAGTTAGGTTTATTGGTTACCTCTATGTCGTTCTCTCAACACAGTCATTGGCCTTTAAAAATCACGTATCCGATGGATCCAAAGCATTGCCTGATCGGGTCCAAATCACTTGGAATGAAAGTCAAAGCGGTGTTAATACGATGATGGCACGATTTTTACTAAGATTGCTCCCATGTATGCCTATATTATTTATTCATGTACTTCTATCAAACTCACATGCTGTCATTTAGTTTGTTTGTAGTTGTTCTTCTTGTTGTTGATGTTTTAGTTGTCAAATATGAGAAAATTATCTATTTAATTGAACTATGTTTGACCTGATTCCTGTTGTGGGATACGTAGGCAGCTCTTAGCGAGCTTGGTCACCTTGCTTATAGTAATGTTTGCTAAGATTGACATTTTGTATGTTTTGGCACTGACCAATTCGAGTTTTCTTTGCTTGATATCGCATTGTTTTGAGTACCTGCAGGTACATGAAAAAATCCACGACACTGGGGCAAATTTTTATTGATTTGATATCCTTCATAAACAATAAGGGATACACTAATCCTGAGAGCTGTCTTGATACCCAACGGTCTTTCTTCGCATTTTAAAAGGGGTGATTCACGCCAACCCCTAATGAAGCAATCAACCTCACAGGTGATCGCCACTTGGGAGATGGTACACTGAGTTCCCAGTCAAACCTCAAGACAACTTATCAGTTTAAATAATGCTGTCATTTACTGTTGTAAACTTAATGTTTGATTTTCTCTTTTTTTCTGTTAGGGTTAACTACTAATTGCCTTTTACACTTCATTTCATGGGTAAGCCCCATGACATGGCTCCGTGTATGTATCATACTTATTGCATTTTACCCGATAAACGAATTCGGGTTCTCATTTTCATTTTTCATTAACCTGATAAACGAATTTCAGGTTTATATTTTCACCCGATAAACGAATTTCGGGTTCTCATTTCCATTTTCATTAATCTGATAAACGAATTTCAGGTTTTCATTTTCATCCCCGATAAACGAATTTCGGGTTCTCATTTCCATTTTCATTAATCTGATAAACGAATTTCAGGTTTTCATTTTCATCCCCGATAAACGAATTTCGGGTTTCCATTTTCATTAACCTGATAAAAGAATTTCAAGTTTGCATTTGTCATCCCCTATAAATGAATTTCGGGTTCTCATTTCTATTAACCTGATAAACGAATTTCAGGTTTGCATTTCTGTATCACCCGATAAACGAATTTTGGGTTCTCATTTTCATCTCCATTAACCTGATAAACGAATTTCAGGTTTATATTTTCAGAGTATAAACAAATTTTGGGTTCTTATACACATCTGCATTGTAACCTGAAACATGAATTTCGGGTGGAACAGTTCCATTTTCATAACCTGATAAACGAATTTCGGGTTTGCATTTTCATCCTTTAAACGACTCTCGGACTCTCATTTTCATTAACCTGATAAACGAATTTCAGGTTTACATTTTCACTCGATAAACGAATTTCGGGTTCTCATTTCCATTTTTCATTAACCTGATAAATGAATTTCAGGTTTACATTTTCACCTGATAAACGAATTTCGGGTTCTCATTTCCATTTTTTATTAACCTGATAAACGAATTTCAGGTTTGCATTTTCACTCGGTAAACAAATTTTGGGTTCTCATTTCTATTTTCATTAATCTGATAAACGAATTTCAGGTTTTCATTTTCATCCAGATAAATGAACTGTCTCTTATACTCATCTAGATGTGTATTAAGAGAAACAGATGTAAATACGAATGAAAACCCGACTTTATGTCATCGGGTTCTCATTTTCATCTAAATTAAAATGATAAACGAATTTCATCGGTTTGAATTTTAACCTGATAAATGAATTTCGGGTTCTCATTTCCATTTATAAACCTGATAAACGAATTTCAGGTTTGTATTTTCATTCCCGATAAACGAATTTCGAGTTTCCATTCTATTAACCTGTTCTATTAACCTGATAAACGAATTTCAGGTTTGCATTTCTATATCAACGGATAAACGAGTTTCGGCTTTCATTTCAATTTTGCATTACCCGACAAACTCACCGTTCGGGTTTTCATTTCACTCTTGTTACCTCGATGACACAAAGTCAGGTTTTCATTTTAATTTATATGTCTTTACCCCGATGACATAAAGTCGGGTTTTCATTCGTATTTACATACCCTTGCCTTGATGATACAAAGTCGGGCTTTTAATTCATATGATGCTTGTTGAGTTTCATTACCAGTGGCGTTTGCATGTTATGTCAAGTTAGTTTTCTTTGTCATTCACAGCTACGTTTCATTCTAAATTCTTGTACTCCCGATAAATACCAGTTCGAGATTTCATTCTTGTTTTCAAATTTCATTTGTCTCTTATGGTTCATTTCACTGGGAGTCTTTTTATTCATTTCTTTGTGTATAATGAAGACTTTTCCGCTCTGGATGAATCGATAGACCTAATCTCCCCGGTGTGTTTGTCAATATGGTAAATTTCCTCTTTCATGACCTCATGAGCTTAATGTTGACATGTGGCAAATTTTGTTGCATGATTGGAATCATCCAGTCATGCGGTGTCTACAATCTTTGCCTAGAGTTTCTTCGATCCTCTTCGACACTCTGGCAAAGAGGGGCAAGCTGTAGACACCTATTTTTGTCCTTAAGTTCTCCCCTATTTTTCTTTTAATTTGACTCTCAATTTTCTTTTTAATTTCCCTTTTAATTTCTTTTTAACCGTATTTTTTGATTTCCTCTTAATTTATCCTTTAATTCTGTCTTAATTTGTCTTATGGTGTTTAATTATTATGTGACTTATACACATCTAGATGTGTATAAGAGACAGCATGAAAGCAGATATCTCTCGCTCTGCAAAAAAAAATTAAAAAAAGTAAAAATCAGCGCGTGAACGATGCGTCTTGTTCACGTGCCAACGATCATTTCGACAGTGTTTTGGCCACGTTTTTCTCTGCGTTTTTTCACCCATTCTCACCAAATTTCAGATGCCCCATGGTCCCAACATTCCAAGTCATGTCTTTGATTTTTACAAAGAATCCACCTCTTTAAAGAGCAAAAAAATCAGTCTAAAGTGGAGGGGACGAAATTTCTGCAGAAAAGAAAAGAGAGAAATTTTTCCAAGTCTGGAAAATTTTTCAGACAGCCAACTTTGAGAAAAAATTCCAAACGATCTAAAAGTAATTAGACTAAACTCAAAGAAGAAAACTTGTAGATAGTACCTGGAACCCTACAACTTATCTTTGTAAATCTCAAGAAAAATCATTCATATGGAGGGTCAAAAACGTGGTAGAATCAGGCTGGTGGCCAAGAAAATCTGCAGAAAAAAAGAGAAATTTTCCAGACAGCCAATTTTGAGCAAAAATTAAGAAGCGATCGAAGAGTAATTAGGCTAAATGTGTATAAGAATAAAAGTTGTATAGAGTACCTGGGACTACAACTTCTCTTTGTAAAGCTCAAGAAAAATCGTTCATCTGATGGGTTATACTTCCGGTTGAATCTAGATGTGTATAAGGCTTATGCATGGAAGCTTGGAGGTGCCGAAAGCAAATTCGGCTCAAACGCACTCCAAGCCGAGCATAACCAATTCCACCACATTTCTGAGGTTTAGGTGAGTTAAATGAGCTTTTGAATCGATTGTTTTGGTGACAAAATGCTTATTTTACTATTTTTGCATTATTTATGACTTAATTTTCATTTTTTTATTATTTTTTTAAATTTCTTCTAAATTTAGATTTTTAATGAGAATCAAACCACCAAACTTTAATTTGATTTTTTTTGACATTTTAATATGTTTAATTACTCTCTGATTGTGAAATTACCGTTTTGCCCTTATGAGTATTAAATTGTAAAGAGGCTCTGATTTTGCACATATTTTTCGATTAGTTTATTTTGTGATGATTTGTGCTTTATATAATATTTATGCTTTTTCTTACTTGTTAAATGATGTGAATTTACTCTTCTGTCCTCAAATTTTGTTTAATTGCACGACTGGACATTAAATATTTGAATCAAACTCAATTTAGTCCATGACTTAATAACTATATCAATAATATAAAATCGGGCTAGAAGTAAACTTTGGCGTGCATGACAAATGACTGTTTTGCCCCTTGGGAGTTAAAGGGCACTACAAGCTAAATGTGTGCAACTTTAAATTGGACCCCGGGCTAAATTTACCTGTCAATATTTTTATTTACCATTTATTTTCATTTCCTCATTAATATGTATATATTTTTATTACTTTTAAACTATCTTAAGCACGCGTACGCTACAAAATCGGCAATAATGAATACTAAAAATTGAAAAGGGAAACGCGATAAAATCATGCAACCGGTCCAACGCCGGATAAAGTGGGTGCCGAGGGAAATTCAAATCTATCCCAAACCTTCCCATTTTACAACAAGATTCCCGAACTCATGTTTTTTGAATTACGTGGACCAGGAGTCAATCTAGACTAGGGTTTATTTTTTTCTTTAAATTTTGATGTATTTTTGTGTCCCGGCGCACCAACACACCGGGTGGCGACTCCAATCCTGTGTTCCCTAGCTTAGATTATTTTGTACAATTCATACCGACATTTAAAGCCCCGTTATGTAATAGTAAATAGGTGATTCATTTAAATTGGTAATAGTAAGTAGGTAATTTATGTTTGTAATAGTAAATAAGACTTTTGCATTCAATCACCTATTTCACGAGCACCCCATTGGCGACGGTGCCGGTCCAAAAAGGTGCCGGCCAGACCGCGGGTTGTGGGGGGGTGCGACAACTCCTACATTCCCACTTTTTTTTTTTTTTTTGGTGTGTAATTCCTTTTATAATACATGTTTCAACAACACTAATATATTTAGTTTAGACACTTCTTTAATTACTTTTTTCCCCATGAAAAACATTTCATACATGCACATTAGAGTATGCTTTTACCATTAAAGTTTATAATTGATTTGAGGAGAAGCATTTAATGATTATAATTACGATTATCTTGACATTTAAAACATTAAGACACATGACACAACTTATGTGCACTTATCATATACAATTAAAACATGCAAAGTCAAGCTCTTAGTCCACAAGCCCATCCCAGTAAGCCTACCCATCTAGGTCGATTTCTCCCTTTATAAATAGGATTATAAATGTACACTTTCATAAATCCAGAACCAAGTCCTTGTAGGTTTTGCCAGAATATTCAAACATGAGCCCAAGTTTATTATATTTAGAATATTCGATATACGCTTAGTGTAATTTTTTGTCACTAACAATTATTATTAGGCCAAAAATGCCCATTATATTCTAAACACAGATTATGATAATACAAAAGAATTAACTAAGGAATACTTTAATATTAAAAATTCTGTGTACCTTTTTTGCAAATTAAATAAATACTTTAGTAGTTTATACTAGTATATATTTATCCCATCTAATTTTATATCGAATTCTTATGTTGTTAAAAATTTCAATAATACTATTTATAGGGAAAAAAATTAAATTTGCTTCTTTATCTTTAAAGTATCGACTAATTTAGTTTCTTATTTTTCACAAAAATTAATTTGGTCCCTTATTTATCACAAAAACTAATTTGGTCCATAATTCTTTAAAAAATAAATATAATCGGCAATCGACGATTTTCGATAGAAATTATGGACAAACTAGCGAAATAATTAACAATGCATCTATTACAGACTAACGAGGACATGATTATCATGTAGCTCACTCTGTTAGTTTATCTATAATTTTTGTCACATACCTTAAATTAGTTAATTTTTAAGGATGAGGACCAAATTGGTATATTGTTATAAACTTATAGCTTAATAAGCAAATAAAGATGTTAATAACCCAAAGTACCAAATTGGTAATTTACCCTACTATTTATTCTTTCCTACATGTCTCGAACCTAAATTCGTGCTACAACAATTCATGGGGAGTGGAAGTACCAACTCCATTTAGGAGCAAAACAGGTATGACATTTCCTTTATTGCTTTGGCTTCTTAAGCACCACTGTATGATGCACCATATGTTTGATAAAATGCCTCAACGTGCTTTCATAATAATATGCCAATTGGGTTTCGCTCTTTTGGGTATTTCTTCCTTCCCAGTTAACTTTAGTCTGTGTATGTTGCTATCATAGATTTACTAAATTTCTTACTCTAAATTCCAACTTGTCAATTATATAAATTTTAATTTGCTTATAGCCTTAAATCAATAAGGAGAGCAGTTGGATTTAGACATAAAGGGATTAAAAAGTCTAACATTAGTTTCCCAAGAAACTCTGAACTAGGAGTACTATAAAGGTGCTGCGGTGCTAGCCCGTATATTTCAGTTAAATGTTTTGGGATTGGATGATCATGTGATTTGATATAGAAACTTAGCAATTTTTTTCATCATATGACTAGTCTGGAAGGAACTTGTGATTATGTTGTCTGTCTGTAGCGCTTTTACTAGTTTTCTTGGTTCGTAGTTAAGTGGGTGATCATCGCAAATTCATTTTGTGGAGTGTTTTTATGGAAGGTCTTTCATTTTACTTAGCATCAAGTTGTTGAATGGAGCTTTTTAAGACTTTTTAGAAATTCTTTTGCCAATCTTATATCATTTACTTCTTTTACATGAATTTTGTTGTCTTCGTAAATGCTTGTAACTAGCTGCATTTTTGTATAAAGTTTTGACAATTATATCATATAATGGTTACAAGTGCCCCTACTAGTTTTACATTCGGTTGTTAGTTTAGTTTTGACATGACTGGACTTTTTTTATTTTTTATTATTTTTGTGGCCCTGTAAATACTCATCTTATCTTGCATGGAGAACCAAGAACAGCAATTCGGTTGATTACTGCTTAATATTTTGTTTTTTAGGTCTTTAAGTTTGTATATAACTTTTATGTTTGGAGGATTAAGCTTGATCTCAAACCACTGTTGGATGGTGTAATGGCATTTAATGTTGTTGTGTAGTTGACTGATTCTGTTTTATGTGACATAGATGTGTCTGCATGCATGTTTGTGTTTGTTGATTCATCTTCTTTGTGCCCTGTTCTACCCATGGTCTTTTTTACTGTTAGTATTCATTTATAGACGAGCTTCTTTGCATACTATACATGATGTGGACGAAACAGAGAGGAAAACTCACAAAGCTAGCTCCTTTTTAGGGTTGAAGCCGTTAGAGAGAATAAAAGCTAAAGATTTTCGGAATGGGTGACAAGAAGAAGGGAGGCTCAATGCTAGTTAGGCTAGTTTCTGCAGCTGGTACTGGATTCTTCTATGTGGTTAAGAAGAGCAAGAGGTTTCAAAATACCCAGACCAAGCTCGAATTTCACAAATATGATCCTCGTTATCTAGATGTCGTGAATCGCCATGTTCTCTTCACCGAGGCAAAGATGAAGTGACAGACCTGCAAAACATTTACTCATGGTAATTTAGTTTGCCCTTTCTGGTTATATTTAGTTAAGAATAAGAATGAAGGCGTATAGTTGTCCAGACAATTTTGGTACTTGCTCTATGATGTCTTGTTTTGGTGTGTAGCTGCCATCTTCCTTTAGACGAATAGCAAAACCACTTATTTTAGGAACTTATCATCTGTTTCTCCAATTTCTAGCTTCTGCTTCACTTTGGGTATTTCCATTTAAATTAATGTTCTTTGATCCAAAAAAATGATGTGGACAAAATAAAAGTTTTTGAACTATATCTTTCTATTCAAATACTCTGGACACAAGAAGTTTTATTGTGGTTAGAACTAGCATATCTAATTGTTGATCTTGAGCCAATGGGAGCCAATACTACTTTTTGAAAAATTGGGTGTCATCAATTTCAAAAAAGGGGCCCTCTACTCCAAATGAAGGGTTCCAAGGGTATTGGTTAAGAAGTAACGACTAAGCAATACCTAGTAGTTGCTCCGGAACAAAAAAATTGTGCTCTGGACACTCTTACTTGAATGAAAAACCATCTTGTCTGCTATATCATATACTTATACACCATTTTACTGTTACAGTTACCACATGAGAACAAGGAATATGCCTTAAAAAAGCCACAAGCAAGCAAGCTTGTTCAGTTTGGTATAAACATGAGATTATCTCAGAAGTCGAGAAGTTTTCTGTTCTACAGCATTTTGAATGTGCAAAGAATATGATCAAATGTTGAGAAAATTCTTTGCTACCCACTCCGCAATGCAAGTGAGTATTACAGGCCATTGGATAATTGAAAAGTGATGGGACCCCTTTACTTTTCAATCATCTCAACGGTTGCCTACTTATTTCGCAATGCGGAATAAGTAGCCAAGAACTACTCCAAATGTTGATGCACATTATGCCTCGTCACTATTTTCCCATAATTATTGCTTATAATCGTAAGCCATGCCCTTAAGGTATGCAAAAAAGTTGATAAAAGGCAGACAAGGAAAGTCAAGTTGGAACTACAAACAGGAAGATATAAACTGAAGAGCATGGCCATACATATTTAAATACTACTAAATCCCATATTAGCAAAGACAAAGATAAGCTAATCCTAATTTTAGCAGGTTGAACTGGGGGTGATAAAATATTTGGTTAACCAAATTTGTAACTAATTGCAAATTAAATTTGGATAATAAATTCAATTAATTTTGATTTTGGTCACAAATTAATTAACTGGCTTATTGAATATTTATATTATATATAAAGTTTTAACCCTTTTTTAATGTCCGTTATCTTACAGGGGTGTTTAAAAATCAATCAATTCGAACTGTCGAATCGAGTCAAGTTGAAAAAAAAATGACTTGATTTGTTCGACTTTCAACTCGATTTTGACTCGAAATCAAATTAACAAAATGACTTCTCGACTCGACTCTGACTTCAAATTCCATGTCAAACTACCTGTCGAATATCAATTTACAGATTGATATCTAGTTTGACTAACTTATCGATCGAATAAGTTGTTCGACTTTGTTGGTCAAATGCCGATCAAATAAGTCAAACAAATATATATATATATAAGGATCTACAATTATAATAATATATTAATATATTTGTATACATAATATTTTAGCTATAGTATTCTTAATTAATAATTAAACGTGTTAATAACTGATAATATTATTTTTTAATACTTAAATATCATTTTTTTTGTATAATTATTGGTGTTATATTCAATTTATATACTTATACATTAATAAAAGTATGCAATTTATTAATGTAATACTTTTGTTTCAATAACTATTAAATGAATTATTAATTTCCTTTTAATATAGATTATATAGATACTAGAGTTAAGTAATTATATATACTTCAGTATTTATTGAAATATCTATATATAATATATCTATACATACATATTCTTGTGTTCATATACTAAGATTTATATAACTTAAAATTGTAATAAAAATATATTTTATATAACATCTAATTTAGCTATACTTGTACAGTTATACATAACTTATTGGTATAACATTTTTACTATCATCAAGTATATTAAATATATTACTAACTTACTATTAGTATAGATAGACTTAGGTAATCATAGATATTCCTGTATACTTATAGGATATAACTTAACAAGAATTGGTGATTCAATAAGATTTTTCTATATAAATTGATTTTGATAAGTGATTCTAATTTTGTGACTTTGTAAATCAATTTTAACATATACATAATATATATATATATGTGTACATCACACACATATGTATGTATGTTGAAACTTATATATATAATATATTATAAATTATATTTTTGTATACACATTATATAAAGATGATAATGTAGAAATTGGAATAATTAAAACAAAAGTGTTATATTAATAAATTGAACACTTATAAATTTAGTACACTTTTGTGGAATGATATGAAATTTGTGGGTTAATGTACTAAATTTTGGAATTAGAATATAGAATGGAAGAAAGAGATTAAATGTTCAACTTATTCGACTTATTAGTCGAACAAGTCGAATTTAAATAACTCGACTTTAATCGATTTTGAATTTATATGACTTGATTTTGATTTTGAAATATTCAAGTCAAAGTCAAATAAATCGAAAATTCGAACACCAATCGAATGACCACTCCTAATCTTACTAACTTTCATTTTTACCCCTATAAAAAATGAAATGTAATATGCAAGAGTAAGAGGGTGTGTAAGTTATTGTAACCACCCACTAACCTCTACACTATCTACCTTCCATTGCCTATATTTTGTCTTTAAATTTTTTGTATAACTTTCTTTTTTTATATTTTCAGTATTTATATTTTTTCCTTTGAAGTTTTGTCTATTTTTTTTAATTGCCACCTATAGGGTGTATCTTTCTCACTAATGGTTAATGAATTCTAAATGGTACATAAGATTTCTAAAGCTTTTAAAAAAAAAAAAAAAAAAACCCCTTCCACTGCCCCTTATTGATTTGAATCCATAACCAATAGTAATAATAGAGGAAGCATCTTACCGCCTAAACTGCACTTCATTGTCAAAAGCTTTTTGAAGATTTTCTAATTTGGTTAATTGAAGTTCAATTATTAAAAATAAGCTTTCAAAATGTATTGAGATAACCCATTTTATGTACGAGAAGATGAATATATTTCAATTTAGAGAATTAAATAATATTAGTAAAATGATAATTAATCGATAAAATCCAAACAGACACATTAAATTACATAGTAAAAATAAAATAAATTAGGATTTGTTTGAAGATTAGTTTTTAATGTCAAGTGTCTAATTAATTTAAGTTGAATTTAGTTAATTGAATTCAAAACTAATTATTTAATTTGAATTTAGGTGATCGAATTTTCTACCAGATCAAATGTAAAATCAAAACTGATTAAAAATTTTAAATTTTTAAAACTAATTTTATTAACTAATTTTAACTCCACCTGTGTCAAATTTTTTTTAGTATAGCCAGTCCCAAACCCGGGCAAAGGAGGAGGGTTGCACCCGTTAGGTCGACAATCAGTGTAAAACTTTGTCAATCTTATGAGATGAATATACTAAGATATTGTGCGAATGCCAAGGTGTCCCCGTAAGTGACGCGTACCATTGTCTGAGTGCGGCAAATAGTGGGTAAGGGCAGCTATATATCCATGGGGATCTAGGTGTAGTGAAAAATATGCAAAAGTCCTCACATAATAGGGGGAGGATAATGGAGAAGAAAATATTCTGGAGAATATGACTAGAATAGTAACTTGGAATATCGAAATTCTTACTGGTAAATTAATGGAGGTGGTAGATACAAGGATTAGGAGAAGAATTAATATTTTGCATTTACGACAAAATGGGTAGGAGAAAAGTCTAAACTATTAAATTATTCAGAATTTAAACTTTAGTACTCAGGAGTAAACAGAAGTAGAAATGGAGTAAGTATTATTGTAGATGGGTCGATGAAGGATGATGAAGTGCAGATGATTAAGAAAGGAGATAGGATTATGTCCCTTAAACTAATCTCTATATTGTACAAGGATAGGTAGTGTCCCCTAAGGAGAGCAAATTTTTATAGGAGGTGATGTGAATGGACATGTGGAAAGAGATAATGAAGATTATGAAGAAGTACATGGTAGATATGGTTATGGGGGAAGAAATGAAGAAGGAAAATCAATTTTGGAGTTTGGAATGGCATTCACTCTTTGCATTATCAATACTTTTTTCAAAAAGAGGTAAGAATATTTAGTTACCTTTAAAAGTGGTTCAATAAAGTCGTAGATTGACTTTTTTCTCTAAAGAAAGAGAGACAGAAGGGTTTGTAGAGATTGTAAAATTATACCTGGAGAAAGTTTAACCTCACAACATTGCTTTTGGTGGTGGACTTGAGGTTTAAACATCACATTAGGCGAAAGAATCTACTTAGATCACCTTGAATTAAGTGGAAGAATTTAAAGAAGGAAAAACAAGAAATTTTTAAAGAAGATTTGTTAAGGCAAAGTATTTGGAACTTACAAGAAGAATCTGACACTTTGATGGAACGACTTGAC
The DNA here is from genome assembly GCA_025175665.1 of Cinchona pubescens. Classification (NCBI taxonomy): domain Eukaryota; kingdom Viridiplantae; phylum Streptophyta; class Magnoliopsida; order Gentianales; family Rubiaceae; genus Cinchona; species Cinchona pubescens. The sequence continues at coordinate 2,102,615 of JANKKI010000257.1, read as the reverse complement.
AACTAGAGTGAGAACAGTGGCTAAGAAGATATTTGGAAAGTCAAGAGGTTATGCCCCCATGAACAAGGAATCTTGGTGATGGGATGAATGTATACAAGATAAAATCAAAATTAAGAGAATCAACTATAAGGCTCTATATAGTTGTAGAAGTGACAAAAATATTGAGAAATAAAAACTTGCTAAAAAGGAGGCAAAAAATGCTGTAAGTTAAGCAAAAGATATGGCTTTTGAAGATTTTTACCAAAAATTAGAATCAAAGGAAGGGCAGCAAGATATTTATAAAATTGCTAAAGCAAGAGCCCATAGGATGAAAGATTTAACCCAAGTCAAGTGCATTAAGGATGAAAATAATAAAGTGCTAGTAAGAGATAAGGAAATTAAGGAAAGATGTGAGGGATACTTCTATACAGTATTCAATAAAGGCAATATAGATGATATCATTCTAGGAGAGTTAGCCAAGTTTGAGGAGTATAGAAATGTAATGTAGAAATTATCAAGAAATTCAGGAATCAGAGGTGGAGGAGGCTTTGAAGAAGATGAAGAAAGGAAAATCAGTTGGCCCATATGATAACCCTATCAAGGTATGGAAATACTTAGGAAAGAAGGGTATAAGTTGGTTTACCAATCTTTTCAATAAAATATTGAAGAGTAGGAAAATGTCTGACCAATGGAAGAAGAGTATTGTCATACCTATATTCAAAAATAAAGGGGATACATAAAATTGTGCGAATTACAGAGATATTAAGTTAATGAGCCATATGATGAAACTTTGAGAGATGGTGATAGAAAGAAGGTTAAGAAATGAGACTAAGGTGTCAAATAATCAGTTTGGTTTTATACTAGGGAGACCGACTATTGAAACCATACATCTCTTAAGGAGACTTACCGAGAGATACCGGGATAAAGAAAAGGATTTACATATGATTTTTATTGATCTTGAAAAAGCATACGATAGAATCCCTAAAGATGTTATGTGGAGAGTTTTAGCAAAAAAATGAGTTAAAGTAGCATATATAGATCAATAAAGGAAATGTATGAGAATGTGGTTACAAGTATGAGAACACCATGAGGATTGACACGAGAGTTCACTATAAATATAGGTTTACTCCAAGGTTCACCTTTAAATCCTTATCTATTTGCATTGGTCATAGATGAACTTACAAGGCACATACAGGAGGAAATACCATGGTGTATGTTATTTGCAAATGACATTGTGTTAGTAGATGAAACAAAAGATAGGGTTGATGCTAAACTCGAGGTTTGGAGAGACAGTTGAGGTAAAAGAGTTTAGAATCAGTAGATCAAAAACAGAATATATGAAATTTAAATTTAGCAAGGATGCACGTAGGATTGGAATAGGGGTTAGTATTGAAAATCAAGAGATATCCATAAGTAAAAATTTTAAATATTTAGGATCAGTTCTTCAGTATAATCGTGGAGTAAATTGAGATGTTACACATTGGATACAAGCGGGATAGGCTAAATAAAGAATGACATCAGATAGTAATATAAATATTATGTGACCGCAAAATTCCTTTATGACTTAAGAGTAAATTTTATATAACGGCAATTAGGCCAGCGATACTCTATGAGTCTGAGTGTTGGGAAGTGAATCACACACATGAGCAAAAGTTGAGAGTAGCAGAAATGCGAATGTTAAGATGGATGTGTGGGTAAATTAGGATGGACAAGATACGGAATGAGCATATTTGAGAGAAAATTAGAGTAGCACCCACAGTTATTAAACCCGGCCCGGCCCGGCCCAGCCCGGAGGTCAAACCGGTCAACCCGGTCACCCAGCCATGAGGCCGGGCCTGTCTACCAATCTGATCGGACAAGGAAGGCAACCACCAAGACCTGGTAAAATCTGGAGGTCGAACCAGAAGACCGGGTGCCCGGCCGATTTTTGTAAAACCCGACGGGTTTTGGATTTTTCCCTAAAATGACTATTTTTACCAAAATTGTTTTTTTTTTGAAGGGTTAAGCTTATGGGCTTTGTTGTCTTTTTACCACATCAGCCATTTACACTTAGAGGCTTCTTTCCATTCTACATTTTTACTTCTGCAATTTGCCCGCTAACGGAACCAAACAAACAAATGCCAACTTCCTCCAAAATCAGTCGAAATTTTCCAGCAAAAAATTTGAAAAGAAATCATTCATTTCCTCAAGTCTCCAATGGATTTTGAAGATAACCCAGTAGCTTTTGAATTTTGAAGAGAAAGTGCAGCAGATTTCAAATAAATTTCAGCTCTTATTTTGACAAGAAAAAGTAGCGGATTCGGGGATTGTGGTGCAGAATTGGAGCAAAAAATATCAAGTAATTTTCTTGAATTCTATTCTCATATGAATTTTGTATTAATTTTTCCTACGTATGGCAGAAATTTTTCTAAGTTCTGATTTTATTTAAAGGTTGTTTCTGTTTTTAGATTCATGAAGTATTCTGTATGTGAAGATTAATGCATGAATAAACAAAAATAAATAAAATAAAAAACTTTGCAAATTCTTGAAGACTGTAATATTGTCTAATTAGAGATGCTGGTTAAAACTATGTTCTTAGTAACTGTCAAATATTGTGGCAAAAAAACCACAAGGACAAGGCCGTGCAGTTGGTTCATTTATTTGTTTCTTACCTTTGGTTTGCACTATATGTAGAATCAGCTAGAAAACAAAATAACAGCTCAAGTCTGTAGAATATATTTCGTAGATTGACATATGCTAATTTCTGGAATCAATTATCAATCATGATACATTAAACTGCAGGACGGTGGAATGGTGTGACAGGCATTTGAGTTTCACTTGAATGCCACCAAGTTATCTATTTTTTTATTAATATTAGCCCAAGATAATAGTCCTTGACTGTTCTATTTTTCCCCTTTCTATGATACAATCTTCTTGTAGTAGTTAAGCTCATCTTTCTGTAGTAATTAGTATTTTCTTTGATATGTTTGATATGTTTATTAGGTTATCACTTTTGTTTATTAGATTGTCGCATGTGTTCACTTCTGTTCGATATGTTCTTTGAACTATAAATTTGCTAAATTTGCAGATAAATATGGATTCGAATATTGGAGAAATGCCTACAAGTGAGACACCAAATTCCTCAAGTGGACAATCTCAATCAAGTATGGGGGGAAAAACAGATCCGGCTTGGGCTCATTGTAGAGAAGATTCAGTGGCTAATCAGAAGGTCAAGAATATAGTTTGTCTTTACTGCACAATAGTGATAAAAGGTGGTGGCATCAATCGATTCAAGCAACACCTTGCAGGCATAAGAGGGGAGACAGAACCTTGTATTAAAGTTTTGCCACAAATAAGATTTGAAATGAAAATGAAATGAAAATTTTGGTTACCAAGAAAAAAAGCCTGCAAGAACGACTAAAAGATAGTGAATTACATAGCTACAATTTGAGAGACTATGAAGAGCAACTATGCACGCAAGATGAAGATGAGATTAGGGAAATTCAATCAATTCCTACTTCTAAAAGTGCAAAAGGAAAAGGAATTGCTCAGGAGCATAAAAGGGGCAAAACAATAGGAACAATGTTCATGCCAAGAACAACTCCTGGGGGACAATCCATCCATTAAAAGTGTTTTGCAAGGCAAGGAGGCAAAGGAAATGGTTGACTTGGCTGTTGCAAAATGGATGATTGATGCCTCAATTCCATTTAATGCTGCAAATTCTGCATATTACCAAACAATGTTTGATGCTGCTTGCTCTTTCGGAGCAGGGTACAAAGCTCCCAATTTCTATGATTTGCGTGGGTATTTGTTGACAAAAAATGTTGTGCATGTTAAGAACTTTGTTGATAGCTTTCGTTCAACTTGGAAAGAAACCAGATGCACTATTATGGCGGATGGATGGACTGATCAACAAAGGAGAACTCTAATTAATTTTTTAGCTTATTGCCCAAGAGGAACAGTCTTTTTAAAGTCAGTTGATGCCTCATATGATTCCAAAACAGCTGAAATGTTGTTCAAGTTGTTTAAAGAAGTTATATTATCTGTGGGTGTAGAAAACGTGGTGCATATTGTAACTGATAATGCTGCAAATTATGCTGCAGCTGGGAGACTATTAGAAAGATGAAGGGAATTTCATACACTTTATTGGTCTCCATGTGCTGCTCATTGTCTAAACTTGATGCTGCAAGATATCGGTAAACTAGAGGAGGTTAGTAATATTGTTTTACATGCATCTAAGATAACAAAATATATATATAACCATTGTTATCCATTGTACTTGATGAGAAAACACACTGGTGGAAAAGAAATCATTCGTCTTGCTCCAACACGATTTGCCACAAATTTTATTGCATTACAAAGTATTTTGATGCAAAAAGATGCCTTGAGGGCAATGGTAACATCAAAAGAGTGGACTCTCTCAGCTTATGTTAGGGAATGTAAAGGGAAGAAGTTTGTTGATTTGGTACTTGATTCTATGTTTTGCAAAGAATGTGCTACTATAGTTCAAGTAACTGAGCCACTTGTTCGAGTTCTAAGATTGGTCAATAGTGATGAAAGGCCTTCCATGGGGTATCTATATGCTAGTATGCACAAAGCAAGAGAAGAGCTTTTAAGAAGATTTCATAAAATAGAAAGAAAATATTTTATCCTTATTTGAGAATACTTGACTCAAGATGGGATAGCCAACTCCACAAAAATCTTCAAGCTGCTGGGTTTTGGCTCAATCCGGCTTATCAATATAATTCCCTTGACATGTCAAAACATAAGCATACTACATCAGGACTTTTGGATGTGATTGAGAGATATTCATATGGAAACCCTGTTTTGATGAGTAATTTGACAAGAGAAATGAAGTTGTTTCGTAAAGCAGAAGGTGACTTTGGGAGAGTGTCGGCCATAAGAGACCGTGATGTCATGCTCCCACGTATATATACATATAATAATTTAATTTTCTGGATTATTTAAATTTTATTTAACAATCTGATTTTACTTTAATTTCTTTGAGTAGATGAATGGTGGACCTGCTATAGTTGTAGTGCACATAATTTACAAAAATTAGCTATACGTGTTTTAAGCCAAACTTGTAGTTCTTCTGGATGTGAGTGGAACTGGAGCATATTTGAGCATACTCACATTTCAAAAAAGAGAAAGAGATTAGAGCATCAAAGGTTAAATGATTTGGTTTATATGCACTACAACTTGAGATTGCAACAAAGGTACACTCCTCTTATCTACTTTTTTACTATAGTTTCAGTTTTTTTCTAATAGAATTGCATATTTACACATTGTATCTCATGTTGTCTAGAAATGCAAGAGGTCAAAACTATGACCCTATTGATTTTGAGGAATTTGGTACCAATGATACTTGGGTTTTGGAGGATGAACCTTCAAATTTGACTGAAGCTGAAATGGAAATGTTTAGGAAGGAATTAGCAGCTTGTACTATCCAAGGTGGCCAAAAGAATGGTAAGTAACTATGTGTTTATAGTTTCACGCTTTACATATTTCGCTCTTGCCAAATACCAGATGTTAAAAATGTAAATTCTTATTTTATGTTTTGTAGATGAAACTCTAAATTTGGATGAATTGGATACCGGGGAAGAAGATGAAAATAATGACGGAGACAATGTTGGTGGAGCGCAATGAAACTTTTAATGTTGATGATGTACAAGATCATGGTGGGACTGAATTTGGTGCTAGCTGGGAACCTTGGAGATGAAATAGAATAAATCTTGTTATTTGTTATCCCTTTCTCAGATAAATGGGAACTAGTTCAGTTGTTTTAACTCTAGTTGGACTCTCTCAGTTACTTTGACTCTAGTTACAGTTTTGATTTAATTTAATGATGTTTGGTGTTGGTAATACTATTTGAAGTTAGTTTTTAGTGGAGTTTGTTATGTTTTATGAGGATTTTATTATTATAAACATGTATTTTCTAATTGTGTTGTTATAAATATGTAGATTCAAAATTATATTTTATAATTTATATATTTTTTAATTATTATTTGGAACTCACAGCTAGGACCAAATTCAGTCCCACCATGGTCTTGGACACCTTGTCGGGTTGATGGCCGGGTCGGGTTTAATAACTATGGTAGCATCTAGTGATGAGAAAATGAGAATAACACGCTTAAGGTGGTTAGGTTATATGACATATGTTAAGATGACCAATAGAAGCGTCCGTTAGACAAGTAGAATTTAGAGAGAGTAGTCAACATAACAGGGGGTAGAAAAAGATCGAAAAAAATTTGGTGACTAACTTGTAGGAAAGATATAACTTATATAGGACTTGAGGATGATATAATCTATAACAGAGTGGCGTAGTAAAATTTATACAACCGATTCTATTTAGTGGGATTAAAATTTGGGTTGTTTGTTCATTCTTTTAATGGTCACTTCCATGTTTCCAAACTTGAAAAGTAAATTACCATCAAAACCTCCACACTTCATCAAACTACTTAACTACCTCTCACATGAAACTGCATCTCTCTCCCTTCAAACACATTCTCTCCCTACGATTCCTTTCAAAATCGCTCAAATTCTTCTCCTGGAAACCCCAATGGAACTCAAAGAGCAGCCTCATCATGACCCATCCAACTCTACTCCTCATAGAGTCATGCAACTCAATGCCCCAACTCAAGCAAATTCAAGCCCACATGACCCTTGCACTGGCCTCATCTTCCACCTCTTTCCAGTCAGCAGACTTCTGTCTTTCTGCGCCTTAGACCCCAATGGCAACATCCATTACGCAAATCTGTTGTTTACACAAATTTCGCATCCCAATACATATATTTGGAACACTATGATAAGGGGTTATGTCAGCTCCCAATTTCCTGAAATGGGTTTTTTCTTTTTCAACAGAATGATTGCCGAAGACGTCGAAATGGATCGTAAAAGTTTCGTGTTTTCATTGAAATGTTGTGGGATTTTGAGTGGGATTGGAATGGGATTATTTGTGCATTGTAGGATTTGGAAAGTGGGTTTGGTGGAGGATTTGATTGTGAGGAACGCTTTGGTGCATTTTTATGGTGAGAAAGGGAAGTTGAGCGATGCAAAAAGAGTTTTCGGTGAGAGTAATGTGAGGGATGTGGTGTCTTGGACTTCGATGATTGATGGTTTTGTTACGAAAAATATGGCTGATGATGCATTGGAGATGTTTGACGAAATCTTTTAGTGTCTATGAGAGGTCCTGAGCCGAATGAGGTTACAATGATAACAGTGTGTTCTGCATGTTCACTTAAGGGGGATTTGACCTTGGCAAGATCAATTCATGAGCTTGTTGTTAGCAAAGGTGCGAGAGGCAGTATCAATCTGATGAATGCTGTTTTAGACATGTATGTTAAGTGTGGTGATTTGGATAAAGCCAAGGAGATTTTTCATAGAATGGATGTCAAGGACATGTTTTCGTGGACAAGCATGATGAATGGCTATGCCAAAAATGGAAAGATAGATTTGGCAAGAAAGTGCTTCGATGAGATGCCTGAGAGGAATGTGGTTTCTTGGACTGCATTGATTGCGTGCTATTCCCAAAACAACATGCCCAGAGAGGCTTTGGAGATGTTCCATGAAATGGAAAGGAGAGGATTAATTCCGATAGAGAGTACTTTGGTGTGTGCGCTCTCTGCTTGTTCTCAATTTAGTTGTTTGGATATAGGGAAACGTATTCATGAGTATTGATCATGTTAAGCAAAAACATGTAGTAGCTCTTAGTTTAATTCTAGCTAATGCGTTAATAGACATGTATGCTAAATGCGGTAGCATTGGTGCTGCTGTTGAAATCTTTATTCAAATGCCAGAGAAAGATTTGGTTTCTTGGAACTCAATTATTGTGGGATATGCTTCTCATGGATGTGCTGAAGAGGCCCTTGACCTTTTCGAACAGATGATAAGTATTGGATTCAAGCCCGATGATATCACATTTGTGGGTGTCCTTTCAGCTTGTGCTCATGGTGGATTAGTCAATCAAGGATGGGATTACTTTACGAACATGAAAGTTCATGGATTGAAACCAAAAACGGAACATTATGCATGTTTGATTGATTTACTTAGTAGAGTTGGGCGTCTTGAAGAAGCCTACAGGTTAATAACAAAAATGCCAATGAAACCTGATGCAGCCGTTTGGGGTGCCTTGCTAAATGGCTGCAAAATGCATGGAAATCTCAATCTGGGTAAGCTTGCGGCTGATGAACTTGTAGTTTTGGATCCTAAAGATAGTGGCATTTACACGCTTCTTGCTAGTTTATGTGCTAAGGAAAGGAAGTGGACTGATGTGAAAATGGTTAGAAGCATGATGAGAGAGAAAGGTACTAGAAAAAATCCAGGATGTAGCTTTATAGAAATGGAGGGCAAGTTTCATGAATTTTTGGCTGCAGATGAAACACACCCTGAATCTGAAGCAATATATGAAGTATTAGACGAGATCTTCCTGCTGTCAAAACTGGACGTTTACAGTTCAGGTCATGAGTACTTTGAAGTGTGAACTCTCTTTCATGTGAAATGTCCACCATAATCTGCAGTTTTTTGACAAGCTTTTCTGCCATAATAATTGGGGATTCTTGCAGAAAATACCAAGAATAAAATTGGCCCTGCAGCCCCCGGCAAAAGAGGATCTCACTGTCATTTTCATAAAGAGTTGAAATATAACACAGTTGCAACTTCATAGGCTGGTTCACTGCAAAGTATTTCAACTCGGTGTCTTTCTAACATCAGTGAAAGTGCAGTTCTGAGACTCTTGTCTTGGTTGTACCCTGGCCGGCTCTGAAAGCATTGGGCGAAATTTGATTTTTCCACCTAGTATATAAGGTGATCCCATGTAAAGGTGGTTCACAAATTGCCTTAGAAAGGTAACAGAGACTCACCAAATACCAGGGCCAAAAGTTCTTTTATGTCTCCATAGATGATATGAGGCTGCATTCTGTTCCATTTCATGCGCCAAGCATATCAAAGTGGTTCACAGAATACTTTTTGATAGCCAGCATCTTGAGGAGTTTGGTTTTGATCACTTCTTTTGCCACCCATTTGTCCTGATGACCAGTTTGAGTTACAGTTCAAACTCAAGAAGGCGAGTAGCTAAGTCATTTACTGCTCTGCTTTTCTTCTTGATGATTTTGTTTTAGACTACAAGTGGTTCTGAAAAAAGTCAGATAATAATGTTAAACCTTTTTGTGCAGAGTTCACTGAAGCATTTTATTTACGAATTTAACAGTCTGCAGTGTACAGGCAGATGAGCTAGCTAAGCATGTGGCTCCTACTCGCAGTAGATTGTTAAGTAAGAAGTACTTCATGGAAAAATAATTGATGTTGTGGTTGCTGCATCTTCTTGTAAAAATGTGTTCCAAGGTGTAGCAGTGTCGCTTGAAAGGTTTATTGAAGTTCAGCTAGCTGAACCATTCTACCAATTTAGAGCTTAATACAGCTTCGATAGAACTAAACATTGCTCTCAGATTCTGAAGAATACCAGTCATATTTCAACTAGAAGAACATTTGCGTATTAGCATTCTGTAATTTCAAGTAGTGGCAGTTCTGCTGCTGACTCAATGGTTGCCGTCGGCTGTTTGGGATCTCTGGCAGCTACCTGGTAGGCTAGTACCTGCATATTAGCATAGACTATACTAACACGCGTTGAAATAGCTCCATTTTTTAATGCAATGACTCTAGGATGGTTATCTGCATCTGAGGATTTTTTTTTTTTTTTTACTAAGATGAAATTTTTTATGGTAGATGAACAACTACTACATATTGTTGTTGTTAGTCATTGACCACTGTAAAATCTCTCGAAGGCATCTTAATAGTTGGTCATGAATCAAAGTAAAAATTTCCCACCCAGTTAATAACAGGCTAACTATTACTCTTTTATCTTATTGGTGCTTTGTTTTAAAAAAAAAAATTCTTGTTAGTAAATGGGATCATCGCATTTACTATTGAGCAAATTAAAATTATTAGAATGTCAATTAGTTGTTCAATAAGTAAAATAAATTTTATCAAAGAAAATTGTTGCTTTTTAGGCATGGAATGTTTAAAAATAATGTTTTTATCACATTAATTTGTAAATGTCAGAATAACTGACGAAAAAAATTATTTTGTTTCAAGTATTTGATTTTAGAAATTAAAATTTTGACAGCTAATAGTTTGTGGAAAGTCAATATTTACGCCTATAAGTAATAATGAAATAAACAAGTAACGGATAAAAAACTATCATTTTAATGATGGAAGCCCAATACGCTTCAAGGTGTTATAGTCAGCTAGTATTTTTTTACAAAAAAAAAATGGTACTTTTATAAGTTACAGAGCATTAGTTATATATTAAATTCGCTTATGTTATTTATTAAATACATATGTTCTTATTTATTTTTATTTTCTATGTAAATATTATTATTGTTAAAAAAATATTCATAAAATTAAAATATATTTTCAAATTGCGAACCGTATATGTTTGTAGATGTTTTTATGCCCAATCCGTTGTGACAATGATAATAATTTGTAAAATGAAAATTCCTATTTGCAGTAGCCAACCAAGGCAATTTCCAAAAAAAAAAAAAATAAGAAAAAGGAACTGTTGTAGTACCAGTTAAACACGTGAGTGTTCTTGGGGGAGGGGTTGTGGCTCAACTAAATTCAAAAAAATTTCTAAAATTTGCTCATTTTCAAAATTATTCTTTTTTTATGTCAATTTCAAAAGGGGTTTCTGGGAGAGCGGAACTCGCATTCCCCAAATGCGAGTTCAATCGTGATTTTTAAAATAAAAATATATATATATTTTCACAGACCTCGCATTCACCAAATAAGAGAATGCGAGGTCAATGTTGACTGACCTCGCATTCATCGAATGTGAGGTCAGTCGGCCTTTTATTAGCCTCACAGAAAATTCCTCATCCTCCTCAAATTTTCTGCACAAACCCCTCCCCCTCCTCCTCAAAATTTCTGTAGAAACCCCTCCTCCTCCTCCTCCATTCCACCGCCATCTCTTTTTCCTCCCCTCTACAACAACCACCACCTCTATTCCACCACCACCACAACCACCGCCACCCACCACCAGCATATTTCAGGTAAATTAAATTTTTTTATGGAATTCAATAATTTTAATTAATTAATTTTTTTAATTTTGTTTAAATAATTAATCTTGTTAATGTAAATGTTTTAGAAATATATTTTGTGTTGGTAGCTTATATTTTTTATGTTTTTGTATTTTAGTGTAATAATATGCTGCTTTGATTATATCTTTTTTTTTGTTTGAATATTTAGAGAGAATGGTCTTTGGCTCGGGATATATGTTGTATGTTTGGTTTCTGTTGATTGCGGTGAAAGTTGTGGTTATGTTGTTTGTTATACTGAAATTGTGGGATGTTATTGCATTTTTTGTAATCCTTGTCGGGCATATATTACTCGTAACCCTTGCCGGGTTATTGCATTGGTTGTAGCTCTTGTCGGGCATGTATTACTTGTAAGTGTTGCCGATTTGTTGTGTTGTTTGTAACCCTTATCGGGTATGACCGGTGTCAAAGAGAATCTTGAAGATATAGAGGAATTCTGTCAATTTTTTTTTTTAAAAAACATATTCCGTATCCAAAAATAGGGTCTAAACATGTTCCATCCTTACAGAAAAATGACATTTGATAGACCCCGTCACATTCTCCTTTATTGGGGAGGAGAAATAACCTATGAAGGCGGTACTATATCCTACCGGCCAATGGTGTGCAAGAAATTATTCCGAATAAAGCAACGGATTAGGTTTGTTGAGTTAGTTGACAAGATATACGAATTCATGGCTCATCACGTTGATAGGGAGCAGTTGAAATTGAATATTTTGTACAGGCATATAGTTAGTCGTGGTGTTTACTCTGGCATTCCATTGACAGATGATAATGGTATGGATGGTATTTTTGATTTGTTTAATGCCAATCCTACTTTTTGTGCTGAGTTGTTTACCGAGACAGAGAAAATTCTCCACGTACCTGTAACCAACAATGTAGGGGTGTATGGTATGGGGCCAAATTATGTCTCTCATGCATTCGACCATGGACGACCAGCCGCTGCAGTCCAATGTGCAGAGTCTCTTTGAACATCCTTGGTCGTTTGACTTTTACAACCCAACTTGTTCGTTTTCAATGTCAAACTCAATGCAATCTGATCAAACTATTGGCGTGCAGTGTAATAGAGACACCACAGCAATGAAGGTCCAAGTACCATGCAATATCAACATATGGAGAAAGGTCTCGTAGATGAGGGTTTGACAGCGGATAGTGGTAATAGTGACTCGTCGTGGCATCCATTAGACGAGAACAGGTTACGAGTCAGGGTCAGACTCTGAAGATATATCGGATGATGATTCTGACGAGGATTTGGGGACAAATAATGATGAATGTCATACACAAGAGGATGTTCCTGCTTATCAACTCAGGGGGATGGCTTTTTTCAATGATCTTAGTAACTATGGTGAGTACGATCCCATGGACCGTAGTGATAAAGATGGGCTGGTTTATTGGAATGAAGAAAAAAATGATATTCGGTTGCACATGTACTTTGAAATCAAGGAGCAAGTTAGTAAGGCATTACAATGTATGGTCTATAGCTCAACAGCGGGAATTCAAAGTCATAGAGAGTCGGAAGAGAACATGGGCGGCTAAATGCAAAACTGCGTCCTCCGGTAGATTAGCTGCCGGAGATTGTGATTGGAGTATTCGAATACGTGAAAATGAATCTCTTACTGTGTGGAAGGTCAAGAAATGGGTAAAAGATCACGTATATCTCGGTGAAATATCCTGTAACAACAATAGAAATCTTACATCTACAGTCCTATTGCTAGACAAATTATGCACTTAATTGAAAATGATCCTGGGCACAAGGTCAAACAAATTCAGGCATATGTTAAGAATAGTGTCAAGGTTGTCATCACTTACAAGAAATCTTGGTATGATCTTCTTAACAAAGCGATTGTCTTATACATATGAAGATGTTGTATCTAATATCAACAATTACCCCAATATGTTAAGAAGTACATCTTGGATCTTGTAAACTGTAGTAATGGCTGTCTCATACCAACAGTAGCGAGGTTGTAAAAATTTTTAAATACATATTTTGGATATTTCGGATATTTCGGCCATTGATTGATGCATTTCACATGTGTAAACCTATCCTATCTGTTGATGTTACGCATTTACGAGGATTATATCGGGTAAATTACTTATTGTCGTCGTTTTGGATGCCAACAATCAGATTTTACCTGTTGCTTATGCAATTGTTGATGAGGAAACAATACAAAGTTGGGGTTGGTTCATGGAACAGTTGAGACACCATGTTTAACGTGACTTGGAGACTGTTTGCATAATATCTAACCTGCATCGTGGACAGGACTCTGCATGCTATGAGTATTCCCCCTTTATGGCAGGAACCATTTACATATCATAGATTGCTGTCTGTCACTTATACACATCTAGATGTGTCTCTTATACACATCTAGATGTGTATAAGATTACTTATGTTTTTGGTCAAGTTACTCTACATAAAAATGGAATAAGCACCAACAAACGATACAGCTGCAACATCCAGAGGTTTGGAGATATCTGGCAGATATTGGCCTTGACCGTTGGTGCCTTGATTACGATGGAAATCGTAGGTGGCGAATACATGGTACAAATTCTTTTGAGAGCTACAATACACGTGTTGGGCGGAGTTAGACTACTTCCGATAAAGGCTATAATTGATAACTACATTCCATCGTTCTGTCAAACTATTTGTTGATAATATTGCACGGGGTGCACATTGTCGCACATCAATTACACCAAAGAATTGGAAAAGGTTGTTGTCAGTAGACAAAAAAGGTGGAGAACACACAGTCATGATTTTTGATCAGTCTACTGGTGTGTATAGAATTAAAACACCTCGTCGTTTGACTGGTCGTGGTGGCAATTTACAAACTGTCAATTATGTACAGCAGACATGTACCTGTGATAAGTGGCAAATGTATAGGTTTCCATGTTCGCATGCTTTGGCAGTTTGCAGGCATAAGGGTGATGAACCAACCCAACTGCTTGCAGACCATTACACCACTCGCATATATCGAGACCAGTACAGCGTTAGTAGATTTGTTCCGCAATCTAATCTAGATGAGTTGTTCCTATTCATTGGCAGTTACGTAGTGATGACAATATGTTCGTTGAACGCCAGACAGGTCGTGTAAGTGCGAGGCGCATACGAAATGAGATGGATATTAGGGATCGCCGTGAACCTAGAAGATGTACGAATTGTCATCAACCGGGACATAATCGCAGGAGTTGCCCTTCGCGACAACAATAATTTGTCTTTGTATTGTGTTGTTTACGTAATTGTTCATTGTATTCTATGAATGTAGTTTATTTTTAATGTATTCGTTTATCAAAAAATATTGTATTATCAAAAAATATTTGTCTGATCATTGATTACTATCAAAACATATTGTACAATCATTGATTCTTTTCATGATTATTTGTTTAGGTATGGATGATCAGTCACGAAAGCTTGTTCATCCTGGACCATATATAGATGATATTATATCACCTACAACACCACATAAGGCTAGATCTATTTTTGACGGTCTTATCGATGATTTCACACTACAGGTTAAGCGTTGTGATGGGACTTTTTGGGATCACATGCCTATATCGGCGCGGGTATAGCATTATATTTGTTTGGCAGGTTTCGAGGCTATCGCATCTTTAAGACGTATTTCAGTGGATCATGCTTTGATCACCAGTCTTGTGGAGCAATGGCGACTTGAGACACATTCTTTTCATCTGCCCATTGGAGACGCCACCATCACGTTACAGGATGTAGAGGTACTGTGGGGTTTACACATTATAGAGAGACAGCCCGTTCATGACGGGTAGAGACACTACTTATTCTACAGATGCTTGGAGCCAGTTATGCATGGAGTTATTGGGTTTCATGCCTGTCGGATCAGACATTGACGGTGGTCGTTTGAAAGTTGGATGTTTGTCTGTTGCATTAGATCGTCCGCTTCCCGATGATGCGATTGATGACATGTGTCGGCAGATGGTACGTACATACTTACTTATACTTATTGGAGGCATTTTATTTTCAGACAATTCAGGCAATAAAGTGCCACTATTGTATCTTCAGTTGCTTAGGGACTTGAAGACTGTGAGCCGTTAAAATTGGGGATCAGCAGTTTTAGGCACACTGTATCGCAGTTTGTGTGATGCCACTTCATACACAGCTAGAAATATTTGCGGACCAGTACTATTAGTACAGGTATATTTCAATACTTTATATTCATATATTTTATGTTTGAGTACTTTATATTCATATATTTTATATTTAAATACTTTATATTCATTTATTGTATACAGTGATGAGATTGGGAGCGCATGCCGACACTGCGTCCTATCCGGTTCGAGCCCGCACATGTACATTACGAAGAATATGGGTTTCGGTATATATGTTTTGTTGAACTGTTTAATTAAACTTGTTAACATTGGATTTGATATTTATTAATTTGTATTGCAGGTGGGATGTTGGATTTGATCTGCGCAATGCTGCTCGTCATATTTTATCTATTTTTCGAAATCAGTTACATACTTTACAACCCAATGAGGTACATCCGTCGATTACCTTTCTTTTGCATTTTGTCGTCCTCGAATTTCGTTTATTTACTAACTTTTTGTCGACTTCTTTCCAACATTAGTTTATATGACAGCCATTCTCTGATGAGTTGCTTGATATGCTTCCCCATTACTGCACTGTTGGTCATGACATATGGCGTGTAATTACTTATTTGATATGTTGGGAGATCGTGGAATGTTACCTCCCTTATCGGGTTATGCGACAGTTCGATTTGTACCAACCCATACCAGATATCAGAGATTGATTGGTAATTAAGATGCACTTCATTTGATAGACCGCCGTGGTTGGGCGAACAATGATTGAGAGTTGACCCACCGACAATATATAGATATTTGGGGCGTAAGAAGGGATATAGTTGAGGTTGGTCTCCCATGTGTTGATACTACACATACATCGGGTGATTACATGCAATGGTACCGAGCGAGGACGGTGATGTACATATCCAATCCCAGTCAACACCCTAATTTTGCAGAAGGCTACCTCGGCGATGGTGCACGTGCAGATTATCTAGTAAGTAATTATTCATTTTTTCTTATTATTTTTCTTTTTCAAATGACTTCAGTAAAACTAATTTCAACTTTCACGGTAGATGGATTCCATGGCTAGATTGTACTACATGTCGTTAGACAACCTGACTGAGGACGATACTCTGGATAGTAGTACCTGGGCACAGATCAGACATTTCGCTTCTCAATCACTACATGCAGTAGGCGAATCTACTCGTCTTGATTTTCGGAAGTTTTTCCTCCGCCAGTTCCTGTTTACATTCGACATCCACACCAGGCACATGATCCACACAGAGTAGAACTGGCTCGGCGGCGAGGCAGGCAACACCGCGGTGGTCATTGACGTGGTCGAGTTGCATCTCCTCGACCCCATGTAGATGCTGGATCCCTCATGTTAACATACCATTTGAGGGTGACACTTCACACATACTTTCGCCAATGCGCACTCCGGTGGGACCATCATCTTTCGGACAGTCGTTCACTGGGCCTGATCCAGAACATTCTGGTCTAACCGTTTCAGATGAAGAACATGAACACGAACAAAGCATACCTTCGCAGGCGAAAATTGCTCACCATACTCAACAAGAGACACTCCTTTATTTTATGTCCGTCGATCAAAAAGGGTGCCTAAACCTAGAGAGTGTGGTACGGGTGGGAGATTTGGAGACATTTGTTATTACTTCTTGCAATTATGTGTGATTGATGTCCGTTATTTGTATATCATTGTTCGCCCTAGTCGGGTGAGTAATAACTTTTTTATTGTTATTAGGTTTGTATTTATGTTTTTTAGCCCTTGTCGGGCTTTTATGTATAAGAGTTGCCCTTGTTGGGTTTGGTTGTTGGCAGGGAAAATGTTCGTAAAGTATCTAGAGTTATGTAAAATTTTATCATTCGGTATGATATTATTTTGGTCTTTCTGTCAAGAATTTCGTTAGATGTCTTATAAAATTTTATTATTGTCATGAATTTAATCAGAAATACACATCTAGATGTGTATAAAGACATATAGTAATTATATTCGAATTTGTATTATTTACAATGTGTAAACCCTTTAGTATTTAAGTGATTTTATTTTATACGGAAATAGAATATAATTACACAAAAATATCAAATATTTTTCTATTTTTGTAATAGTACAAAATTTCCCTTCTCAATATACATCTGTAGATTCAAATATGCATAAATTTAAAAATAATAATAATAATAATAATTTGCCAGACTCTCGCATTATTTTTTTTAAATAAAATAATTTTCAGACCTCGCATTCGGTGAATGCGAGGTCTGGGAAAATATATATATTTTTTATTTTTTATTTTTTAAATCACGATTGAGCTCGCATTCGGTGAATGCGAGTTCCGCTCTCCCGGAAATGATTTTTCGAATTGGCATAAAAAAAGAATTTTGAAAATGAGTACAATTTTAGAATTTTTTCACTAAATTCATCAATCCCTTAAAGGCTGACTTACACAAATTCTTTGAAGCCTTCTAGTCTACAAGCAGTGATGTACTTATGACAAGTACTACATATTTCAATTGTTAATTGTTGAATTAATTTGTATTTATATTTATCGGTTGGTCCTTCTAAAGACAGAAAAAAAATTTCTAAAAATTAAATAAATCTATATGAATCATTCGTTACAAAATATCTTTGTTTATAAATAAATAAAAATTAACTGTAACAAAATAAATAGAAAGGAGAATCTTCCACATCTTTCTTTTACAATCCTTTCATATTCGATAGAAGTTCAAGACACAAAATTTTATGATTCATACATATGTTGATCATATTTTCCCTAGTGGCTCTTTGAAAGTTGGAGAAGGAAAAGAAAAGCAACCCCCTGGCGATGATAATTGTGTTAGAATTGCTTGGACTCAACATATGTACAGGGATTCATTAACATTATAATGGTTCAAGAAGTTCTTCAGGGTAATAAGAATGGTGCTAGATTCCAGAAAAAGGCGTGGAACAATATGGTTGGGTTGTTTAATAAGAAATTTGAATTAAATATGGAGGAGGATGCTTTGAAATAGTCTTAAATTTGTAAGGCACAAGTATTACACCATCAAGTCTCTAATTGCACATGATGGATTTCTCTGGGATGGCACCAGAGAAATGGTGATCGCCACAGATTCTGATTGGGACAGTTATGTCGAGGTACTTGTTCTAGTAATTTGTAAATATGTTGACCCTTCGAAATGTTTACCTGGTGAGTATTCATTTATAGGATCATCCTGAAGCAATATCACTCAGATCAAAAACAGTTCCTGAATACATCTTCCTTTGCATAATGCCAACCAACTTAATGATATTCGAGATCAAAACGGTACTGGAGAATCAGGGGGCTCACAATATTTACCTGCATTTGCTAGGGTCTATGGTGATATGCGTTGAGTGTTTGGTTTTCATCACATCCATCTACTTTACTTATTTTTCCCTCTCTTGACTTGCTTATAAATTTCACAGTTTTATATAGCAGAATATACTGCCGATATTGCAAAGCATTCTTCCTGCAACTGATTTTTTTCTTTAAAATTCCAGATCATTTCTCTGTTAGAGCTACTTGAAATTCCTGAAGTTGTTTGCATTTTTCATTTTTTAGTGAGCTTGTTCTTTTGCAATTGCAAATCGTGGGTTCAGAATGCAAATGCCATCTCCATTGCGATGTTATTGGCTTTCTTGTGGAGCCTTGCGCAATAGATCTGTTTTGTCTATATTATTGAGTTCAAAACTTGTATTTGAATCTATTGCTGATATGTTTATTGGGTTCTGTCAGTTTCCTTGTCTATGGAACAGGACTGGGTAGAAGATGTGACAATCTGACTCTCGAACTCTCGAAAACAAAATGAACTCCTCGATATGTCACTGAAATCATGCTAGAGCAGATTCATCAAGGCACTAAAGCTGGAAAGAAGCATGGGACTGCACGGTCAACTTGTTAAACTACAAATTCGGATTGCAGTTGAATGACGTGTCGTTGAGAATGCTGTTCCAAAAATTACAGATGCAATACGGTTCTTTAAAAGCTCTTTTAGAACATGAGGGATTTCAATGGGATGTAACTCGACAAATGGTGTTGGCAAATGAAGCAAGAGTAATGGTAACACCAAGGGTAATATAATTTTTAAAATCACAAATACTAATTATAACTTTATTAGAAAATTTTTTATTTTAATAATTAAGTGTCTAAAAATAGAGGATGGAGTCATACCTAAAATTTAAAAATAAAATATGAGTATTTATAGATTTGGTGAAATGTTACATATTGTAATCTTATAATTTTTCACTGTGCTTATAAAGAAAATTGGAACAATTATCTTGAGGTAATCTTATAAATAAAAGAGGTATTTTCATAATGTTTCATTATCTTGAATAATAGACTGGGCACGTCATTCTCAAGATCTTTATCAATGCTTTAAAAAATTCTTTTACTATGGAAATCATTCTACACAAATAAAAATAATTAGAAAATATCTATTTTCATTGTCATGACATGTTTCAAATTTATTAATTTATCAATATAATTAAACTCATTACTCATTTAAATCAATCAAATAAAGGAAAATAACATAAATTCATACCAATAATAAAATTTATAATTCTTCTTTCGATTCTAATTCTTGAATGACATAAATTCATACCGATAATAAAATTTATAATTTTCATTTTGATTCTAATTTTCGAATACTAACAAACACCTCCTAAGTTCAATGGATTGAAACCCTCTATGGATGTATGTTATTAAATCCCTCACCCAACCTTAGCAAGTCCCCTGTACAGCAATCAAATAGATATGAAGGTCGAAATTGAGATGGTTTAGGTAAACTTTGGAAGGAAAATTTAGGTCATATTTGAGAAATGATGCAAGTTGCTCTGTTGCTGATGGACAGTTCTTTTGTAGTCTTTGCAGGCACATCCTGAAGCACAGGCATACTGGAACAGAACACTGCCAAACTACAATGATCTTTATCTGACATATGGGAATCGGCATGCAGCTGGAAAAGATAGGACTTCAGATCCTGAGATCCTTAACAATGCTACTTCTAAAAATGTTGTTGACTTATTGGAACATCAAGCGATTCATGTTGCAGAATCGTCAATGAACCTTGCTGGAAGTCTAGATGCTACCAAATGAGTTAAGAGGAAACGCCAAAGCATGGAACCTTAGAACTCAAAACCATGTAAAATTAAAAAAAAAAACAACCGAGGAGAGGATGTTATTGCTCTTCAGCAAATGGCACTTGCTATTAAGTTGGTAGCAACTTACAAGGCAGAGAAGGCGAGTTCTGTTTCCTGTGAGCGGGTGTTAAATGCACTAAAAGCTGTACCAGATATTGATGATGATCTGTTTTTGGATGCTTGCGATTTTTTGGGGGATGAACAGAAAGCCAAGATGTTTATGGCATTAGATAATACAATGCAGAAGAAGTGGCCATTGAGGAAGTTTCGCTCCTGATAGGATCAGTCATCAATGCTCAAGCAAATTTTACATGTGTGTCCTGCACCAGATACTCGGTTTCAGGGCTGTGTTGATTAGTGATTACCAAAACCGGTGCATTTCCTTGCTCATGGTTTGTTTCATATGATTAATATTGGTAGTATTTAGAGTCTTGTTCTAATCTTGAAAATCCTGGAAAAACACTGTAAGCCTTTGAACTGTTTCTTGGTGAACTCTATGTTATCGCCCAGCTAGCTTGCAGTGCAATTCTTTTTACTTGTTTTACAAATGGGAGAAAATCATCTAAGGAAAAGAGTGAATGCTAGTAGAAGTGTAGAACCACATACTTTCCTTTAACTAGATGAATATTACAGGCGATCAAGTATCCAATTAACCCTAATTCTTGGGGTTACATAAGCATGTTTTAGTCATAGGAAAATTCTGTGGCCCTATCATATCATTATATTTTGAATGTTTGTACAATATAAGTTTTAAAATATAATTGTATGGTACCTAAAAAAACCATAGAATTCCCTAATTGTAACTATTAATCTTAGCAGAAGGTTACTATTGTTAGATGGTTTTGACAAAAAGGAAAAATAAAAGGGTAAAATCAAAAGCCAATCTCGTGGCTAGTATATTTTTAGGCTAATCTACTGTGGACTCGATCCCGGCATTATACTGTAAATGAATGACGTGTCTTGTTTTAGAATAAGAAATTCATGTAAGAGTATCGTGAATCGCGTCTATTTTAGAATTTTTTGTATATTACTACTTCGTGTTTTCTTGCTTCTTGATTAAAAATGTGTGTAGAGAGACTCAATGCAGTGGCTGATCAAGCTCTAATGCTTGTTTTGGTTTTTGTGGGCCAAAAAATTATTTTTGATGCAAATTAGGATTGAACCTAATCAGCCTCAGAGTTTAATTCTAGTTTATGATACCTGTCTCACTCAAACAAGGTATTCTAACCAAGTATATTTCTCAGCATGGGAATAGAAATTGAAAGAAATGATGATTGTTCCGTTCTTACCCATAGGGCAAATAACCTCACAGCCCACTAAATTTTTATATTTGTATATTTTTGGTCATCGAACTATAAAACGTACTAAATTATCCACTAAACTTTTAAAAAAATATATTTGTGACCATTCCGTCAAAATTTATCATTAAAGTTTACAGTACAAGGGCTAACTTTGTAATTTAATATTTTCTTCTATGTTTTATTTTAGGGCAAATAACCCCACAGCCCCCTGAACTTTTATGTTTGTATGTTTTTAGCCATCAAACTATTATTTGTATTATTTTACCCACTTAACTTTTTAAAATGTATATTTTTGGTCATTCTGTTAAAATTTATAGTTAAGTTTAACGGCAGTAAGATGATAAATTTGTCATTTCACTGTTTTATATCTTTTCTAAATTATTTTGTTTTGATTTTTTTTTTTTGCTGGTTAGTGTGTGCTTTTTGTGATGATAAAAAAAAAAGGAGAAATTAATGTATAAGGTTGTATTTCGTTGAGTAACACCATGAAAATAAAATAAAACATAGAAGAAAATATTGAATTACAAAGTTGTCCCTTGTACTGTTAGTTTTAATGATAAATTTTGACGGAATGATCACAAATATATTTTTTTAAAAAGTTTAGTGAGTAAATTAGTACATTTTATAGTTCGATGACCAAAAGTATATAAATATAAAAGTTTAGTGCACTGTGAGGTTATTTAGAAAAGATATAAAACAGTAAAATGACAAATTTATTCTTACTGCCTTTAAACTTAACTATAAATCTTAACAGAATGACCAAAAATATACATTTTAAAAAGTTAAGTGGGTAAAATAATATAAATAATAGTTTGATGGCTAAAAACATACAAATATAAAAGTTCTTAAGGGAACTGTGGGATTGTTTGCCCTAACTCATAAGCTTTGGTGTAATTTTAGTGTAATATTTTTTTAACAAAAAAGTAAAATACCTAACCATATTCAGTTTTCATTTTACTGCCCACTTAGTAACCAACTAACCGTGTAGGTAAGTTGTCCACCACAATAGTTTTTTATTTGTCAAATTTGTCCCTTGTGAATCTTGAACTCCACACCCCTAACATTTTCTTTAAATTTTTTTAGTACGAAAAATGATTAAAATTGTACACATCTAGAATGTGCTTCTTTCACTATTCTTTACTGACTTACAAATTGACAATATAAGTAGAGAAAGTTACATAAAAACTCATCTTAACATATCCTATAAGCATAAAGTAATGTAACGGTTATCTTGTTATCTTGCTTTTTCAAATTTTTCCCATATATGGGTTTCATTATCAAACAAGGTATTCTACGAACCAAGTACATTTCTTAGCATGGAAATAGAATTTGTTCCTTTCTTGTTGCATATTATACCCATGAGAATTTGGTATAATTTTAGTATAATTTTATTTTTTTTAACAAAAAATAAAATAACCAACCATATTCAGTTCTCTTCTTTAAGTTGTCCACCCCATTAGTTTTTTGTTTGTCAAATATGCCCCATACAAATCTTCAACTCCGCACCAAAATTTTCCTTTGTTTTTTAGTATGAAATTGATTAACATTGCACACATCTAGAGTGTGTCTCTTCCAATAGTTCTTACTGATTTACAAATTCATAATTTGGGTAGAGAAAGTTACCAAAAAAATCATATTTAAAACTGTATATTTCTAATACAGACGCGGTGATCCATTATTTTAGAGGCTATCCTATAAGCAAAAAAATAAATAAGAGAGTGACAGCGATAAGCATACAAATAAAAATAAATAGAGAGAGCAATGTAATGATTATCTTACTTTTTTTCAACATAACGGTTATCTTGATATTTTTATTTTTGTCGACATATGGATATCCATTATCATACCCATTACCAATGGTACCACATGTCGGGATCCGGTTCTCTTGAATTCAAAAAAACAATTTCATGGAACACAATTACCATCAAAACCTAACGCACGGCAAAATATTAGAAGCATTTAGTTTTTCTTTTCATGAAAATTCTGGTATGACTTGATAGATGATCTCATTATCTGTCATGAGTTTTCTTACTTTATTTTTCTACATTAATATGGATCGTTTATCATATGTAACTCTTGCTCAAACAATATAATGCACATGTAAGAACATGAATCATGTCCATACAAAAATCTTCCTTCATCCCATTTGACTACGAATCAAACATGGGGTGCCAAAAGTTTTTAAAACATTATTTTTCAATGGGCCATTTGTCTAATACCTCATAATAACATATCTAAATTGTTTTCGATCGGAATTTATTATCCTTCCTTCCTTCCTATCAAATATACTCCCTTTTTATTCTATCCATAGTTTTAGATTGGTGTATAAAAATTAAAAAAAAAAACTATAAAATGGTCTCCCTTTTAAATAAAGATAGCACTCTTAATATGACTAAAATATTATCTTATCAAAGTATTAAAAAATATTATTACATTTAGGGGCATATAAATGGTGGGGACCGCCCCAACTAGTATCAACATACCCATTCGTATCAAGGGGTAAAAAAGTTTAATAACCTAAAACAATGTAATAATTTTAATAGTTTTCCCCCAATAATAAATAAAATATAGTATCAACTAAAATAAACAATCATGTCTTCACTGCTTCATATAATTTGATAATTGTGTTTAATTAATAGAAAAATAACCTGGTTAAAAATTAACAACAATCTAACTAGATTTCTTTGCTATATTGATTGGGTATTGGTAAAATTTAGAGTAAAATGCAAATAACCCCCTTGTAATTTAGTAAATAAGCACTTTACTTCCTTTTAACTATCTAATATGTATTTGACCTCCTTGTAATTCCATTTTTTGTTACCAAATAGATAGAAGCCGTTAAAATTAACTATGTTTGACACCCATACACCTCTACTGCGAGTAGGATTTTATTTTTAAATTAATACTAAAATAAGATTTGAATTGACATTTTATCCCCCAAAAACCCTAACTTTTGTCATATCTTCCACCATATTACTTGCTACCTCATCCCTGTCCCATCCACCCACCTACCCACTCACAATCCCTTCCCATCCCAACCCCAAGTTGAACCTAATCCTAGCATCCCTTCTCCACCTTACCATTCCTTCTCCCACTATTCTCTTTTCCTACCAAACGCCATCCTTACAACCACCGTCCCCTTCCCCAAACTGTATCAATCACTATCCCTACAACCACCGTCTCTTTCTCTCTCCCCTCTTTCCCTAACAATCATCTTTGCCCTATCTCCTTTAACAACTTCTTCTTTCTTCCCTACCCAGTTCCCGATCTTTCCCATCCCATTCCTTTTACTCTATTATCACCATCATCATCAATCCCATATGTTCAATTTGTTGAATCTTGGTTTTACAGTAACAAAATAAGGAATTTTTTTGCATCCCTAGATACACACAATAAAAAAAAAAAAAAAAACTCTGCAACAACTAAATTTCATGACTTCTTAGGTTTCTTTTTTTTCCCCCCTTTTGTGTTTGGTGGCTCAAATGTATTGGGTGGGAGAATGGAGAAGAGATCTAGGCTGATAAGGATGTGGGAAAGGGGAAATCATTATTGGGGAAAAGATGGGAAGGGGTTAGGGAACAATAGGAAAAACATGAGTTTGGCTTATTCGAGATGAGGAACGGTGGCGAGGATGGAACAAAAGTGGTGTTGGGGTGGCGAGAGTGGTAGAGGAGTAGAGCTAGAATGGTGGAGGAGAAAGGAAGAAGGCAGTGGTTAGATGGTAAATTGGGACAGAGATAGAGGGTTGGAGGAGGGAAGGGGATGAGGGGTAGGGTTCAACTAGTAGTGGTAATGGCTGGATAGGGTAGGGAAGAGGAGATGAAATTGATTTTTTATTTGACCGCATTTTATTTTTAATTGGACCTTAAAACTTTGTAAATTTTTATTTTTAATTTGACCGCAATACATAATACATATTTTGTGGAACACTTTAATTGGTTAAGAACACAACAACATTTCACAAGTAGCTGTTAGTTTTAATAGATTCCATCCTTTTTTTTTGTGTGTGTGTATATATATATATATGTATGTATGTATGTATGTATATATGTATGTATGTATGTATGTATGTATGTATGTATGTATGTATGTATGTATGTATGTATGTATGTATGTATGTATGTATGTATGTATGTATGAATATATAAGTACGAGCAGGTCAAACACACATTTGATAATTACAGAGGGTTAAAGTGCTTATTGATCTAACCACAAGGGGGGTTAGTTACATTTTACCTTAAAATTTACAATCAAATCAAGGTAAAGTTGATTTTTATTTCCTTTCAACCTTTCAAATAATCAATAAGTGCAACACCAAAAAGATATAAGTTCTATGATTTAGTTTAACTTGCTGATTACCATTTTCAAAATAATACATATAGAGCAAGAGAAACATTCATGATAAGTATTATATATCAAATTCCTGAGTAATGTAGTTCTTTTAAATTTGAAGTTCTATATACATTGTTTGCTATTTTTACAACTTATATATAAATATTACTTTTTTCAATAGCTTTTATTAATTAAATGAACCAAGAAATCTAAGTGAATGTAGATGTCTAGGAAATAAAAAATGACATTTGTAAAATGAAATATTAGAAGAATAACAAATTATTTGTGAACTATGTAAATTTTGCCCCCATTAAGCAAATTTTCTGGCTTCTCTCCTTATTACATTAATATTCACTTACTACATATTATAACTGATACTCTATAGTAAATTTTGGAAAATAAAATGAATATTGAAAATGTTAGTTTTGGAATTACAATTAATTGACTATACTAACTAAAAGGAGGTGAAAAATAATAAGTGAGAGAAAAAGGGTATTCAATAGAGCATAGATATTCAATTTTATATTAAAGGTAAAATTTTAAAAAAATATTTAATAAATTTTAAAGTGATAAATAATTTGACACAAAATAAATTCTCTAAAGCAATAGATAATATGGTACGAAAAAATATTTCTTTAGTCATCTATTCTCAATAATTTTGATAATCTCAATGCACTAAACTAGCCCTATCTATCAAAATCATTCTCCTCTTCCAAATCCATAAATGGACAAGGCCATATTTTGTCCCATTGCTAAAATTTTTGAAAATTGTATTACATCATAGGCTTTGTTAGGATGGCTTATTTTCTATTTTCTAACTAATATTTTGTAATTATTAATCTGACACATTTTCCAATTACCTTTTTACTTCATATAAATCATATATTACAATTAGAGGTGTTCAAATTCAATCTAACTCAAAAATTCAACTTAACCCAAATGAATATGGAGCTAAGCGGGTTGGGGTATTGGGTTATTAAGATTGGGTTATCTGAACTTTGTTGGGTTGAGTTGGGTTTTGAAAAATAAAATCCAACCCAACCCAATAACTCGACAAACAAATATAATTCACTTATATTTTTTTTTTCATTATTTTTCTTGCTATTTCGATTTAACTTATAATTTTTTTTTTCCTTTTCATTCTTGATATAACATTCATCCAATATAGCAAAGTGCCAATTTGATCACTGAACTGTACTCCGATTGTCATTTTAGTCATTAAACTTATTGGCTAGCCAAAAAGTCACTAACCTTCTAAAACTGCATATAAGGGTTCACTCTGTCTATTTTACCTATTAAGTGCTCCGTTAATCTATTTTTGTGCATGTCGTGTGATTTTTAGGGGGTTAATAATGTCCGATCACTCTTTGCCACACTTTACCCTCAACAATTATCAAAATAGCATAATTTAGACTTAAAATTAGTCAAAACAATGTAGTTTTGAAGAACTCCTAGCAAAAAAAAAAAGAGAGAGAGAGTATGGGTGGAAAGTGAGACAGGAGGTAGCATAGGCAAGGTGGGGAAGGAAGGGGGTTGGTAGAGTTGGAAAAGAATGGAAGAAGGAGAGTCAAGTGGGAGATGGGAATAGAGAGACAGATCGGGGCTAAATTCCCACTATGGAAAGAAAAAGCTTAGATCGGGGGAGGGGAGAGGTTAGATCAGGGAGAGAGGGATGGGTGGTGGGGACATAGTGGGAGAGATAAGATGTTGGAGGAAGAAGGGAAGGAAGGGTGGTGGTGGTTGGTTAGAGGAAGGGGAAAGAGGTGGTAGTGGTTAGTCAGGGGAAGAGGGTGGCAGAAGGAAGAAAAATAAGGTAGTGGGTTGGCTGGGGAAAGGAGATTGAGTGTGGTGGTGGGCTAGCTGGGGAGAGAGAATGAGATGGTAGTTGGCTGGAGAAAGGGAATAGTAGAAGATGAAGGGTGATTAGTGGTGGTAGGCTATCTAAGGATGAAAGGTTAGTTGTTTCAATTTAGGCCCTGTTTGGGATTGTAGTACTTTTATTAAAAAAGTGCTTTTAGATGATAAAAGCACTTTTAGAACGTTTGGTGAACGTCATTCCATAAATTTAAGAGTAGAACTTTTGATTTTAAAAGTAATTTTAACTCAAGTTAATTATAGATGCTTTTGACAGCCCAATTAGCTTTTTCTTTTTAAAACAATTAAAGATACAGTTTGACTATTTGACCATTATTTTAAAACTAAATAAATATAGAAATACTCTTAGAAAAATTCAAAATCATAAATTATCACATATAAAAAATATTTATGCAATTTTACTCCCAAACAATAAAATTAAACATTTACAAAGCACTTTCTTTCAAAATTATAATGAATAAAGTGTTTTGTGATAAGCCACCACAACTCCAAACAGGGCCTTAATTGGGCAAAAAGTCATATACGATACTAAACTTTTATCCATTTTAGACGTTAAATTAGACGTTAGGGTAATGAACACGGGTTGCACATTGTTTTATAAAGGGCAAAAACGTCAATAATTCTCATTTATCTCTGCCCTTTTTCCTTTACTATTTCTTAATTTTCCTCTGTATCCTTCCCAAACACCACCATCATCCTAACAATACCACTTCCTCCTCAGTACTACCACTTCCAACATCGAAATTAGCCACAACAGGAGACTAATCTTTGTGATATCTTTGCCTCTTTCCCTTGTTTCTTTTTTCTTCTCCTTTTTCTATTTCTCTTAATTTGTATGAACCATTCTCCAACACTACCATCGTTCACAATGCCACCGCCTCCTCCTCTTCAGCACTCCCACCTCTAGCGACGAAATTACCATAGTTGCAAGAGAGGCCTGAGATGTTGAATTTTTTTGTTTTAAATCTGGTTTTGGTATCTGTTTGTAATTTATGTGGTTTATTACTTTGTTATTAGTTTTTTTTTTTTTAAATGAAAATTTTGTTAGAACCTTGGAAAAAATTGCCTCAGTTCACAATCAAAATGGAAAAAGTTTCTTTCTTGACATATTTATTTGGTTTGGTTTGAGTAGTAGCCATTGTTGATTGGTGTGAGAAGGATTTGAGTAGCAACCCTTGCTACCAACAACTGATTTTAAATTTTTTTTAAGAGAGGTACGATTTGAAATTGGTCAATTTTGTAATTAGACTGGGAAATGGATTCCAAGAATAATTTACCATCGAAAAGTAACAGTAGTCGATGGCGGTTACCGGTGGTCAAACATCGGTTGAATGTGGCGGAATGTCGACGGGAAAAAATCTGCAATGGTGATAATCGTTTAGGAGAGGATGAGTACTTTTCTAAAACACATTTTAAACCACTAAAATTTTAAATCATCTAACTATATATAAAGGGAGAGCCCCAATTGATCTGGTGGTCCCTCTCTTTATTTGCCATTCATTTTACATTTTTTACCAAAAAAACCTTTTCTAATTAAGCTACCACTACTTAACTATATTGAAACTACTTTACACATAAAACTACTCAACTCACACTAAACTACTCAATACAAACATAAAATTACGTGAACACATACAATCAGGAGAAGAGGTCTGAATTTGAAACCACCGAACCGAGTTGTTGAGATTCCACTACCGAATTTGAATTTAAATATATATATACCATATACCCTTTATAATATATTGGCACTATGCTATATTGGATAGTATGTTACATAATATATTCTCAAATCACAAAATTTATTGATACCATATATATACCTTATATATAAAGGGAGAGCCATAATTGGTATGGTGGTCTCTCTCTTTGTACTCTTTCCTACTTTTAAGGAGTTGTTTAATACACAAAAAGAAAAAAAAAAAAGGTTTTTACTTGGACTCCTTCGGTCCTTCCTAATTACCACTACCTAATATTTAAAAAAAAAAAAAAAAACTTTCACTACCTAAAATTACTCTCCCACTATCAGCATCTCACGTATAATAACTACCGTCAGTTATCTGATTTATCATCCTACTTCATACTGCATATCAAATACCATAAAATGAGTTTTACCTCATGTTACAGATTATCATAGCGAAGAATCCTATCCAAAATTAAAAATACCAACCATTCCTCTTCTATACCAATTCACAGACAACATTCCACTTCAGTAGCAATTGTAATATTCAAGGTTTTCAACAACCATACGTCAATATCTCTACACGGATAAGGTAATTTCTCTACAGCGTAATTTCTTCCGTTCTTCTCAAGCCAATAGTTTCTTTATCTGATTTTTTCCAATGTTATTTAACTTTTAATATTTTTTCATCATTTACTAATAATTATTATCTCATGTTCAATTCTATTCATAATAAAAAACTAACAATTAACTTTTAATATTTTTTCATCATTTACTAATAACTATTATCTGTCTGTTCAATTCTATTCATAATAAAAATCTAATTATTAACTTTTAATATGAAGATGTAATAATTATTATCTCATGTTCAATTCTATTCATAATAAAAATCTAACAATTCCATTTCCTACAGCAAATCAAAAAACAATATTATCCCCTGAATAGCATTTGTCAAACTTGAGCATCTTCTTATAACTATATCATAATTTCTTCTACTCAATAGTTAGTTTCTTTATCATTTTCATGTTTCAAATAATTTTTTTTAAACAAAATATTCTACAAATAATACTACAATTACCCCAACTATTAAATAACCTTATCGGTTTTCTTCGCATACTTTGATATGAATACTGGATGGCACATTAAAAGGTGAAACTATAATAATTTGATAAATGAAAAAGTTAAAACCATATGTTGATATAATATTCATTTTTATACACTATAATTTGATAAATGAAAAAGTTAAAACCATATGTTGATATAATATTTATTTTTATACACTATAAGTTCCCAAAAAAAATACTATAATAATTTGATAAATGAAAAAGTCAAGACCATATGTTGATATAATATTGTCTACCAGTATATATTCATATATACCTCAAGTAACTTATTTACTTCAAGTTTTTCGGTCTCTTGCTTCAAATCGCTATAAATTATTACGTATGTTAATTCAATTTATATATGTTATTTGCACTTTATATTCCAATTACATATGTTTTCTAACATAAAAAAATTATTAATTCCTTGAACTTCATATATACTTGTACCTATATTTTTTTATTGTATTTAGTTATTTTTATTCTAGTTTTTGCTACTCATTACCAACTTTTACTCTCTTTTTACTAGCTTTGTAAGAAATATATCAAGTGCAAGTAACTTTTCACTATTCACTTCACGTTTTTGGGTCTCCTGCTTCAAACAATAACTCATACCTTACTACAGGATCAAGAGGTATATGCTATGATTCATATCATTTTGTATGGCCCTTGGTTATGAAAAATATAGCTATCGAGGCACACGACGAAAACTTTTACTAATTTCATGAGTTAGTTCCACTATTCACTTCACGTTTTTGGGTCTCCTATTTCAAATAATAACTCATACCTTACTACTGGATCAAGAGGTATATGATATGATTCATATCATTTTGTATGACCCGCCCTTGGTTATGAATAATATAGCTATCGGGGCACTCGACGAAAACTTTTACAAATTTCATGAGTTATGTGTGAGCTTTGTTTATATCTCTTTATGAATTTTTTCATAAATATCAATATATAGAACTTTTTGTTAAATAATTTTATTTTATACACAACTTTTAAAGCCCACATTACACCTAAATCTTTCACATCTTAAATTGAAAAACAAACATAAAGTATTAGTGGTCTGTTCTTACATTTTGAATTATATCTATTTAGCCAAACATTTATGTGATAACAAACTCCTCAATTATAAAAGTTTTGCAACTATTAATAATTTATCTAAAAATATTAAGGCCTTTTTTTTATAATAAAACAATGTAAAATTAAATGTTTTTCGGACTCGATGACTAGACGACTAAACTAACTTACGTCAATATCATTTAATACAGAAGAAATTAATTCACATCATTCAATCTTCTATTTTAGTCTTTCAGAATTAATTATTTTGGAAGTACATAGATTTTCAATTCTAACAACTTCTAATGTCAATGTCACAATTCATTATGACACTTGAAAAAATTGTACAATCAAACTAATTAAAAAATGGTTAAAAGTATAAGAGACAGTCTTATACACATTACATGTGTATTATACTTACTGTATTTGGTACATAACTCTAGATGTGGAATATACACAGGTGCAAACCAAATAAATAATATCAATACCACACTTTAATTGTGACATTTGAACAAAATTGACACTCAAACTTAAAATATAATGGTTCATTGAAACATCACATAGAAATTACAAATAAAAAAGTTAATAAATGGCACGGGAAGAAACTCTATATATGGAATATAGACAGTAACAAATTGAATACTTCAAATAATACCACATTTGATTGTGACTCTTAAAAAAACTGACAATCAAATTCCAATAGTGATGGTTCATTGAAATATCACACACAAACTAAAAACAAATACAGAACTAAACAATACCGGTAAAAACTCTATAGTTAAATGTAGATAGCAGCAAATCAAATAAACAACATGTCATTTATGTCCTCCTTCATCTAATAATCGTGTGTGCAAAAATAATACAATGAAGTGAAATTTTAATAAAGTGATGTTTTAATGAATTTATACTTCTTTTAGTAACAATTCTAACTTACCTGTAATTTCATTTGTTATGTACAGGTTTTATTTATATTACTCTTCATGAAATTTTTTCATCTTTACGAATACTGGAAGCTTTTTGATACATAATTTTATTTTATATGTACACCTTTTTAAGTTAATATTACAACTACATCTTTAGTCATTTTTAATTGAAAAACAAACGTAAAGTATAAGTACTCTATTATTACATTTGAATTTCTATCTATTTTGCCAAATATTTATGCCACAAATACACTCCCCGATCATAAAAGTTTTCTCCAAAAATAAAAATTTAACTAAAAATTTAGTGTCTTATTTTTTGATTAAATAATGTAAAAATTAAATGTTTTAAGAACAAATTTGGTTCAATTATCACACAATGAATAACCTAATTTCATTCTTATCATTTGATAATGTAATAATTATTTCACATCATTTAGTCTTACAATTTAGATGTATTTTATTACTAATAATTTTCATATAACCTACCCATATACCAACAACATCATCTAAATACCACTTTTCGATAGTGGAAGTATATAAATTTTGACTTCTAGGAACTCCGATGATCAATACCACAGTTTTGATTGTGCCATTTACAAAAAAATTTACAATTAAGTTCAAAAAATAATGGTTCATTATAATATCACATACAAACTAAAAATAAATAAATAAATAAACGATATCGGTAGAAACTGTAGAGGTGCCATATAGACAACCACAAATTGCATAAATAAGCTGTCATTTATTATATACGTCCTTTGATATAAATTAAATGTTTTAATATGCAAAAATTTAAAAAAAAAAACAATAGAGTGAAATTTCAATGAAATGGAATTTCTTTTAATAACAAAATTTTTAGTACTCTCAATTTTTATTTTCAGGATTTGTTTAGATTACTTTTTATTCAATTTTTTTTTTCATATTTATGAATATAAGGAATTATTTGATAAATAATTTTATTTTAAATACAATTTTAAATTAAACATTACAGCTAAATATTTCATCTTTTTTAATTGAAAAATAAATGTAAAGTACAAGTAGTCTGTTCTTACCTTTGAAATTCTATCTATTTAGCCAAATATTTATGTTATCTACAAAAGCTTTTCTGATCCTAAAAGTTTTCCAAATTTAAAAATTTAACTACAAACATTAATGCCTAATGATTAATTTTTTTATGAAACAATGCACAACAATAATGCTTTAAGCACTAATTTGGTGTAATTAATACTGAATGACTAAATTAAATTCATTCTTATCATTTCATACTGTAATTATTATTTCACATCATTTATTCTTATATTTTATATCTATTTTATTCCTAATACTTGTGGTACAACCTTCCCAATGTACTAATAATATTATATCAACAACAATATAACAATATATACACAGATATAGATTTATACATATATATATATATACACACACGTGTGTGTGTATATATATCTTTTGCAACTACATAATTATTTTTTCTACTCCATATTTTATTGTTCATCGAAATAAGATTCTCTTTATGTATTCTTGACAATTACATAATCTATTAGGATATGGATCTTTTCCTACTACACCATCAACAAGAGTTGAAGAACAACAACTGAAACAGTATTACACGAGACATAGAGAATTAATGAATGCAATAGGCAACAATCGATGAGTTTTGAGCAACAGGTATAATATCTTGTACGCCGTTGTACTAATTACAGAAGAAGACAAGTTGCATTATGAAACAATAATAATACATCAACAGTTCAGACAAATGTATCGGACATTCCATCAAATTCTGAGAGACCGTCCTTGATTATGCTACAACGCGAATGAAGACATATTTGTGAATGTGAACGCATTTGAACAATGAACAATGAACAAAGGACCCAATACTTAATGTCTCGTCGTACAAATTACATGCAACATCATTCCTCTTTGCACAATTGCAATATTTCTACTGAAATTATACTAAGTTAATGTTACTTAATACGCACATAATCCTTTCTTATTCTAATATATTTAATTATATTACAGCCAATCATTCCTTCAACTTGGAAAACCATCTGACATCAAGCACAACATCGATGCATAATGTTACAATTTTACCAAGTATTGAATTACAATTTCAAGAAAGTACAATACATTTTAATGCAATATTCAAATAATGTATAATAAATTATGCTATTAAATCGTTGCAATGTATATACATATACCAACATAAGTTAATACCACTATATATATATATATATATATATCGGATATATATATATATATATATAAGAGTCAGAATACAACTCTATTGTGTCCCTTAACATACTATACTCATGCCAATAATTCATATCCGTGACTCATATCCAAATTGTTCTACATTTGATAAGGTAGTAAAAATCGAGCAATACAAACATCTGCAGATTATTCTCACGGTAATATATGTAATTATTTAAATCACTCATTATTTTATACATATTATTTCTTATCCAAAATATAATTCAATATTTATAGATTAATGCATACCACAAATGAAGATGTTGACTATGAAAGGAGGCAAATATTGACAAAAGTACCAATACAACAACATCAAGGTACACTGTTGTCTTCAACATTAAATTATTTAAATAAATATAAATGCAATACAAACATGAAACTATTTACATTATTTACCTGTACATATTATGTTATGACTCACAATCAAAATCTAATAAATCATAATTAAATCATATTGTTATATTTTTCTTATATTCTACACAAGTAATAGTACAAAAAAATCACCAATATATTTAAAATTTTTATTTTATTTTATATTATATTTGTATGAGTCCCTAATCAACAAAGAAATTGCAAATGAAATCGTAATTTCTACTCAATTTTTAATAATATATATATCTAAAACAGTTATACCAGCCATTCAAGAAAATCATTCCACTATGAACTCTCAAGTTATTGTGGGTCAAAGGATTATATACAATATAGCACGGAATTATCATGAATGGGTAGGTAATCTAAAATTTCAATTGCAACCACCACGAATGTGCCCTTATTGTCAACCTACGTTGTTTTTTGGTGAAACCTCTAAACTATGTTGTTCACATGACAAAATTATATTACCAGCTATACCATGTCCCCGTGAACTATTTAGGTGTTTTTTACCTCTAAAACACCTGAAATTTAGGTAATTGTGGGTGTTTCCTTGAATCACATATATTCGTTCACATCGATGGGTGTTCATCTCGATCAAAATTTTAATAGAAGTGGTAGAGTTTATTCTTTTAGAGCACAAGGTTCTATATATCACAAAATTAGAAGTCTACTACTATCTACAAATACTAGAAGTAGCTATATTCAAAATTATATTTGGGATCTTGAGCATGAAATTGAAAATAGAATTACTGAGAACCCAAGCTTGCATCGGGATTTGGTAGAAAAAATAAAAATGATTCTTGACGAGCATAATTCATTTGTAAAGATTCTGAGCCAATTGGGTTAGTGTCAAGACTTGCCAAATTGCAAGCTTATCATCAAGCAGCAACCACCTAATCGTCTCCAATACAATTTACCCACGATGTCTGAAGTGGCGGCCATAGTTGTTGGTGGTGAAGAGTCGGGCCAGCTAAATAGTAGAGATATAATTGTTCAGGCGACAAATAATAAACAGTTATTCAATGTTCCTGATATTGCTGGTTACTATGATACTTTAAATACCCTCTTCTTCTGCCTTATGGAACATATGGATGGGATGTCAATATTCGAAATATGAATGGAAAGAAAGTGACATGTCGCGAATACTATACGTACATGTTACAGGTACATATACACATTAATTTTTTAATCTACTATTTTATACTATTAAAACTAATCGCTAAACATATAAAACACATATTCAACCTAATGACACATCTGTTTTTCTTCGAGCTGTAGGTCTCCTACACTAATATGTAGTCGACAATTACGTCAAGATAGAGACTCACAAGTTATGATGGGTACGTGCAAACCAACATGCTATCAGTTCTGAACTATATCAAGGATTGCAAGATGCAATCCAAATTGTTGAAACTGATATAGGTTTGAAATTTATTTTTAAAAAATAAAAAACTATTATTCTTGCACTCAATTTTAATTCACATTTGCTGAAACTAAATTTATACACATCTCTATCATCAGCCAATGTCGGTCGAAGAACTATTTTGCCTTCTTCTTTTGTTGGGAGTCCACAAGATATGCATTAACGATGTCAAGATGCCATGACATTAGTTTAAAAGTTTGGCAAGCCAGATTTAATACTTACCATGACGTGCAATCCGAATTGGCGTGAAATAAAATATGAACTTCTCCCAGACCAGAATCCCTAAGATTCTGTTAATACGTATTTTTATGCAAAATTCAATGAATTCAAAGATGATATAATCCAAAAAAATGTATTTGAAAAAGTATTGGCTTATGCTTATATAATTGAGTACCAGAAGCAAGGTTTGCCACATGCATATATGGTGGTCATCTTGGCCGAGGGTGATAAGTTAAGGACACCCCAAGATTTTGATAGAGTTGTGAATAGCATTTATTATATGAAGCTATTCTCAAATATATGATAAGTGGTCCTTGCTGTGATAGAAATCGAAATAGTTCATGTATGAGAGATGGTAAGTGTAAGAAAATTAATTCGTCCAAAGCCATTCTGCTCAAGTACCTGAATTGCAGATGATTCATTTCCAATATATTGAAGTCACAATGCAACTCCGATACCACTTGATAGTAATTGTCAAGTTTGGGTTGACAATAGTTGGGTTGTCGGCTACAACTCTTAACTACTTTTAAAATATGATTGTCATATTATTGTTGAAATCACAAGTACCGTAATATGTGTGAAATATTTGTATAAATATGTATTCAAGGGACACGATCGAGTTGAGTTCGAGGTGACACCTTGTCTAAATTATGATGAAATCCAACAATTTATTGATAGAAAATGGATCTCTACACTTGAAGCCTTACGGAAGATTTTGAATTCGAAATGAGTCGCATGTATCCATCAGTTATCAGATTACAAATTCATTTGTCAGGCATGCAATCAGTACAATTTCGAGCGCATCAAAAGGTTCAAGATATCTTAAATGGTGAAAAAATTCAAAAACAATGCTTACTGAGTTTTTTACAAATAATCGAGAGATTGTACATGCTTTAGCATCTTCACAGAGAATTGAGATACCAACTTATTTATATAGTGAATTCTCTGTCATTTTGTATGGCATCAAATGTGTAAAATGTGGATTGAGAGAATTTCACGTAATAAAGTCATTGGAAGATGTTATATAGTACCTCCATTTGAAGGAGAAAGCTTCTATCTCCGTATTCTACTTCATCATGTAAGAAGTCCCATATCCTTTGAAGACCTAACTGTTAACGGGATTGTTTGCAACTCTTTCAAGGAAGCTACAGAGATGCGAGATCTTTTGAAAAATGATGATTATATACGACACTGTTTGCGTGAAGCAAGCTTTGTGCGCATGCCTTCTGCATTCAAAAGATTGTTTGTGTCGATTTTAGTTCTATGTGAACCGATTGGTGTTCGTGGACTTTGTATACGAGTTCTTCTCTT
Source organism: Cinchona pubescens (assembly GCA_025175665.1). NCBI lineage: Eukaryota > Viridiplantae > Streptophyta > Magnoliopsida > Gentianales > Rubiaceae > Cinchona > Cinchona pubescens. Next base: position 2,064,507 of record JANKKI010000257.1, on the reverse strand, counting down.
GCATGCTTGATCGATCAAATTCATCCCATCAACCAGACAATATTGTTGCAATTAATAGATTACTACGAGAATTGTCTTATAAAAATGTTTCACAAATATAATAGGGATATTTTAAATTTTGATTTACCTTCAATCCCTTGAGAATGTGACATTCACTCAACCTTTCTACGAGTTGTAGAAGATGAACTCGTTGTTGAGATACCTGACGAGGATATCAGATCAATAGACAATTTGAATACTGACCAAAAGAGTGCATTTGAAGCTGTTACTACAACCATTGAACGCGGGAAAAGTAAAATTTTTTTTATACATGGTTCTGGAGGAGCAGGATAAACTTTCTTATACTGCGTTTTTTTGGCTTACTTAAGAAGAAAAGGATATATTGCTATTGCCACAACAACTTCAGGAATTGCAGCAACCCTATTACCTGGTGGAAGAACTGCACACTCAAGATTTAAAATACCCTTGAACCCTAATGCTACGAGTGTGTCTGCTATAAGTAAGCAGTGTGATCTTGCAGAATTATTGAGACGTACTACTCCTCTAATATGGGATGAAACTCCAATGACTAACCGGTTTGCATTTGAAGATTACATAGACAAGACATTCAGAGATATTTTAGATTCTCTTGTACCTTTTTGAGGTAAGGTGGTTATTTAAGAATGTGACTTTAGACAAGTTCTACCAGTTGTAAAGAAAGGATCTAAAAGTTAACATATTGCTGCAAGTGTATCAAAGTCCACATTTTGGAGTGATGTACAGTTCCTGTGATTACACTAGAATATGAGATCATTGACCGACCCACAATTCTCTAAATTTTTGTTGCATGTTGGAAATGATACAGAGCCTATTGTCAAAGGAGATGTAATAAAATTAACTTCACAAATGGTAATACCATGGCAAGATGATGACTCTACTTCTTATTTAATTAATTCAGTATTTTCAAATATGGCTGATCATGCAAATAATCATACTTTTATGGTGGGAAAGAGAATAATCACTCTAAAAAATACAGATGTTGATACCATTAATCAGATGGTAATCCAAAATTTTCCTGGAGAGGACATGAATATACATCGTGGGATTCAGTTGATGGTGACAACACACAACCTCTACCAACAAGAGTTCAAAAATTCTCTTTGTTCAAGTGGTTTGCCACCCCCACAGATCACTATTGAAACGTGGTTGTCCAATAATGCTTTTAAGAAATCTCAATCCTGAGTTGGGCCTTTGCAACGGAACAAGGCTGATATGCTACGATTAGAAAACAACTTTCATTGATGCAGTTGTAGCAACTGGTCATTGTGTGGTTGCAAGAGTTTTCTTACATAGAATACCTCTGAATAGTGCAGGAAACAGTGGACTGCCTTTTGTATTAAAGAGAAAACAATTCCCTGTTCGGTTGAGTTTTGCATTAACAATTAACAAAGCACAAGGACAAACAATTCCAAATGTCGGAATCTTTCTCCGCAATTATGTCTTTAGCCACGGTCAGCTATATGTAACACTTCCAAGAGGTGTGTCACAGAATACTACAAAATTTTGGTGAAGAATGGAAAAGTAGAACCAAAAAAAAAAAAAAATGGAGTGTACACGAAAAATATTGTGTAGTAAAGAAATTCTTCTAAATGAAACAACATAGCATATACCGAGGTAACTATACATATCTCTCTCTCTATATATATATTTTATTACCTATTGTGATCAAATACTGACTTTTAATTTGTCATAAATATTTATTGCTTGCGCATTCATAAATATTTATTCCTTACGCATTTACTCTTTACTAACAAAATTATTATTTATATTAAAATTTTCACCTTTACCATTTATACAGGAAGTATAAAAACTTTACAAGTTCCTCCAAATGGATGATGTCATATATAACCTTAACAAATGGATGTATGGTATTCATGGAAAGCTCAAAGCAATACGGATTCTAGTCGGATAAAGGTAACCTCAAAATGTCCTGAAACTCGACTACATTTATTAAAAAAAATAATTCCATGCCTTACACAAATCCATTAAATTGTCATACTAATACATCATATTTTGTAAACAAAGGAAAATAAGTTGCAGGTATTAAGCCCAGGTTGGAAAACCAATATTGGTGTATTAATGCTTTTGAATTTGGATGAATCATATTAAGAGTTCTAAGAAAACAAAAACATCACATGTACTATTTAAATCTTAAACAAACAATGAGCATTTTAAATTTGTCTAATGAATACCATTATGCTTATTCAATAGGTTAAAAAGAACTTCTTGGATCGAAAGATGGGACTTGACATAGGTATGTATCATATAATTTCACCATATAGACATTATAATGTATACAGTTATATATTACTAACAATTATTGATTTAAAATATATTAAATATGTAGAGAGGGATTGAAGAGAGAAGGAACATGAATGATATTACTAACAATTATTGATTTAAAATATATTAAATATGTAAAGAGGGATTGAAGAGAGAAGGAACATGAATGAGGCAATATTATTTAGGTATACATCCAATTTCTACTTAACATTGACAAACATGCCTGACATTATCACATTTATGACCATAGAAAATTGATATTGAACTACATATCCTACTACTACAGGAAGCGTATACGTAAAACAGATGATACAAACATACAAATGGTATGCTGGAATTCAAATTTAATATATATTTCATATTATTTTTGTACTAATTATCATATTTGTATCAAAGTTTTATGCTCAACGTGAAAGACAATGGTTGGATGATATTCAAAAATGTAAACACGATTGCAAAACTGCTACAAGGTAACCTAATTAAATAGTTTAAATGTGTAATATATTTTTTTTATACATATATTTACAACGAATCTACATTTTTCTATTGTTAATCTCACCATACTATGTGTATAGGTGCATTGTATTAAAGTTCTGTCAAGCCTTTGTTTGAATAAAATTTACTCCCACCAATGGACAACCAAATCGAAGAAGAAATACACGTATTTATAGGATCATGATTACCAAGAAGGCTAAAATATTACAAATACGCAATATTTTTACGTAGTTGAAAATGCCATATGTACATTATATCAACATTTGGTTTGCGTAAATGCTTTATTTATTAATCTCCAATACATTTGAGCATACATATATACTACACCATAACTTTTAGTCCATCAAATGCTATTTTGTACAACTAACTGTTATTCCATATTCGATTCACACACATATAGTAAAAGTTTTAAAAATATTCACAAGGCATTAAATTAGTGAAACTATGGTACATTGACTATGCTACGCATTAACGAATAAATAACCAACTATACAATACATCATTTATAGCCACATAATCACTACTCACAACAACTATATTATTTATTTGCATAGTAATAGGTGTATGTTTGAAGAAGTAATCATTCATCAATTATCATAATAGTGAAAAATTTACATCATAATATCAACATCTCATTGTCATTTTTTGTGCAATACATGAACACTTTCGCATCATACTACTAAAAATCGTTGCACTACCCAAGTTAATTTTATTAACAATACAAATACAATGCAACAAATAATTTTTATTTTGAACAATATTATGATTTTAGACGAGTTACGCACACATTGAGTGTACCTCGATTCCTAGTTTAATTTGATGCACTAATACTAATAGATATCTTTGCAAATCACATTTTGGCCCACTAAGTTTTTAATAAACTATTAATTTGATACATTAAACCTATTATCTTTTGAACATTTTTACCCCTGAAAAATTCATGTGCCACTCACATGTTGCACATAACGCCTCATTTAATGCCAAAATTGGACAGAATGGGTTTTACTAGACGATTTTGAGAGTTGAATAATCATTTTGACCACAAAAAAAGTTTAGTGATCAAAATTAGGAACTTCAAAAAGTTTAGTAACTAGTACGGCGTTTGCCCAATTTAATTTCTAACCTCAAGTTTTTTTTTTTCTCTTATTTCTTTTAGTATAACCCTTCTTATAATTTAACTAATTTTTCTTCATTTAATTTTGACCATCCAATTTCTTTATTAATATAATTCAATGTAGTTGGACGATTTTAATTCTCAAAAAACTAATTTTCGTTAACAGTTATGGATACAATAGATTGAGTGACCCTTTAGACGCAGTGTTTAGAAATTCAGTGACTTTTTCGATCACCCAACAAGTTTAGTAATTGAAATGACAATTGGAGCATAATTTAATGACCAAATTGACATTTGCTCTTCTATAAACTTTCCTTCTCATTCTTGATCTAAAAATTTTATTTTTTGATAAAAATATATTTTGTAATGGATGTTTTTACAATAAATAATTTTTTTTAAGTTTTTGGAATTTTAACCAAAATAAACTTGAAAAACCGAATAACCAAATCGAGTATACTTTAATTGGGTTTACTTGAGTTTCTATATTAATTGGGTTGGCTTTTAAATTTGCAACAAAAAATCCGAAAATATGAACTTTGTCTACCTAATAACCCAACCCATAAATGCCCTTGATTACAATATTGTTCTAAAACAATATTTATTATAATATTCTAAATATTATTTCCATATGAAGCCATATGTTTTGACTTTTAATTGAGGCGTGAGCCTTGCGAGAGTGGTAATTAAAATGTTGCATATTCTACTTCAAACTAAAAAAAACAATGTTGCATATTCATTTAAACAATTAATACATTATTTCATATAAGAACAGTAATATTTACATACCCCATTTAACTCTTGCACATTTCTACTAATACTCATTAGTACAAACATAAATAATTAGGTAAATTCAATTTTTGACTCTATTTGTATATTTTGTGATATGGATTAGATTTTATGAAATAAACAATATTAGTTGATGTAAGTAAGATTTATGAGATTTAATTTTAATCACAATGTCTATAGGTGGACCGAAACCGGATTTACGAAAGTATTTTTTTTCTAGTATTAAATGTTGATTTTAGGGGTTGTAAGTTAATTGTGCTAAAATGGTAAAATTACCTTTCTCCTGTGACTTTGGTCATGATTTCGAATTACCAAGAGATAAGTAGATATTCATCATAGATTATCTTTTTAAAAAAATAAAAAAATTAATTGTGCTAATGATATATTGAAAAGAATACGCAAGAAAAGCAGTGTATAAATATGTTATCACTCATTTTATATAATAGGTAAACCACAAGGGTTGGATTTAGGCGTAGGACTCAAAAATTGTAACTTTTGTGGGTAAGACTTAATAGGTATTTATTTATAGAGGCTAACTTATATTTCTGTTAAACTTTAGAGAGATAAAATATAAATTTTATAAGGTAGAAATAAAATGTTTAAAATTTTTTTAAGGATAAAATTTACAAATTTTAAAATCTTGGGGTGATTGCCTGCAAGTCTGACCCTACATCTGTCATGAATGTATTGCAGACTTGTAAAATGTGAGATAACATGGACTATAAAAGATTTTCTTGTAATTTATCTTCATTTATTCATTCAAATTTTTAGGGTTTATAAGAGGATAGGTGAATTTAAATTGTAAGAAATATTTAAAATAAATGAATTTGAAATGATATAAAATTTAAGTGAATTTGAAATTCATTAATTTAACATTTAAATTTCGCTCTCAATTATGAATATATTTTAAATCCCTAACTAAATCTATTAATTTAATAAAGATGAATTTATATAAATATGAATTTCAAATTTAGACCTACCTAAATTCATCCATATGAATTTATATAAAAATGAATTTCAAATTTAGATCTACTTAAATTCATCCATTCAAACGGAGTATAGTATTGATTTTTCAAAAAAAATATAAATAAATTCGATCTATAATAAATGACGTAAATTTTTAATTTAAATTCACTCACATCATTTTTAAAAATAATTATTTTAATAAAATAAAATAATATAAATAAATTTAAATTAATAAATTCATATCACTAATTATAAATCGAATCTATGAAAAAATTTTCTTATATCTTTCCACACCCTTAAGAATTGGTCTTGCCCATAAGTCATAACCATTGTCCATCCTTTTCTTCGGTCTCCCTTGTACTTTGGTCTATTACAGTATATATATATATATCAGTCAGTCCATATAAGTAAGTGTGATAGTGGGGCCTTACCCTCCAAATGCGGTAAACACGTGGTGGAAAAAGCGTGTATATTCTTGCCTGATTCGCACTTAAATAATCTAAATCGGTAAATCCCATCCGAAATTGGCAGGCAGGCAGGCACAAGTCTGTGTACTTGTAACAACACAAGGCGGATGCAGACAAAAGAATCCCATTATCCTCCTCCTTAGAATAGTGGTAATCCCCTTTTTCACCTTCTCCCATGTATATAATATTACAATCTCGAATTTTCCTTGGATCCACAGAATATTTCATGTTTCCTACTTTACTCAATTTAGTATTCTGCTTCACTTATTGAAAATTTAATTACCGCATAAATTTCAATAAGTTTGTCTTACGTAATATGGAATTAATATAATAATTTTTAAAATAATTAAAAAATAATAAATTATTATTATTTTTTAATTATTTAATAATATAAGATATTTATTTGATAATATAGAGTGAGTAGTAAATTTTTTTAAATAAATTTTATCTTCAATTTGCTAGAAAAACATGTACTGGTAACTAATTGTAAAATTCAGTCTTAATTGATGCGGTCAGAATGTTTTGAAAATCGGATCAAATTGACCGGTTCGATCGATTGGATTGCGAATCGAAAAAATTACTGGTCCGATTCAACTATATATCCAGTCTATATAAAAAATCGTCTCAGATACCGGTAAAAATCGATTCAAACGATTTTGGTAGTTTTTTAAATTTCAAAATAAAAAATGATTTAAATAAAGAGAAAAATTAAAAAATCGAGAAAAATTAAAAAATTATGAAATAAACTCCAAAATGACAAAACATTGAACACACCAAAACCTAAACTATTAAGTTATTATTTTTTGATTTTTTTTATACTTATTTTTGTACAAATTTCACTTTTCTTATTAGAAATTTAATCAGTGTTTTTTATATTAAGACTATAATTTTTTATAAATAGTGTATTCACTTCTATTTTAGATTTTATATAAATATATTTAGGTCATTTTAAATTATATCATACTTTGGTAAAAAAAAACCTAAATTAATTAACCGAGCGGTTCAACTGATCGGATCGATTGAACTTGCAAGATAAATCGGACAGGCCACCGGTTCAATGCCCGATCTGATTTTCAAAACATTGGCTGCGGTGGCTTCTATGTCTATAAGCTTATTTCATAGAATTCGAAATTTAAATTTTGATTCTATGGCTTATTTCATAGGAAAAATACTTACATAGACCCGATTTTTTACTCCATCTGTAGATCCTACGGTCAAAATTAAATCTTATATAATCTTGCTTACATCAGTTTATGCCATAAATTTTATAACATTTTAATCCACATCACAAAATTTATAAGTAAAATAAAAAATAAGATCTATCCAAATCTTTCCCATTTCATAGAATTCGAAATTTAAATTTTGAATGCCCATAAGCAGTAGTAATATATAGTGGTCGCTACCTAGCCCGCTCGAAAATTTTGCTGCTATTATTAGGAGTCTCATAAACATATTTAGTCCGGTTAACAAATTCATTCTAAATTTAACACTAACCTCACTTTTGATACTTAAGAATGACCTGAAATTACGAGATCTTTCTTAATTTATCTCTTTCAATCTTTGTTTGGTATAATACTTTTAATTTAGAAAACTCATTCCATTAAAAACGAGATCATTCCTCATTACAATTAGATTTTGAAAAACTCATTACTCAAAAATACCTGAAGACTCCAACTTAGAAGGAAAATATTAGATCCCTTTACTTTGAAATTTAAATCCAAGTATAAAATTTCTATAGCAAATATCATTACTTGAAAAATAAATAAATAAAACATAATTCAAATTAATTACAAGTTAAGGTCATTGATTTTGGCACTCCAAAATTAGTTTCAAGCACTACATTCTTATTGTTTGTTTAATAAAATTAGCTAAATATCTCGTACTATGTATGGGAATATGAATATCTATATTTAATTTTTACAATAATATTAAATTAATAATGGTTGCATAACAATTTTAATAATCAAACAATATAAATACAAAAAAAAGTAAGTAATAATATCTTTAAATTATAAAATAAAATGAGAGAAAAACAATTCTATAAATATAATTAATAAGTATACATTTGAAATATTTATATTTTTCTTATATACAAGTGATTGAAATGTAGCTATATAACTTAATTATTAGTTGAAAAAATAAATTAGATATGTATACTATAAAAATGATAAGTGATTATTTTGAAAACTTACAACTATAGTGTTTCACAAAAAAATAGAGGATAAACTTATTTTGTTTAATGTGAATGAACATAATTTTTTTTTAATTGTAAATGGTCAAAATCAAACTCAATATTTAGAAGTATTATTTATAAAGACCCACAAACTAGTTAATGATCAATTTGTATAAACTTAAAACTTCCAAGAAAAATTTAATATGGTGTAAACCAGTGAAACTCCATCTAAAAAAATAATATACAAGTGAAAGAATTTCTTATGTTAAAATTATCAAAGTAGAACATGGTTTAAACTAGTGAATCTGAACGTAAGTAATAATTATTAAAAAGTAATGGAAAAACAAAATTGAGGACTGCATAGTCCATCCTCATTCAACATGGGAGACTTCACTATGAGCAAGGGTAGTAAATCTAATATTTGAAGAAAATAAATCCTAAAAGTACTAAACACAACAACCCAATAATATTTGATATTAAAGTTTTCAACAATAAAATGTCAGGAAATAATTAAAAATGATATACATAAAATTACATGAAACATATTAAAAATTATATACAAGAAAGTGACATTTTTAGATTCTGAATACTTCATTCAAAGATTACTGAGTAATTCAAACTCATAAAAAGAATAATAAAATTAATGAATTATCGAAAATATGAAATTCTAGAATTTGATAGTAATATTAAAATTTTTCCAACTAGTGTTGTTCACCATATTAACAATTTCAATCAACTCTCTGGCATCTATAAAATCATTGTTATTGTGATTTTTCTTTATTATTAGCAATAGATATATTTAGGACTCATGCGAGGGTAGAATAAGCTGAGAGTGAAGTGAAGAGATATTAGAACATAAAAAGAGGGATAATTCTATATACTAAGATATTGTGTGACAATAGAGTGTTTATGTCAGTTTATTGAATAGAAATTAAGTGCGAGGCCAGTGGTGGTGTCAAAATCAATAACCCAAATTAAAGGTGAGGTTCTAATAATACAAGAAATATATACTCAACAATAATTCTTCATGTTAATGGAGATTACCATATCTATTGAAATTCACCCATAACTTATTTGATAATTATAAATCAATAAATATATACGTACTCAACTTTACTGGCATTTTCTCTTCGAATTTATCACTGTAAAATAGGTGTAATTAACATTTATTGGTTTTTATTGCAATTGTATACTTCTTGGTGTCTTCCTACACCTTCTCCAACACACCTAGATTGATAGGATAAAATTTATGTAGGTTATTGAACAATTATTTGGTACCGTAATAGTTGTTTAAATATAAAAAATAGGTTTCTATTTAAAGAAATATGATCCATTGTTTTTAATAAAGTGTGTCACCCAATCTAAACGGGATCCTCCTATTAATTATTGAATAACTACTAAAATACCATTAATTACTTAATAAACACTATAAACTTTTTGGAATCCAAGTATCCAATTTACTACTCTCATCTCATACATTTTGTTATTTTTTATTTTTTTAGTCAAACAAATCAATTTTGTAACGAATTAATTACATAAATTTATTTTTTTGAAACAATTTTTTAACAATTTATATAAGATATTACTAAATAAAAACTTAAAATTTTAGAATAAAAACTTAAAATTTTAGCATAAGTTATGAAATCAAACAAGATTGAATTTTGAAAATTTAAAACATCGATTGAAAAGAAATATGTGGTGAGAAAATAAACAGAAAATGACGAGCATTAATTAGTAGAGTAAATTATCATAAACTCCATATGATATATTATCTATTCTATAATTTTTATATGTTTTGTAAACATACCCTATGCTCCTATAATTGTAAATTAGTTGATTTCTATCCATCTTAACTTTCAATATAAATTATATAGGAGCGTAAGATATATTTTTAAAATATATAGGATCGTGAATTTGAGAAACAATACCATATAGTGTTTGCAAAATATTTAAATAGATTCAATTTTTGATTCTATTTGTAAATTTTGTGATTAGAATTAAATTTAAAAAAATATTACTTACATCAACTGATATCGAATCTACCAAAGTATTTGCGCATAGTATTTACATTAATTTACCCTAACTAGTATATTATGTTCACTTGCTTCCTCTCCTCTCTCACCCCCACATGAATGCACACAGACAAATCATCTCCATTCTAACCTAAAAAGTTCACCTTATTACCTGTTTGCCACCAGACCACTAACTAAAAAACTACTCAAAATCCCAGCCTTTTCCCCTTGTTCTCCTCTCACCAAAATTTAAGCCCCTTGGATTCTCCAAGAACTCAACAACAACAATCAATAATGAAGAAGATAGCAGAAGAACTAAAGGAAAGGCACTCAAGAAAACACAGCCCCATGAGAAGATCTCCAAGACTACTAGCTTGTTTTTCAACTCAAACAACCAAGAAGATCCAATTATGCAGAAGAAGAAGAGCAAAAAAGCTAATTCATTGGATTCAGAAAAAAAGTCAATGGCTCTTTCAATGCATGTGGTTGATGCTGTCCAGCCTATTCCTTTGAAAATCTACGACCCAAATGGTGATAAATCCTTACGTAGATCTCCAAGGTACACTACAAATATTTTAAATTTTTTTTAAAAAAAAAATCACCTCTCTCTCTGTACCCGTTAGTGAATAAAACTACGCATTTTACCAACTAACTTACATTTCGTCATCAGGTACACTACAAATAAATTCAGAAGTACTGCTTCTTTTCCTGCATTGCCTTCTCCAGCTGTTTCAAGAAGAAGGAGAGCTCCTCCTGAAAATGAAGTTCTGCTGAGAAGGGCTCCAAGCTTGTCATCAGGTGGAAAGAATGTGAGTGCGAGGGAACTGGGAGTTGGGTTTTTGGTGGGGTCCAAGAAAAGGAAGGTTTCTGAGGAGAATAATTCAATTGTATTGCATGGATCTGAAAATGGGTATTAATCGGGCTCAAAAAAGGTTAATAAGGTTTGTTCGGGGAGTTTAAGGAAGTCTCCCAGGTTGTTGAACAAGGAGAAGATGAGTTTGGATGAGAAATGTTTACTGAAGTCTCCCAGGTTGTTGAACAAAGAGAAGATGAGTTTGTATGAGAAATGTTTACTGAAGTCTCCCAGGTTGTTGAACAAGGAGAAGATGAGTTTGGATGAGAAATGTTTACTGAAGTCTCCCAGGTTGTTGAACAAAGAGAAGATGAGTTTGGATGAGAAATGTTTACTGAAGTCTCCCAGGTTGTTGAACAAGGAGAAGATGAGTTTGGATGAGAAATGTTTGCTGAAGTCTCCCAGGCTGAATCCCAACTGGGGTGGATTGCTTGCATTTCCTGAGCCTGTACAAAAAGGTGAGTCGGTGAAAAATAATGATAATTATTCAGGGAAATGTGTTTTGAGTCAATCTGAACAGTTGAGGAATAGAACTGTAGTAATGCATGTGGGAAAGGAGAAAGAAAACCTAGCTGGAAAAAGTGAGTTTGAGGATAATAAGGATTGTGTAAAGAGAAGGGAGATGAGTAATGTAGGTGGAAAGAGTATAAGCTCTAGGAATATTGAGTTCAAATTGCTTGAAGATTCACCAAAAAGTGATTTGGCAAACAGTAATTTGTGTGAAAACAGATCAAGAAGCAGGAAGCTAGAATTCAAATTGGCTGATGATACTTGGGCGGAAAATAAATCTGAAGATAATAATAATGGTGCTTTGGAGAATAGCAATTCTGAAGAAAATGATTTAATAAATAAGAGTGATGAAAATAAAGAGTTTGAATTGCCAGTGGAAAGTGGTTTGGAAAATTGTGAGTCAGATGTCTCCGGTGTGAAAATTTTGAGGTCTAGGAAAATTGTATTTCAGATAGATGGAAGTGAGAATGTTGAAAAAAAGGACCCTTTGAGCAGAGGAGGCAGCATGACAAATAAGGAGCCATCGAAGAAAATCAAGAATTTGTGTAAAAAGGAGAGCAAGCTCTAGAAGAGTGTTTGTTCCTTTATAGGGGAGCCAATTCCGGAAGAAGAAGCTTGGGAGAGATGGCATTGGCGCTACGAATTGAAGGTGTGTTTTATTTTAGAGTTAACGAGTTTAGAGTTTTGTTTGGTATTGCATTTTGTTGTTGAACATTGTTTTATACTGCATTCTTGTTATGTGTGCTTGGGTCTGTTTATATTCTTAATAACTCAATCAAGTCCAGCACCTGGCAGACAATAATATTGCATTTGCATCTAATTGCAGTATTAGTTTTCTGAAATGCTTAATTTGCAGATAGCAGCGAGATAATCTTCAACAGTCAAGACTTGATTAGCAGATAGTTATCCGATTGCAGTAGCTATGCAATTAGATCAACTTAAAGTTCTTTGGATTTAAGCAATTTGTCAGGACTGTAAGCATCAGTTAAACTTTTATAGAATGATTAGTATTTGTCCATACCATTTGTAAGGGCATTCTGTACAAACGCCGCTTGCATGACATATCTGTAAACTGCAAAGAGTGTGTTAGGATGGCATTGGGAGAGGGATGGAAACTGGTGAAGTAAAACATGTATCTGTACTGCTTGCTTGCATGCTTGAGTCAACATTTCTTTGTCATTTCTGATTCCTCTTTCCTTCTTTCGTGTGTATTTTCTGATTTAAGTGACAAAATTTACATTGTGGAGGCATCTAAATATCAAGAACTATCTAGGTTTTCAATAAATACCAGAACTTTATTGTCGTTAGTACTTTTTCAACTGAACTAATGTTTCTTGGATTAATGTAAAACTCTCCTTCATGAAACCTTTGTTGGTGTGGCTGCACCAAGGGGTTTGGAAAGAAATGTTGTTTCCTACTGCCACTGAAAAGAAACTAATACTTTGTTTGGGTATTACTTTCTGTTTCAGAATCCATGTAGATAATATGTAACTTGCAAGGAGTTGCCCATATATAATGCAATAACAGTTGATATTAAATACAAATATAGCAGCAGCTCCAGTTTCAGAACAAGGCAATGATATGGCAGTTACTTGCCATTCAGTCATTTGTTATTATAATGGCTCTGGAACTCTCTCATGATCTTTCATCATTATACCATTATTTGAATCTTAAATATTCATGTAAACTATATGCGAACAATTGTTACATGAACTAACTTCTTGTGTGAATGTGCTTGGAGTTTGCAGAGTCGTAGATCTAAGAATAAAGCCTGGATTTTAAAGTAAGTGATATCTCTGAATTTATCTCCTTTGTGGTAACAAAATCTCCACGATCTTTGTCTTTCGTTCCAGTATCTATTTTCTGCTATTCAGTGTTTTATATTCACATTGCAGTGCTGGTGAAGAGGATGAAACAATATTGAATGTGGAATTTCATTATGCTCGGGCTAATATTGCTGGTGATGTTTTTAATATTGGAGATTGTGTATATATTAAGGTAGCTACTACAGCTCTTTTTAACTTTGACCCTCAAAAGCTCCATCAGTTACGTATCTGTATTAACTTATTACCTATATTTGTGAAATAACACTGCTGTTGGCTTGAGACATGTGGATTCTTTGCTTGGTGCAAAAGGTCATATGGTTTACATTTATTAACTTCACTTGGGCTTGATTACTTTGCACCACTAGCATTATTCTGTCATAGTTCTTAGAGCAGTAACATACCATATAATTTCTTGATCATTGTGTGGTGGGAGCATGTAGTTTCTTTCTGTAAAATATGTGAACAAGAAGACATCAAAATCCACCTGAAAATGACGGGAAGGACATGAAAGAAAAGATGCCTACCCCAAAACAGTCCAAAGCAAACAGTATGTATATGCATTCTACGCTGAAATGATGGTTTTCCCCTCTTGTAATTGAGAATTTCTCTTGCAATCAAGAAAATTCTCAAAATAGCATGATAGAGCTCTGGTGTAAAGTACACCTCCCATATGGTGGTGAAGCATGCCCCTCAAACCTCATTTTCTTGTTCATTGGTTTGATGTAGCTGATAGAGTTCTTGCATGCACCTAAAGGGTTGAACCCTTTATTTGTGCAGTCCTGTAGTCATGGCTGGTGTACATAAATTTCTTTTTACCTGATCGAGCAAATTAGTAGAGATTATAGATAGAGAAGATACAAATATTCTTAAGTTGTAGTTTCTATTCGGAAATAAGATAATGAAATGGAGAAGTAGTAAGACTAAAGAACTTTAGAGGAAGAATTACGAAAGGAGTAAAAAGATCTTCAACGAATCTATTCTGGTAAAATAAAATTACAAGAGTTAGAAAAAAACACAGGGCCTAGTCGATAAAAATTTCACTAACAACGGATCAATGAGTACAACAAAATGAGTCTCTAGAAAACAACTATAACTCAACCCAACCCCTAATGACTACAAAAAAAGTGAAATGAAGTGACGGTATACAAAAACTCAAATCAAATATACAAAAGCCCAACTAATATAAAAGAGAAAATAATGATCTAACCTTACAGATGATAGCTTACACTGTCGGGAACACCATATTAAAAGCTCACACTATGATCAGGAACAACATATTAAACTTTCCCCGCAAATCCACCGTTAGATCGAAACACAAAGCTATTGATTTTCCCATCTTGCACTGAGGCTGTTACTGCAACTTTTTCCGACTTTCTCTCTCTTTTTTGTACTTCAACGCAGCCTCTCTCTTTTGTCTTTTATACATGCAGTCTTATTTTTAAATTGCTTTTTAAATTGATTTACGTGCCCTACTGACCACACGCACATACAAGCACAAAAACACTTTCACTTTTTGTTTTGTTTATTTATTTGATGTGGGCCTTACATGAGAGAACCACATATCAAACTCCCATTTGACTCAAGTGGAGGCATTTGTCAAATCGGCAACCAAACAAGAAGCTTTAAACAATTGTTGGGTCATGGGTAGGTTAATCATTACACATTGGTTTGGAAGAGAAAGAAAGAGTACTTAATATATGGGTTGGATCCAAAACCTATTGATTTATGCTTCAAGGTCAAAATCAGGTTATAACTTATATATTAGGCCCCCACTCTTTTAGTGGCTCTTTCGGATTTTTTTCCCCAACAAGTGGTATCAAAGCAGGTTGTATAAATCATCAGTTTGAATGGTCCCAGTTATCATAAGTAGAAGGGCAAGATGAAAGATCTACATTTTGTGAAACTTCTTATTGATATTCTCTGATGAGAAACCTAAGTCTAAATCTGATGAGGAATGGACTTTTCATCATGACATGGTTTGTAGCTTCCTTAGGCAATGGGTAGATCATAATGTTTTGAATCACATCGTTACTGACAAACATGCTAGAGCCCTGTGGGAGATGTTGAGTCCTTGTATGTTTTGAAATGGCAACAAGTTATTCTTGTTGAAACATACCAAGAATTTGAAGTATAAAGAAGGAAGTTCAATATCCAACCACGTGAATGAATTTCACGGTGTTTTGATAAATTGTATGGTGTGGGTGTCAGGTTTGAGGATGAAATTATGGGACTTTGATGGCTGAAATACTCTACCAGATTCTTGGGAGAAGCCGTATGGATCTAGGTCAATTTACTGTTAACCAATTTTGCTCTAGGTGGTGTTGTGACACTGAACTATGTGAAGAAATTCATTTTGAATGAAGAAGTAAGAAGTACACAAGAAACATCTTCACATCTTGAGGTGTTAATTACATAAAAACAGGGAAGACAGGGAGTAGGGAGAATCTAACGGAAGAAATAGTAGAGGCAAATCAAGATCAAGGTACAAGAATCTTGAGCATCTTCATTGTGGAAAGAAATACTTTAGGCTACCTGAATATATTTGTAGGAGAAACTATGGCACAACAGTGTTGCATTGTCAGCTGAGTTCATTGCTAGTATAGAAGCTTGCAAGGAGTTTCTTTCAATGAAGATATTCATGCACGAGCTCAGTTTACTTAGATGCAGTATGTATTGTATTGTGATAGCCAAAGTGCTATTCATCTGGGCAAGAATCCAGCTTTCCATGGAGGATTGAAACACATTGATGTCTAGTATCATTGAATACGAGATGTTCATCCGACATTCAGCCACTCAAAGGTGATTGAACTTGAGAAGATCCATACCGATGGCAGCGGTGCAAACAAATGGACGAAATGTCTACCAAGGGGAAAATTTGAAGTTTGTCATTTGGTTGTCAATTTGGCAAATGCCTCAACTTGAGTCGGAGGGGAGCTTGATGCGGGTCCTCTCAATTGGGCCCCATCAAATAAATACCCAAAAAAAAAAAAGTGGAAGCAAGTGGGCTTGTATGTGTGTGTCGATAGTGGTAGTTAGTACGGCACATAACTCAATTTAAAAAAGAACACTATGTGTAAAAGACAAAAGAAACGGTTGTATGTAAGTTCAAAAGAGAGAAATTCAAAAAAAGTTCTTTGTTTTTGTAGTAGAGGGTAAAATCAGTAGGTTTGAGCTTCGACCGAACAATGAATTTTCCTTAATTTGCGGTGAAATTTCCTCATTTATACGATTATATCGCTATTCTCTTTTACATTTGGTTTGACATCTATACATTTGATTGGGTTTTGTGTACTGTCATACTTTGTTAATTTTACTTTTTTTTTTTTTGGTAGTAGTAGGGGTTGGGTTGAGTTCTAGTTGTTTACATGACACTCGTTCGATTGTACTCACTGTTGATAGTGCAATTTTTCTAGACCGGTCCGTGGCTTTTATTCTTAAAATTGAAAGGATTTTTCACACAAGAATCCAGTCTTATGTGTTCTCTCCATAGTTGTTGATTTATCTGTTTGATTTATTTACTATTTGGGTTGGTGAAATCTTAATGTGGGAAAATATTTCATTGGTGACTAATTTGTTACTTATTTTCGGAGGAAAAACACATGAGAGCCACCAAAAGAGGCCAAATATACAAGTTAGTACCCAACTTTGACCTAAAAACACAAGCCAGTAGATCTTGTACCCATATCTATTTTTTGAATACTATTATTCTCTTGAAAACCAATATGGAACAACTAACCTACCCATGAAATCCAACAAGATCCCCATTCATAGATAGACTTGAAACTAAGCTTCTCACTCAAATTTGCATCCAACTTAATACTCAATGCAAGCTCACATACTCATCAACAAACTTATGAACCTACCCTTCTTTAATAACACCGCTCATAAGTCGTATCTATTGCCAAAACCCTTGGCTATGATCCTACACCAAGAAGAGAACAATTGCCAGTCCAATACCAAAAAGAAACCTGTCACTTGCAAACGAGTAACCCATACTCGTCTTGAAGCTCTAATTCCAATTGTTTGGGGAAAACAAGAATACAAAACATAGAAATACAAAGTAGTATTACACAAAGAGTCAAATCAAAGGTATAAAAGCGCTCAACAAATAGACAAATGAAAATAGTGATTCGACCATAAAGATGATAGCTCACACTGCTAGGCGTGACATGCTAAAATTTCAAAGCAAATTGAGCAAAATCTAAAATTTCAACGCAAACTGACGAAAATCTACCATCGGATTGAAGCACGAAACTATTGATTTTCTCTCCGAAATGTTGAAGCCATCACTGCCCAAGAAGCGGGCTACGTCACTGCCCAAAAAGAAGAAAAACATATGAATTTTGGCTTTGCCTCCCTCATTGCTTGTTTAGCTCTCTTTTTCCCCTTTTATAAGCCTTGGGTCACCCTTTTATTAGTCTCGAGTCACATGCCCTTTCTAAACTAAAGTAGTGCCACCGCCACACCATGTTCACACATACGACACTCACAAAATCAATCCTTTTGGATTTGGTTTTTCTTATCATATGGCCATTTGAGGAAGGACCCACAAATGATAAAGAGAAAGAAGACATGCAATGCATTCCTTATGCGGATACTTATGCATCAGCAGTAGGTAGTGTGATGTATGCAATGGTTTGCACTAGGCCAAGGTTGCCTCATTGCCTATCCAGTTGACACTATTAGTAGGTTTCTATCTAATCTGCATAGAGAGCATTGGAATGCTATAAAGTGGATTTTGAGGCAGGTACATCCAATTTGAAACTATGTTTTGGGATTGGTAAATGTGTTCTTTTAGCTTGAAGCTGTGTTTATATGGTACTAGTACTAGTAAATCTGTTCTCCATAGTTACATGTTCTCCGTAGTTATATAGATTCGGATTCGGATAGGACTGTAATCGAGCCTCAACAAGTTGGACAAGGGTATGTTCAAGCTTGGCTCGTTAAATAGGGAGGATTACTTGTATTCAGCTCAAGTTCGAGCCAATCTCAAAAAGTGATGATCAAGCTTGGCTTGAATGTTTGATAATTTGTTTGAGAAAAGCTTGGCTTGGCTCATAACTTTTGAGCCGAACTCGAACAAATCCATAGTTCGTTCGTTTGTGACTTTCACCCTAATTTGTTATTTTCTTACTCTAAAATTTTGCTCTGTAATAGTCTAGAATTCGATGATGATGGTTAAAAGATGTAATGTGGTTACCTATTACGATTGTTTAGGGAAGTGATTTGCAGCTTGTGGTTCAAAATATATGGAAAAAACAAGGAAAGAGAGATTCAATAAGGAAAATAACTTATAAGTAGGAAAAATGTAAGATACTCTTTCATGCAATTAAATTACCTATTTCCAATCTTCTATTTTATGTTCATGAATTTATCAAGCTGAACAACATGATGATCGTGCTTGGCTTATTAAAAAAGTAGAGCCTCAAAAGTTGCACAAGTTTGGATTAATAACTCAATGAACAAGTTTGAACGAGTTTGTCTCGAGCCGAGCTCAAGCTGAGTACCAAGCTACTTGAGTTGATTTACAGTCCTATTCAGATATGGCTAGGGATATTGACACTATCAAGGTACCTGATTACTTTGTAGGGGAGCTATCGCTTGGCAATCAAAATTGTAGAAGTGTTGATTTGTCTACTACGCATTGGGGAAGAGTTCACTGCTAGTACCAAATCTTGCAAAGAGTTGCCTTGGATGAAAAAAATTCATAGTTGAGCACGATTTACTCAAGAGGCAATATGTATCGTACTATGATAGCCAGAGTGCTATTCATACTTTCCATGGGAGATTGAAGCACATTGATGTATAGTATTATTAGATGCAAACACTTATAGTCATTGATGTATAGTATTATTGGATGTGGGATGTTTTGGTTCCCAAGGCAATTGAGCTTCACAAGAACCATACAGATGACAACAGTTTAGACATTTTGACAAATCTCTATAGAGAGGAAGTTAGAAACTTGTCGTTTGGTTGCCAGTTTTGGCAAATGCATCCACTTTGAGTAAGAGGGGAGTTTGTTGTGGGTCCTTACTCAAGTGGCCCACGTGAAAAAAGAAACCAAATCCCAAAAGGATTGGTTTTGTGAATGCTGTGTTTGAACATGTTGTGGCGATGATGTTTTGGTTTAGAAAGGGCACGTGAACCAAGGCTTATTAAAGGGGATAAAAGAAAGCTGCAAAGCAACATAGAGTGAGGAAAAAGTAAGACGATTTCTGCGTCCTGGGTAGTGGCGGCTTCAATATTTTGGGGAGAAAATCAGTAGCTTCATGCTTCGTTCCAACAGTAGGTTTTACTTGGTTCACGGTGAACTTTTAGCATTCCGTTGCTAACAGTGAGATGATCTATCATCTCTATGGTCATATCATTATTTTCTCTTGTCTATTGGTTGGGCTTTATACCTTTGATTTGGGTTTTGTGTAGTGTTACTTTTTTTATTTCACTCATGATCGTAGGGGCATAGTTGACTTCTCGGTGTTTACTGGAGACTCGTTTTCCTGTATTCATTGAACCGTTGATAATGAAATATTTCTGCACTATGTCCCATGGTTTTTACCCTTCACATTGAAGGGGTTTTCTAGATTCAAGGGGTTTTTCACATAAAAATTATGTGTGTTCTCCATGCTATTTGTTTTAAAAATCATGTGTTCTCTGTGATGTTTGATTTTATTTACCTTTTGGGTTAGTCCTATGATTTATCAAGTGGGGAAAAATTTCGTGGGTGATTATTTCGGTTTGTATTCCTATTTTCCCCACCATGTGGTCCGTTCTTTCCCCAACAAAGTTATTCCTGTCAATATATAATTCACTTTCAAGAAGCTTTACATGCAGTTCTTGCAACTGGATTCTTCGTCTTTTCTCAAGAGCCTGTTGGGACTTTTGAATATCTTCTAATTTAAGTATTGATTTTGTTTGAGCTAGTTTCTATATAGGAATTCCCGTAGTATAAGCTTTGCCTTAAATGCTTATGAGAGATGCAAGAAGGCCAAAAAGAAGTATTTTGATGTGATTAACTGACATCATTTGCTTGAAGGACTTTATGTAGAGGCTAAATGGGAATGGGAACCAAGGTTGAAGCACGAGGATTAAAAAAAAGTTACTATAGATGTCAAAAAGAGTTGTAAATATTTGCAACTTTAATTCTATTTTATGTAGTGTAGTCACCCGAACTCTCAGATTCATTAACCTTGTCCATAATATATCCGTATAATTGCTAATGTCTGTCCAGTTTGCGGATGGGTTAGAGTCCTGAAGTCTAGAGTCTAGACAATGTCCAAGGTGTTCTCTACTATTATGCTTGGTGGTGGCCGAAACCCAATGTTTTGAACTTGTTCTTAATGTTGTTATGAACTGGCTGGTTAACTTGGTGCTTTTATAGAGATGAATATGGGTGAAGTTCTAAAGTTAGATCATCTACTTGTGGGGATATTCATATTTTCACCTGATGCGATATATTGAAATTTCTTGCCAGATATGTGACATTTATGAATCACTCTTCTGGCTATGTCTTGAAAACAAGGAAAGATTTACGGATTGAGCAATTCCTTCAGGGTGAAGGAAGGAAGAAGCATATTGGCAGGATTTTGGAATTCTTCAAAACTACAGCAGGAGAGGATTACTTTAGGGTCCAATGGTTTTTCAGAGCTGAAGATACAGTGAGTATGCTATAACTCTCTCCTGTTTTTCTGAATCTTTGTTCAACTTTTTTTTTCCCCCCTCCTGTTTCTTGATGTCCTAATATTGCTTCAGGTTATGAAAGAAGCTGCTGCTTTTCATGACAAGAAGCGGTTATTCTACTCAACTGTAATGAATGATAATTTACTTGATTGCATTATTTCAAAGGTCTACATAGTCAGCTAGAAATACCACCTGCAGTATGTTTCACTCCTACAAGTTTCTAAGTGTTTTATCATGCTTCATCATTTCCATTATTTTATTTTCATTTTTCCTGCTATGTTGTTGTTTTTTTTTTTTTTTTTTCATGTTGTACATGGTTTTATTTAGTTGGTTGTAATTTTCTTTGTATATCAGGTAGGTCTGGAACGAGACACTATTCCACCAGCTGACTTTTATTACGATATGGAGTATAGTGTGGAATATTCGACATTCCATAACCTGCGGACTGGTAAGTAGTGGTAGGATGATATTCTTAATTCCGTTCTTGCTAGATTTTGAATATGAAAGAATGAAAAACACGTGCTATCCATTTGCACTTTAATGTCAAAAGCTTTAATGTATAGTAGTCGAGCCAATCTCGCTTCCCCTTCCTGACCCTTCCCCCTCCCATTCTATGTAACTACCTATATATATATAGACACACATTATACGTGCATACATTTTTGTGTTTTTATATGTATAGATATGCAGACATCATGTCACGTACATTTATATATAGTGGTCAAGCCAAGAGATTTGGTAAGTTGTCTAGTTACATATACTTGGAGCATGAGAAACTACATCTAGCATGATGTTGGTATATTCTCTTGCTTATAATAGAAGGCTAAGTAAAAACCAGAGAATCTCCAATCACTTAATGAGATGATGATTCAATGAGTACTGCCGACAATTTAGAGGGAACATCCATGACTATAAGTACAAGCAGTGGCAGGAAATCGTGAGATTTTTACTCCTCTTATATTGGAATGGGAACCATCTGGCCGATTACATCAAGGGGACTGATGGTGAGAAAGGAGAACTTTTGGTCAAATCTATCACAAACTATTAAAGTTAGTCCAAATCAGGAGTTTCCACTTGGAAACTAATTTTAAAAACTGCAGCACCCAAAAGAACGGTTTTTTCTTTTAGCATGGGAAGCAGCCTGTGAAATTAATCTGATAGGTGACAGTTGAAGGAAAAGGAAAAAGATGTATGTGAACTACTGTCTCTTATGTATGAAAACTGAGGAAAAACTGACCACCGACTCCTACAGTGTGAAATGGTTGAAATGTTATGCTCATTACTTTTTGCAATGGACTATGCCTGAAACTTTTAATAGCCCATTGGTGAGTTGGAGTTTCTACAAGAAGCGCAAGAATGAAGCTGCAATATGGAAATGAATAATGCTATTAAAAAGGCTATTGGTAGTCGGACTTTCTAGGCAAAGCACAAAAACTGTATTAGAGTATGATGAGTGTTGAAGTATGAAGGGGAAAATTAGAACATTGGGTGATGTAGTAATTGTATGATGAGTGTAATGAGTTAAATCCGATACTAAGATGTATATGTAGGAAAGATTTATAAATCTGAGGAATAATTTTTAACTGGAAATTCTTGAAGTGAACATTGGAAGTTTAAAATTATATTTCAGCAGTTTAATGAAAAAAATATATGCTTTTCTATCTTTAAAAATTTTTAAAGATAAACTAGCAATGCTAGTGCTTCTTGTTGTATCTAACAGAGAAATTTTTAAATTATATTCAAAATTTCCTTTTTTTTAGAAGTGCTGCTACTTTTCGTGATTCTTGCTTAAATTTGTTTAGGAGTTCTAGGCATTTTTTCCAGTTGATGTCCTCATAATATGATATTTTTCCTTTTCCTTTTTATCTCTTTCTGCAGTATTGGCCCTTTTATGTAATCTGTATGGGTATCACTTACATGAATGTAATTTTACTTTTGTTGTTTCCCATTCCCTTCCATTGACACAGACTTTTCCTATGAGATCGATGATTCCCATTCATTTCAACCTGTTGAAGCTTTCCATGCACCAATTACTGCAAGTCCTTTGGAAGTTTTCTCTGGTTCTGGGTCTACCAAAGTGGAGTTGGCCTTATTGGATCTATACTCTGGTTGTGGTGGGATGTCAACTGGATTGTCCATTGGTGCCAAGATCTCTAGTATAAATCTTGTGACGGTAATTTTTAGGATTTTTGAATTACCAGATCCTGAATGCTATGTTAATTCGTCATCGATGTTTCATGACCCAGTACTCTTTGTTTTCCTTCCTTTATCTTAGAGATGGGCTGTTGATCTTGAGAAGTCTGCATGTGATAGCTTGAAGCTAAATCATCCAGAATCACAAGTTAGTAATAGCAACTCCCTACTAGATAATGTCTTCTTGTTGTGTCTTAGAAAATCTGCGAATGGAGTATGAACTAAACTACTCTTTCATGTGTAGGTTAGAAATGAATCTGCTGAAGATTTTTTGGAGCTACTCAAAAGGTGGCAGAAGTTATGTGAATGCTATGTTTTCAATGACATAAAGAATCCCGTTGAAGGTGGCCAAGATAACTTGGGAGAAGGGGAAAACGGTGAAAATTCTAAGGCAGATTCTGAGGAACCTGATGAAGAATTTGAAGTTTCAAGTCTGGTTGACATTTGTTACGGAGATCCCAATGAAACAGGAAAGCAGGGGCTCCACTTCAAGGTACTTCATCTGAAATGTATATTTTTGGTATTACAACTAAGATAGATTCTTTGACTTTATATTGAATAATAAATGTATGTCATGACATATGAATTCTAGTTGCTCTTTGGATATTCTCGTCATTGCAGTTGTTCCATGGGCTTATGAACATAGATGCCTGTATAACTCTTTTATTTTCCTAGTCAGTAACTTGAAATGTCGTTTTCATTGTTCATATGAGTGAATTGAATACCAATGATAAATACCTGATCACGTTAGCTAAGACTATTGCTGATTGGAAAACAAGGAAATATGATTCTAAGAGCTGATATATATTTTGGAAGCTGCTGTATTAAAAATTCAACCATTGAGTAGGATACATTTCATTCTATTAAAGTAACATGTCCAATGCAGTTATTATATATTTCTTTCAAGGTTGAATAGATGAAATTTGTCAAGAGATGGTTTTTGTATAATCTTGTTTACTGATGAGGATGATATGTGCTTAAACCATGATGCTATTAACAGAACTGATGAATCTGTTAGTAAATTGATTATAATTCTGAGTCTGCAAAATTTTTGTTGACTGAACACTTCTCTTTGAAGAGATTAAAGAATCAGGAATACTCCTGTGCTGCAAAATGATGTTAGTACAGTTGACTGGATTGTATTTGAGAAAAGCGAAAAAGACCAATTTGGTCCCTTATCGGTATCAAGCATTCTGGTCTCTTATCTATCACAAAGACCAATTTGGTCCCTCAACCTTAAAAAAATTAGCCGATCTAAAGCTTGTGACGGGTATTTTGGACAAAGTAATGGAGCCATTAAAAACAAATCAACTGCAGGTTAATGACCACGTGATTATCACGTGTCTTGCTTCATTAGTTATCCACGATTTCTGTCACAGGCCTTAAATTGGTTAATTTTTTTAAAGATCAGGGACCAAATTGGTCTGTTGTAATAAATAAGGGACTAGGCTGGTCGATATCCCAAAGATAAAGGACTAAATTTGTCCTTTTCCCGTTGAGAAAAAGTGACTGGATCATCTAAACTTGAGACTCTATATTTGTTATTTATCTTTCTTCCTTGTACCGTGAGTTGATTTTTAGGTAATAAAATTTTTGGATCAAGGCTTTTTCTATATTTGGCTGATTTAATAGGTTCGCTGGAAAGGATACAGTCCAGATGAAGATACCTGGGAGCCGATTGATGGATTAAGGTAGATACCGTATCAACAACTATAGAGTTATCCCCTTTGGCCTAAACTAAATTTCCACATTTCTTTTCTTTTTTCATGATTCATTTTCATGAAATTGAGTTTGTGTGTGTGTGTGTGTAGACCAAATTCAGAGTTTTGGAAGAGGATTGAAAAAAATTGTTAAGATACAGAAAGAACATGTGAGGCATAATATTACATTCTTACAAGTTTCTGTATCTGTAAGGTAAAAATTGTGGGTGTAAATTTTAAAATTCCTTAAAGAATCAGAGGCTACTATACTGTACATAGATACATACATGCCTCACATGTTTTCTACTTTATCTTTGCAGGTTTTTCCAACCCTTTCCGAAACTCAGATATTCTGAATTTGGTCCTGTGCTAATAGAGTAGTTAACAGTTTTCTCCTATGCTAATACTTTCTTAAAGTCTCAATATATGTAAAGTAAAAATGGTGGGTGTAACTATTAAGTTTCAGTAAAGTATGAGGCTACTGCAAGTACATACCTCAAATGTTTTCTGTTCAGAAACTTTGCATTTATACTTGGGTCATGAAATAGTTAACAGTTTTGTCCTGAGCTAATACTTACCATTTATACTTTTCAGCAATTGTCAAGAGCGGATACAGGATTTTGTCCGGAATGGATTAAGATCCAAAATCTTGCCTCTTCCAGTATGTTACTTTAGCTAATTGTCTGGTCTTGGCATAGTTGGTGCTTCCACGCTACTGATATCTGAACCATGTGATCTCTATATTTTTCAGGGACACGTTGATGTCATTTGTGGGGGACCTCCTTGCCAAGGCATTAGTGGCTATAATCGCTATCGACATGTTGAGGATCCTTTGACTGATGAAAGAAATCAGATAGCAGATTGTGGTCTTTATGGACATAGTGAAATTTTTAAAGCCCAAGTATGTCCTCATGGAAAATGTGGTTGACATCTTAAGACTGGATGGAGCTTCTCTAGGAAGATATGCTTTGAGTCGTTTAGTGCACATGAAATACCAAGCGAGGCTTGGAACTATGGCAGCTGGTTGTTATGGTCTTCCACAATTCCGCCTACGTGTTTTTATATGGGGAGCACTTGCCAGTGAGGTGAATATATTTCATTTACATGTTAAGAGTATATAGAGACAAAGTTCTACTTTGATTCCTTTTGACCTGGTTAATAATGTTAGCAGATGATAAATTAGCCCTTTCAGCTCTTCTCATGTTTGAGTTGAAATATCGCGATATTTTTAAACTTAAAAAAATATTAGTTTAATTGTATTTATTGGTACTATAACAGTCTCATGATGGCATTTTTTCCATGCAGAGATTGCCTCCATTTCCACTTCCCACACATGATGTAGTTGTCAGATATTGGCCTCCATCAGAATTTGAGGTACTCGAATAGCTGCACATATAGAATTCCCATCTACATGCATGTGCCTGTGCATAAAAATATTGACCTTCTACACGTAATATTGCATTAATCCACCTTTATTGCAGAGGAACACTGTTGCTTACGATGAAGGCCAACCTCGGAAACTTGAAGAAGCTGTTTTTCTTCATGATGCAATCTTTGACCTTCCGGCTGTATGCTTATAGATTTCTTTTCAGGGCAGTTTTCCTTTTAAGTCTGTGAAATTTAGTCTCATGCAATATGCTTTGTAGGTCACGAACCATGAAACTCGTGAGGAGATTGCATATGACATGCCTCCAGGGACGGAGTTTCAAAAATACATAAGATTGACTAGAGAAGGTAATGCTTTTACCTTTCAGACCACAGGACCTGCAGTTTAATTAAGCGCTGGCTATTCGTCTTCCTTAAGCATTTCTTTACTTCGCAGATTCTACTTATGGAAACTGTGTATTTGAAATTTTTTCATTGCTTGTAAGTTTGTGTACTGGGATTGCTGAATGCTGATTTACTTCCTGATTATGCATTCCATATGAAACTTTAGTCAGATTTGCTTCAATCAACATTTATTTTGGGAGGAAAAGTAGTCCAACTTTGTTCAATTCTATCTGACACAGCAACTCTATAGAACAGTTTTGTGTCTATGCTATATTACATGAAATTTTAATGCCTTTTGGTTGCTACCACTTGGATAATGGAAGTTTATCTAGTTGTTAAGATATTAATGGATTGCAAGTTGATAATATTGTGACTGCACTGAAAATCTAGGATGAACTTATCACTTGAGGGTATTTTGAAAGTACAAGTGACCCAAATATTATAATTATAAATCTATTTCTTTCCCTGCATCTATGAGGCAGATATGTTCTCAAACCATGTTGATTAACTGAAGATCAACACATGGATCATGCACATTTCACTGAAGCAAATTGCTGATTGCTGAATGCTAAGGCCACATGTAGTTTGACACTTTATTTCTTTCTCCAATGTCCCATGTATTGGGAGTCATTTGCCTGACATATATGTTTATCATGTGCCTTAAATTCTAATACCAGTACATTAACTTCTTTTTTTTTTTGGTGTACGTCTAGTGGTACATAACTTGTTCTTGTATTATTTGTATTGCAATAACATATATTTTTTAAAATTTTCTCGTTTCTGGAATGTCAATGAGCCTTATACATGTTCAGGTTTATACAGTTAGTCTGTATTAATAGATGCAGAAGGTGAAGCCTTAAATTGACCAAACATTTTTTATTTTTTATTTTTATTTTTATTTTTTTCTGTCTGCCTTCAGAGATGATGGGTTCCAAGCCTATTCAAGTTGCAGAAGCAAAAGAACTGCTGCTGTATGATCATAGGCCCTATTGTCTAAATGAGGATAATTACCTTCGAGTTTGTCATATCCCTCACAGAAAGGTACGACTACGATTGATATGTTTTCTTTTTTGGCATCCTTTTAGCCTCTTGAATCAGGGTATTCTCATTTGTTATTCATGCAGGGGGCAAATTTCAGAGACCTGCCTGGGGTGGTAGTGGGGGATGACAATGTTGTTCGTCGAGATACAACAAAAGATCCTTCTGTTCTACCCTCGGGAGAGCCAATTGTGAGTAGCTGTCTTTAACTTGTGGAAAAAGTTGCCATATCAATCAAAGTCAATTTGCTTTATTGGGTTGAATCCAAGGTTCCCTTTGGGATGATAAACAACCTCAATCTATCTTTGTGTCTGTATGAGTGTGTGTGTGTGAGCGTATGCATAGTGACTCTATATGTGTATGACACATGCTGGAGCTTCTGTATGTACTTTCTTTTTACCTGGCTCCTGAAATATATATCCTCTTTTTCTTGATAAGAAAAGAAAATAAATTCATTGTCAGGATTCCTGCCTGTAACATGCTACTCATAGCACCAATCTGTGTTAATTGTAAGTCTTGAAAAATTCAAGGAACTGTTCATGATGTGTATGCCAGAATGTATCAGTAGTATGTCATTATGCATTTTCTCTTATACATTGAAATGCATAATGCACCTGTTAGTAAACATTATAGTCCCAAGAATCTCAGACCATTCAAGTTAGGTGTATCTGTTTGGACAAGTTCTTTGTACAATAATAGCTCTGCCAAGCGGCTCACCGTAAGAAAAGAAATTTAGACCATTATACTACTAACTCATTTGTCTTCTAAACTTCTCATGTTTCTTATGACCTCATTGCAAACTAATCACGTGAAACTTTCATCTAGGTATGTGTATTATGTACTCCACATTTAAATCTGACAGTTATCCTTTGATGGAATTTTGAACTTGCAAATTTTGATTGCTGATACTTGTGCCCATTCCTTCCAGACCTGAAGCATGAATTTAATATTTATATCTTCCACCTCAGTGAAATAACTCGAAAACATTAACAAGAAAAACCATGAACCATTTTCATGTATTTCAATATAACTAACCATTGACAAATCTGTAATGTAGCTTTTGATATAACTAACCATTGACATTTTTCATCTGCTTGTAGGTTCCGGATTGTGTCTTCACCTTTGAAAAAGGAAAGTCTAAAAGGTCTGCAATGTTCTAAATCAGCAGCCAACTTCTAACACTTATCTCTTTCTATCCTTGTGATGTATTTTCTGAAGCTTTGGTTGTGTTAGGCCTTTTGCAAGGTTATGGTGGGATGAAACTGTGCCTACAGTATTAACCTTCCCCCACTATAAGTCCCAGGTAATTTTGATACTGTTGATTACCGATCATCTTTCTGTTTGAAAAACAAGAGAAATCTGGAGATAGAGGTCTCACAGCAAATCCTCTTAGATCTGGCTAAAGTCCATAACAACAATGCAGGCTATTTTACATCCAGAGCAGGACCGGGTACTCACCATACGTGAATGTGCAAGGCTACAAGGATTCCCAGACTTTTACAGGTTCTGCGGGACTGTTAAAGAAAGGTATCCAAGTTCAAAGTGAACTTACAAGTTCTCTTGATGCAACTATCTGATGTGCTATTTTAGGGGGAAAAAAACATATATCCTTCACTACAATTCTCTGCAGGGAGGGGGGGAAACTGTGTAGTAAGTCTAGTGATACTGGGAATCATGTTCGAAGAATAGAAGCAGTGGAAAAGAGAAAAATCAGACTCTGTGTAGATCAAAATAGAAGAGTCTGCATTACTGCGTACGGTTTTCATGAAGCCAACAGAAAAGAAAAAAAACTATTTCTCAGGCATTTACCTATAGAAACAGATTGACTAATTTAGATGTAGGGAAGCATGGCAAAAGAAATGAAAAGGGATGAAGGTTAAATATTAGGACTTACTACTGAGTTCAAACCTTTCCTGCTGAACTATTAGAACAAAAGGAGATAGTGACACAGTGTAGGCAGGTCAAGATGATAAACAGTTCCCTGTTGCCAATAATCCCTATGTTAGGAAAGTGGCTGAACATATAAAAAAACAAGAACAGAAACTAGATGTGGTTTAAGGCGTGAAAGAACACTTACTTTAAGGAATTATTTGCCCCCACTATTTTGTTGTTGGGTCAAGGCAAAATTCCCCCGTGATACAATAAACCACTAAAATCTGTAGATAGCAAAATTTGAAGATTTTCTTAGAATTTGTAAGTAGAAAATTGTGTAAATTTTCTGGTTTAACAAGCCATATACATAGACATGAAAGGAGGCCAATTAAAGAGTCATGACCTTTAAAATTATCGCATGAAAGAGCATTAATCAAATAGATACAACAACTCATCTTTGTTGCATGAAAGGGTATTAATCAAATGGATACAACCATTCAGTTTTGTTGCATGAAAGGGTGTTAATCAAATGGATACAATCGTTCAACTTTGTTGCATGAAATGGTGTTAACAAAGTAGATATAATCTTTCAAATTAATTATGAAGTGTTACCTTCTAGTGCTGTAAAATAACACTATTTTGATTTTATGTCAAACTCTTCATCCATCCCCCACTAATTTGAAATAAGAGACTTAATTCGTCAAACACATATAAATTCATGCTTAATTGAAAATATCTTTCGATTTAAACTTACAAGTTAATTTAGTATTTCAAAATTCTGATGAAATCAATGGTGGCTTTAAGCTTAAATCAAGATTTCTTTTATCAAAATTAGAGACAATACACGCATGAATTTAATTGATTACTCACAAATTCACAAAATATTTTAGCACTAATACGGCATTGTGCTACACCGGGGATTCATTAACATTTGCAAAGTAAACCCTATAACGTTTGATAAGAGTGGCACCGCTCATTTACATATAGGTGAAGTTTCTTTAGAAAACATAAAGCCCCTGATACTTGGGCACTTCTACATGATAGAATTTCATTAAGAGATTTTACTCATTCTCCATAAATGTAATAGTATGCATCTTGGAATGATATAATTAACCAGTGCTTTTCTAATCACATAACAATAACTTGTTCTTCCCTTTAAATCTTTGATTAGTGGAATAACTAGGAAAGATTGGTTCTTGTTACAACTGATGGTGATTCTTAATCAAGGGGTATTAAACCCATTGCAATAAAGTAGATCTAATAAGATTTCTAGCCAGTCGTTTAGAGGATCTCAAATTTTTGCATGACCTAACATATGAAATTATAATTACACTTTCAGACAATAATTGTCTTACATAGTCATGCAACAGACTATACTTTACTAAGTGCTCCAGACATATAACTTTACTATCACAATGCAAAGAGATGGTTGGCATTGGTTGTGGCTAGAATTCTATGTCTAGTAACAAATTCCTCAGCCATTCAGCTTCTTTGCTTGCTAATATGCAAGCGCAATAAACTTTGATCCCATGGTGTAAACTATTATGCACGTTTGTTTTTTGAATACCCAAGAAAGAGCTCCTCCACCAACAAGAAGATCCATCCTGATGTATTACTTATACTAATAATCCAATTAGCATCACTAAAACCTTCTAGTATTGTAAGGAAATCACTATAAAATAGTCCCAAATCCTTAGTTTTCTTGAGATCAACCAAGAATTCTCTTTTTATCATGCCAATGAACAATACTAGGATTGCTTGTGTTTCTAGAAAGCTTGCATACTAGATACTGGTTGAGTACAATGCACTGCATACATCAAACTTCCAATAGCACTGACATACTTTAGTTGACCAACAACTTGACCTGTATTTTGGGTCAAGTTTTGTGAAGGATTATACGGGTATTAGCTCTTTTTTATGTAAGTGTTTAAATTTACTTAGAACTTTGTTAATATAATGAGATTGGCATGAAGATTAAACCCCACTATTTCTCTTCACTTTTATTTATTCTTTAAAGTCCATCTTAAATTGTGAAATTAGATATTTCTTTGTCTTGCATGTTGGTCCCTATAATAAGTATGTCATCGACATATAAGCATATAATCATACCATATTCTTTGGTGAATTTAGAATAAACATATTTATCATCATTATTATGCGTAAAACCGTGTGACAATCATAGAATCAAACTTCTCATGTCACTGCTTTGGTGCTTATGTTCTAAGCCACATAAAGACCTAATTAATTTGCAGACTTTCTTCTCATTTCCTTGTTTTAAGTCATTTGAAGACCTAATTAATTTGCAAACTTTCTTTTCGTTTCCTAGTAACACAAACCCTTCAGTTTGTTTCATATAAACCTCTTCTTCTAGATTATTGTTAAAGAATATAGTTTCTATCTCAACATCAATTAGTTATGTAGCCATGAATTTTTTTAATTAGTTCAGGATCTCTTAGTTAACTAATGTGGGATATATGTATATTTAACACCTGTTCTCACACATGTGACTTGAGTTAGTTGAGCGCCTAGGGTTAGAGAAACAACTTGTGACTTAGGTTGGTTGAACTCCTGGGGAGTTGAGAGCTATTCATCTAGAGAAAATACTCGTGACTTGGATTTGGATAAGCTCTCGTGAATACAGTGAACCCGTAAGGATGGATTAGAGAGAATACAAGACACGTGTAGACGAGAAAAACCTAATGTTAGCTTTGATACTATATCGTAAAGAATTTGAATTTCCATCTCAAATTCAATTGGCACCAATTAGCAATGAGCGATGTAACCCCTGAACTTCATTAATTAGTTCAGAATCACTAGGCTAACCAATGTGGTGTATATATATATATATATAGCAATAGGGGCATAAGTATCAAAATAATCTATACTCTCCTTTTGCCTAAAGCCTTTAGCAACCCATATGGTCTTAAAAGTTTGTAAAGACCCATTTGTATTATATTTTCTTTTGAATACCTATTTGCATCCTACAGATTTAAATCCAGGTGGTAAGGTTACTGATACCCAAATGTTATTACCTGACAATAAATCCATTTCGTCATTTATTGCCTATTTCCAGAGTGAACATAACGTGAAGACATAGTTTCATTAAATGTTTTTGGATTATCTTCTGTATTTAACACAATGGGTATTTTATTCAAAATAGTAGTCCTATTTCCTTCAACTAATAAGATTACAAATTGAGTATATACAAAATTTGGGTCAAATTTTTTATCCACCTTCCTAACCCATTGACTTCTTTTGGGTTTGAAAAGGGTTCCACAGAAGAGTCTTGTATTTTCTTCTTATTAGGAACCAAAGGAACTGAATTAGGAATAAAACTTTCTTCTTGCATTTGTGAACTTGTAGAATCATTGCAGAATTTGTCTTTAATAAATTCGACATCCTTTGATTTTACAATTATATTAGAATCTAAATCTAATAACCAATATGCTTTTGAATTTTCAACAAATCCTTCAAATACACTCCTTAAAACTCTTGGTCCTAACGTGTCGTTTTGTAAAATGCTAAACAGCCCCAAACTCTTGAATATTTAAGATTTGATTTTCTTTGATATCATATGGAGATACTTTGAATTTCCTAAAAGGAATTCAATTGTGTACATGACAAGCGGTAAGCAATGTTTCTCCCCACAAATTCATTGGTAGCTTTGCTTTCAAGATCATAGCATTTACCATATCTACCAATGTTCTAATTTTTCTTTCTGCTAAATCATTTTACTGTTTTTATTGAGTATATAGTGCACTAGCCTAGTGTATAATCCTATTTTCTTCATCAAAAGAAGGAAATTCAATAGGAAAATATTCTCCTCTATCACTACGGATAATTTTTATTTTTCTACTGTTAGAGACTTATAATATTTAAATTTATTAAATGCTCCATCTTTATATTTTAAAAAATAAAGACCAGTGAATCTAGAATAATCATCCGTAAATGTGATAAAGTTTCTATTTTCGCCTCTAGTTATCATGCCATTTAATGAACATATATCACTATGCACTAAATCCAACAATTTGAATTTCTTTCAATTTTACGAAAAGGTTTTCTAGGCATCTTTGTTTGGATGCAAATATGATATTTATCATGCTTATCATTTTTATATAAAATAAAATCATGGTTTGCCATGAATTTCAATGTTCTATGGTTCAAATGTGCCAAACGCGCATGCCATAAAACATACTCAACAATATAAGCAAAAATAGTAATTTTTTTAATTCTCGATTCTACTTCCATTAATACCCTTTCCCAACAAAAACTTCATTTTCATTCTTAGACAAAGATCACACCATTAACTTCTAGAACAGTTCTAATGCCTTCTTGCACGACATATTTGTAGAAACTTGTTTTTTCCTAATTTCTTGTACATGAAAGACATTAACCAAAATCAACTTCTTTGTAAATTGTAATTCAATAGTTCCAATTCCTAGAACTGTTGTTGTATTATTGTTGCCAATCATTACTCGTAATCCTTGTGCAACATTTTTATAATCTTTGACTGAGTCTTGTCATTACAAACATAAACAGTAACACTTCTGATCGAATCATCAATCCATTAACTTAGTTGCAGTAGTCATATGCAATTCTGTTATCATCTCAGAATGCATATTAGTGACCATTGCAATTAAATCAATGTATTTAACGAGATTTGCCTTCTTGGGTTCATCATTTTCTTTCTTTGTTTTTTTCCTTGAAAGACCTGCATTATTTTGGCTTCACTGCATTCATTGTTTGAATCCAAGATGTGTCAAAAATGCCCTTTCCTTCCATAAAGTTGTTGTTATCAGAGTGTTTCCTCTTATTTTCTGCAGATTTTTCTTCATTCACTAAATTCGTTTTAGAAGCATTTCCATCCAAATCATTTTTGTCATGAATTCTGGTTTCCTCTTCGATACGAGTATGCTTCATTAATTGTTCCACAAAAAATTCTTCTGTTGAACACAGTAGTTTCTTCCTATAACTTTTTCAACTTTGAGGGAGTTTCGTAATGATAATTTCCATTTGGAATGCTTCAAGAAATACTATTTTATGATAATATATTGTCTACACCTTGTTTTTCTGTATCGTACTTCTTTTCCAATGATCTCCAAATTTATTTTGGGGATGCGACTGAAGTGAACAAATCATACAAACAATTAGACAATGTATTCATAAAATGGCCTATACAAAGCAACTCATCTTCCTCTCTCTTGGTATGGGCTGTCTTGAGTTTATCAACATCTTCTGGTGTAGGATCTGCAACTTCTGGCAGACTTGGGATCAAGGACATATGATACCTTCAAAGAAGTAAGCAAGAATCAATTTGTCCTTGCAACGGTTGAAGTTCATGCCATCAAACCTATCCAACTTTACGAAGTCTTTATTCAAGACCTTGAAAGTAGACTCACTAGCATTTTCCATTGCGAATAATGCCTTAAAATGATTAGGAAAATAGGCTGAAAATAGAGAGAATAAGAACAGAAATTAGATGTGGTTTAGGCGTGAAGGAACACTTTCTTAAGAAATTATTTGCCTCTACTATTTTGCTGTTGGGTTAAGGTAAAATTCCCCCAGAATAAAATAAACCACTAAAATTTACAGATAACAAATTATGAAGATTTTTCTAGAATTTAAAAGTAGATTAGAAAAAAGCATGTGTTTCACACATGTAATACTCTGGATTTGTTAGATATTTTTATTTTTTAAAAAAAAAATAAATAAATAGTGAATGATAAGATGGAATATAAAATGTGAATTAATAATATATAAAATAGTGTATAAAAGATTGTTTTTATTAGGAATTAAAAACGTAAAACAATTTGAATATATGTATAACAGTTATAAAATAATATTTTTATTTATTTTTTCTCAAGTATAAATAACTTTTCTACTCTTAAAATTTATACCTTTTTATTTTGTATTTATGCCAAAATTTCGCACTAATGTAAGGAAAAAAAAATTGAATATACATATAAGTTACAAAAGCTACATTTATTTTATTTTTGATCAAATATAAATTATTTTTATGTATGTGTGTAGAGAAGATACTGTTTTTTTTTTTTAATTCTATTATGGGAATATATTGGCATTTTTTTTCATGTTTTTTAAATTTATAACACTTCAAGACTCCATTGACATTTTGAACTCTTTTTCTTTTTTGGACGTTCTAAACTCTTTTATTTATCCTAAATGACTGTGGTTAGTTCTAAAATTGTATTTTAATATAATATTTTAATATGAAATTAAAATTTTTATTTAGTAAATACATAAAGAAAATGTAAAGCTAATAAAAGATGCATGAATTTAATATTTTTATTTTTTTGTGTAATTTTTGTGATTAATTCATTGAATTAGTTATCCAGATATTTAATATACATCTGTAAAAATTTAATTAATTGTAAATATGGTTAATAAATAAATAATCAGTTAAAGATAACATAGAGTACAAAGTGTAAACATTTTATTTGTTAATTTTTTTAACAAAAGGCATATAGTTTGAAAAATATATATTTAATATCTTTGCTCTATTTTCATAATTATTTTCACTTTTTTTTTTTTTACTATTGTTTGTTATTTGTTTAATGTTATTCATTTTTTCGACATATGACACTATTTGCATCTTATTTCTATTTATCTTCTACACGCTTAATGATTTCTTATAGCAGTCTCACCAATTACTTGATATGCTTTGTCATTACTAAAAGACAAATTCACTATCAAGTATCAAATATTATTTTATAGATGAACTATTGATATTATTTGATTATTGAAAAATATTTACATGAAATCAAATAATGATATAAGATAATAATTACAAAAATGAATTATAATTTCAAAAAATAAAAAAATAAATCTAATTAAAACCTAAAGTATGAATACATCAAAAAAATTATTATAAAAATTTAAAATCTAATTAAATTAATATATTTTGCATATTATTGAGATGTTCACATAGTATATTAAAATCATTCTAAAAAAATTAAATTGATAACTTATTCTTTTATGTTGCTTTGAAATGTATCGAATGTTAATAAAAACAATCCTTTATCTTACTATAAAATATATGCAATACTAATAAAAAAATAAATAGTTCTAAAGATGTTCAAAATTACACGTTACTTTAATTGGAATATTATATAAATCTTTATTACAATTAATTATTGTTAACATAGTGTAGATGTGTATACATATAGTGAATATATTAGTATTTTTTTAAAATATTTTTTAGGCTTGTGATAACATCTGTTTTATTATTATATTGAAAATTTGAAGTTTGATCTTTTCATTCATATTAATGACACAAAATATGATGGTTAAATTCAATCTAAAATAATTTCTGCTTCTCGTTTAGATTCTCAAATTATAATTTATTATAACGACACCATTGATGATTTGATCATTTAAAAATAAAGATTTTTTTCCATAATATTGAATTTTTTACATGTATTTATATATTCTTTATTATTACTAAAAGATAAAATCATTGTCAAGTATCAAACATTATTTTATAGATAAAGCGTGTTAAAATTCTTTTATTAGATAAAATATTTACATGAGATTAGATAAGATATGGTAATAACTACAAAATGATTAATTAAAATTTAAAAAAATAAGGAAAATAATGAACCTAAGTGAAATGTAAATAACAAAGACATCAAATTAAACAGATTAAATTAATATATTCTGTATAATATGGATAGATACCACATAATGTATTAAGATTATTATTAAAAGATAAAAATAAAATGTTGTTCTTTTATCTTACTTTAACAATAATGAAAAAATTATTTATCTTACTCTAAATACATGAAACTGTATATATACTAGAAAGCATGTAGTTTTTAAATATATCCAAAATAACACATAGTTTTTATATAATCTCTATTGTAATTAATTTTTTTTACATACTGCGTGAATATGTATCAAAAGAGAAAATATATTGGTATTTTTTCATATTTTTTTAACCTTATGATAACATTCATTTCAAGATTTCATCGATATTCTAAACTTTTCCCTTTATCGAACGTGGTTAGTTCTGAAATTATATTTTGATATAGTATTTTATTATGAAATTAAAATTTGTATTTATGAAATATATAAAAAAATAAAAACTAACAAAAGTGTGTGAATTTTATTTTTATTTTTTGCGTACTTCTCTAATTAATTCCTTGTATATTTATTATTATATTTAATATTATGATTTTATTTGCATAATTCATGTTGTGTTTTACATTACTTAACTATTTATTTTTTCTATATGTCATTCCAACAATTTATAGATAGAATTCTTATAGGTCTTACATTGATTATTCTAAACTATTTTGGTAATAGCATCGTATCATTTGTTGAACTTTTTTTATACACTCATCAATAGTTAATCTAAACCAATATTATTTTATCAAATACTGTAACAATTAGTATTGTAGTTTCCAAAGTTAAAATTTAAACTCAATATATACCGGTAAATACTTAGAGCACTTAATACTAGGATTTATTTGCATAATATGTATTGTTTCTATATTAATTACTTATTTGAGTTTATATATTAGCATCACAAATTATGCGTAGAATTCTTGTATGTGTTACAATGATTATTTTGAAATATTTTAGGTATGGCATCGTATCATGGGTTAAATTTATTTTCTATCTCATCAATAGTTACTTAAATCAATATTTTACAAAATGATATTTCTTAAAGATAAAGATTTTGTAATTAAATGTTACTATTAAAGATATATAAAATTAACAAATACTTTTATCTTAATTGAAAATTGTGAGTATTCTAATTTGCACCGAGTTTAGTTTCATTGCTTGGTTAATTTTTTTACCTTCATGTAGAGGGAAGGAAAAAACAAATCTAAATTAATCATACCAAAAAAATTTAAATGAGATAAGAAAATAGTGTTATCCTTCTCCATTATTTTTTCACTTATATGAATGTGTATAACAGACATACGATTATTAATTTAATGATTTCTAAGATACAAAACTTTGATATTGAAATGGCGAAGGTAAGTTTAAAGTGAAAGAATCTATTAATACTAATAAATTTAAAAATCGATCCAATATTTAATTTATCTGCTTTGATGAATAACAAATTAGTTATTTTACATAGATTTTAAACCACAAGAATTTTATGTTATAACTAAAATAAATACATGATTAATCACATTATAATAGAGTAAAAATTTTTATATTTTTACTCAAAATAATCATAGATTTTTACTTTTTGGTTTTATATATAGAAATATATATTTTGAGAATAATTAACTAATATGCAAGAGCGTACTTGAATAAACAATTAGAGAAAAAATAATAATTATCAACTTTTGTGAATTAATAATATATAAAATAGTTATAAAAGACTGTTTTTCTTAGGAATAAAAAATTAAAATAATTTGAATATATATATAGTTATAAAATAATATTTTTATTTATTTTTTGTTCATGTATAAATAATTTTTCTACTCTTAAAAATTTATACCTTCTTATTGTGTACTTATGCCAAAATTTCATACTAACGTAAGGAAGAAAAATTTGAATATACATAATAGTTATAAAACTACTTTTATTTTATTTTTGATCAAATATAAATTTTTTATGCTAATAAAACTTTTACTATCTTAATACATTTATGCCCAAATTTTCATATAAATCTAAAAAATATGTTATAGCAGTTTAAATTATATACAATAAATAATAGTATATATAATAAATAATAACATTATTATAAAAGATAGATAATTTTATTATATTAAATGGAGGGTATTTTAAATAGGCTAATTATACTTGATGGAGGGCATATTAGACATAACTATTTAATTAAGGGATGTATTAGGTGCGACTTCAAAAATAAAAGATTATATATCTCGAGTAAGATTATATGACTAAAAATAGGTGGTGGTTTCATAAAAAATAGGTAGTTAGATTAGAAGAGGAGTAATTTAGTTATGTTTTTCAATGAATTATATTTCATTAAGGATGAATATTTTAGTTATTACAAAAAAGGGAAGAAATACTTCGAAGGGAGAAACAAAAGAAAAAAAATGAGAAACAAGTCGCATATATATATATATAAGTAATAGAATAGTGTGTGTAAATTTTGCTAGTTTAACAAGTCATATATGTATATATAGACATGAACAGTGACCAATTAAAGAGTCATAACCTTTGAAATTGTGCTATGAAACAGTATTGATCAAATGGATACAAACATTCATCTTTGTTGCATGAAATGGTATGAAAGGGTATTAATCCAATGGATAACAACCATTTAGCTTTGTTGCATAAAATAGTATTAACCATAACCAAGTAGTTACCTTCCAATGCTGAAAATTTAAAAACACCATTTTAGTTTTATTTCAAACTCTTGAACACCCTATTCATTTTATCTTCTGTTCCTAAGCTGTGGGAGTAGTTGGTGGATTACAAACTTTTAGTGACTAGTCAAGAATCTTGTTTGCAAGTAAGCTGCTGGGGTTTAGTAGTAAATAACCTAGCCTGTCTAAATCATGACTAATTGTTACAATAGCTGAGGTCTATGATAGTGCAAAATCCACGAGGATTCAGATTGGCTTTTGTGCTATTTCAGGTACAGTCAGGTTGGAAATGCTGTAGCTATTCCTGTTGGACGAGCATTAGGATATGCGCTTGGAATGGCCTTTCAAAAGCTTAGTGGTGATGAACCACTCATGACCCTACCTCCCAATTTCTCCTTCCTTCGGCCTGTGAATGACGAAATTGTTGTACTGCAAAATTAGCCATCTTTAGGTCTGTAATTCAGTTTTCTATGCCATATGGTGGCATGTTGCAGCAAATTTTCCTGATCATTGCGTATTAATAACAATGCCTCTTTAAGGCAATTCCAATTCCTTTAGCATGGTTACTCTCTCTCTCTCTGTCACCCTCCCTAGTGTTGTTGTTATTGTTGTTGTTTTTCTTCTTCTCTCTCTCTAGTTCTTATGTAATTTGGTTTCCATAAAAGATGCTTCTTTGTAACTTTATATGGACTTGGCATTGTGTAAGGATATTGCCATCTTGAACGCCCAACATGTTCCCCCATTTTTTTAACCTTTTTTTTTTTTTTTTTAAATACATATTTTAGCTGTCACAATTCAAAGCTCTTGAGGTAAAAGTTTGCATTTAGTTTCATACCGGGGAAAAATAAATGTTTGTTTGTTGCAATGGCTTTTTGGTACATAGTAAGTCTGTGTTACTCTTATTTCATGGGTTTCCTAACAAACTTTTACACTGGAGAATGCTGAATGAGTATTACAAACCGTTGAATGATTGAAAAGTAATGAGATCTTTTTATTTTTTAGTCATATTAACGTCTGTTATATCTATTCCGCATCATGAAA
The DNA here is from genome assembly GCA_025175665.1 of Cinchona pubescens. Classification (NCBI taxonomy): domain Eukaryota; kingdom Viridiplantae; phylum Streptophyta; class Magnoliopsida; order Gentianales; family Rubiaceae; genus Cinchona; species Cinchona pubescens. The sequence continues at coordinate 2,023,382 of JANKKI010000257.1, read as the reverse complement.
TGAGTAGATAAATGAGAGACTTATTCAAGAATAAAGACTTCCCGGGATAGATTTTCTTAAATTCGGGTTATCTAATGGGTAGTCTGGTCCAGGCCAAACTTCTTTTTCTTCTTATTCTTTCTTTTATTTTTGCATAGAAAAATCAATAATTATTTTGGATCAAAATTGCATAAATGTGTAAAATAAAAAGTCATCTACACATGGTGGGGTTTAGCAAGGACCCTTCCAGTTTTATTAATATTTATAAAGAAAAATATGAGGGACATAAAACCTTGCCTTCAGAATTTATAAATTTCTTATTTAACGAAACTTTGAAATTAAATAAAACACAAACAAATTTGTGTTCAGAAGGACTTAAGCAAAAATCAACCAATCTAAGCCCCTAATTTCTAAAATACTAAATAGTACCAGTGAATCACGCTGGTGACGAAGTTGAACTTGTATCTTCTTCTAGTTCTTGCGTTAATTCTTGTTTTCTATATTTTGCATCGAACCAATTTTTTAAACATATACGCAGAGTCTCCAAAGTGGCTGGTGACATTCGACTCCATTTTTCGTCAATGACCTTAACACCTGCAGTAAAAGCAATTTTTGATGCCATTGTGGACACTAGAGGAGTTAGCAAATCACGAGCCATGAAACTAAAATAGGAAATAAGTGTTCATGTTGTTTCCACCATTGTAAAATGTCAAAATCCTCTACCATTTCTTCCTTAGGGGTACTTTCGTATAAAACTAATGCATCAAGTGTTGCTATTTTATTTGATAATATAGAATAAGGGTTCAAACTCATTTTTTGTCAACTGCTAGAACTAGAGGATGCTAACATACCATTATGTGAATGTGATCTTTATTCACTTTGATTATTATTTCTACTAATTTGTTCATAAACATATTTTATAATGTTCTCTTTGTTAAATTTTTCAAAGCATTGATGTCTTGGTAAAAAATAGTATTATCGACGAATTCAATAAAAGTATCAAGAAAAATTTCAAAATCATTAAATTTTACTCTAAGATCTATTGTATACAAGCCAAACAATATAATAAAGGTATATTTCATAATAATTCAATACTTTCATTTCCATTGCTTTAATCATATCACTTATATATCTGTCATCTCTATAACATGTAATACACTGATTAGGGTATGTAGTATGCAATGGGTAGTAGGAGAATAACTAGAGGATAAAGTAACAGTAGCATTTTCTAAAGTTTCTAAAATATTAACCGTAGATGTTACCTACTTCAAAATAAAGCTCACTTAAAAGATCTCTCACTAATTCTACGGATGTCTGACTGCCGGCTAACCCGTAACGGCTTGATGGCTGGGATGGCGGGCTGGCCCGTAACGGCCAGTTGCCTGTCCGTCCCATAGCTAAATTTCATTGGGAGTCCACTCCATGGTGTTTAAAATTGTGTTCAAAAGTCAATCAAGTCGAACTGTTGAGTCGAAAAAAAAATTGACTTGATTTGTTCGACTTTCGACTCAAAATCAAATTAACTAAGCGACTTCTCAAACTCGATTTACCTGATTTCAATTTTCAAGTCAAACAGCCGATCAAATATCGATATACAAATTGACTGATTTGATTGGTTTACCAGTCAAAGTTGCCAATCAAATACCGGTTAAATAAGTCGAACAAAAAAAAAATTATATGTATAAGAATCTACAGTTATAATAATATATTAATATATTTGTATATTTAATATTTTAGCCACAATATTCTTTAATTCTTAATAATTAAATATATTAATAACTGATAATATTTTTTTAATACTTAAATATCTTTTCTTTGTATAATTATTGGTGTTATGTACAATTTATATACCTATACATTTACTTAAGTATACAACTTATTAATGTAACACTTTTGTTTCAACAACTAATTAAATGAATTACCAATTTCCTTTTAATATATAAAGATACTAGAGTTAAGTAATTATATATACTCAAATATTTATTGAAATATCTATATATAATGTATCTATACATACATGTTCTTATGTTCATATATTAAGATTTGTATAATTTATAATTGCAATAAAAATATATTTTACATAACGTCTAATTTATATATTTATACCGTTATACTATACAACTTATTAATATAACATTTTTACTATCAACAAATATATTAAATGCATTACTAACTTACTATTAGTATAGATAAAAGTAGACAATCATATATATTCCTATATACATGTATGATATAACTTAACAGGGGTTGGTGATCCAATAGAATTTTTTCATATGAATTGATTTTGGTAGGTAATTCTGAATTTGTGATTTTGTAAATCAATTTTAATATCTACAAATAATATATACATTAATACACATTCATATATTAAGATTTATAACTTTTGTGTATGTATAGTATACATACAAAGATATATGTGTGTAAATTTGTACATATAATCTATTTGAAACTTGTATATATAATATATTATGAGTTATATTTTTGTACACATTATATAAGGATCACTCGATAGGAATAAAATTTAAATTTTTAGACTCCTCTATGGCAATGGATTTACTTTAGGTTCCCATTCCTTAGATAAAAACATTCAAAAATTTCTATTCTAGATATGTAAAGAATATTCTTTACCCAAACCTTCTAAATCCTTTAATATCATTGAATCTATAATACATCTTGTCAATGTTCTCATGAGATTTCATTTTGAAATATTCATTTTTAACAACAAGAAGTGACTTCTTTTACTCTCTTATATCTTCACGTCTTTCATGGATTTCTTTCAATTTGTCTCATATCTCCTTGGCTGAAAAGGTCTTTTACTTTAGAAAACTAAATCTACATCCAAGGCATTAAACAAAATATTAATGACTTTAGCATTTAAAGATAAATTTATTCTATCTTGTGCATTTAACTTATATTTAGTTTTAGGCCTTAATATATGAGTATTTTCATCAAAAATATTAGTTTCTAAAGGACCTTCACAAATAATATACCATAAATCAATATCAATAGATTGAACAAAAATTTCATTCTATCCCTCCAAAAAATAAAATTAATGCTATAATTTTATTAAACATGGGAGGTCTAGTAATAGAATGCCCCTCTAAAAACAAAGTATTATTGGTTGCCATAATGATCTTTACTCAAAAGCCGTTAAGCTCAATATATGAGACCAAAATATGATACCAATTGTTGGCCCCAAAAGCAACCTAAGAGGGGAGGTGAATTAGGTTACTTCTAAAAACAAACATTTTTAATGTGTTTAATGAAAATGCAACAAATAAACACTTAAACACAAATGAATATAATAAATATTCAATAATTAAAACTTAAAGAATAAATATAAAGATGATTGAGATAAAGAGTATCAAACCAAACTCCCAAAATTCTCAAGTTTGAAGTATTTTCACTAGTAGTGTCTCTTCAAAGAAGGTGAGGCAATAACCTTCTTGTACACAAAATAGGCCCGTCCTTGCACCAACTAAGTCCCTCTAGTTGAGCCAAAGCGTTTTACACAACAACCTCACTTTTGTACAATGTTATCCCTCCACTCTTACACTTGAAAATCACTCTGACTAATCTACTCTTGCTTACATTAATTCCCTCTAGTTGAGTCAAGAGAACTACACTACCCAAACAAATACAACACACTCTATTTTAGTCTATTTCTTCCCAAATAGCTCTTACAAGTATTTGTAATGAATGCAGTAGTTCAACTTTCTATTATTTTATATTTATAGACTTGGGGGTATTTATAGAAATCCAAAAATTGCTTCTAATAGCTCTCTAACGGCTATTTTATGTTTCCTGAGAAACTAGCTGTTTGATCTTTCGGACGGCCGATGCTGTGAGTTTGCATTCGAACGAACTTGTTGTTTGGACCTTTCAGAAGTCCGATGCGTGGCCTCTGCGTCTGGTCTCTGAGGGTATTCGTTCGAACGTTCGAGAATGCGTTCGAACCTACTCCAGTCCATGCAATATCTTCTGGAGGTATAATCGGACGTTATTCTTTGTTCGAGACTTCAAGCCCTTTATGTCGGACGACTATCATTGTCCAAATTGTCTTCCTTTCGGACAAGATAAGGTCATCAACATCCGTAGAATTTTACTGGTTGTTTTCTTGATTATGTTCGAACAATCATTTATGTCCGAAACTTCCTATTTTTCTACACATTTGTTTTCAAACTATTAGTGCGATTTGGTTTTCATCAAAACATGATTATTATAACTAGGGTTCAACATACACACACACACACACACACACACATATATATTTGTTTGTTTGTTTATTTAGTATATATGAAGATATACAATTATAAGAATATATTAATGTATTTGTGTATATAATATTTTAACTATAATATTCTTAATTCTCAATAATTAAATATGTTAATAATTGATAATATTATTTTTTTTAATACTTAAATATCTTTTCTTTCAATAATTATTAGTGTTATGTACATTTTTACATTAATATAAGTGTATAACTTATTAATGTAACATTTTTGTTTTAATAACTAATTAAATGAATCACTTCCTTTTAATACATATAGATGCTAGAATTAAGTAATTATATATATTTAAGTATATTTATTGAAATATCTATACATACATGTTCTTATGCTCATATACTAAACTTTGTATAACTTATAATTGCAATAAAATATGTTTTACATAACATCTAATTTATATAGTTATACAATAATATTACATAACTTATTAGTATAACATTTTTACTATCAACAAATATATTAAATGCATTAATAACTTATTATTGTATTGATAGAGTTAGGTAATCATATATATTTCTATATATTTATAGGATGTAACTTAACAGGGGTTAGTGATTCAATAAAATTTTTATATATGAATTAAGTTTAGTAAGTGGTTGTAAATTTATAACTTTGTAAATTAATTTTAATATCTATATATAATATATACACTAATACACATTTATATATTAAGATTTGTAACTTGTGTGTATATGTGTATGTGTGTATAGTATATACACAAAGATATGTATGTGTAAATTTGTATATATAATCTATTTAAAACTTGTATGTATAATATATTATGAATTATATTTTTTACACACACATTATATAAAGATCATAATGTGAATGATAATGTGAAAAATGGAATAATTAATACAAAAGTATTAAATTAATAAGTTGTACACTTATAAATTTAATACATTTCTGTGGAATGATATGGAATTTGATAAATAATATACTAAATTTTGGAATTAGAATATAGAATGGAAAAAGATTAATGTTTGGCTTATTCGACTTGTTTGACTTATCGATCGAACAAATCAAATTTAAACGACTCGACTTATTCAATTTTGAGTTTATATGACTTGATTTTAATTTTGATTTTGAGATTTTAAAATCGAAAATCAAATAAGTTAAAAAGTCGAACACATGTCAAATGAAAGTCCCAACCTAAGCGTAGCCAAGTACCCATATATCCGACCCGGTTCCATCAAATAATTCGAACAACCCAAACCTGAAAATTTGATCATTTTTTCCCTAAAACCCCATAATAAACCTCTGCAGCTTCCGCCTTCTAGGCTTTAAGGTTTTTCCCCCTCACAAGATTGAATCTCAAATGGCTACTCTCAGATACCTACTCTGCAAAACGACAACCAAAACCCTCTCCCACTCTCTTTCCTCATGTCGTTTTATTATTCCTTCTTATAATAATTCCCTAAGAAGAAGCCTCCGTTCTTTCTTTTCTCCGGTATTCAATTCCGATTCCCATTCCCATTGCGGAAGAAACTTCTCCACCACCACCGCCACCAAAGACTCCGATGATTCCTCTTCTGTTGCCGCTGCCTTAAACCTCGATAATCGGGTTCCCGCCACCGTCATCACCGGCTTCCTTGGCTCCGGCAAGGTCAGAAATTTATACTATAAAAATGGAAATGAAATTGTTTTTATTAATGTAATTAATATTTTTGTTTTTGGTTTATTATGTCAAAGGGTCTTTGTTCTTGGGTTGGATAAAATTTTTTGTGTTTCATTTGTCAAAATTGTTCTGGGATTTTATTGAGTAGGTGTAGATAGTGAATGTGAAACTTTCTATGACAAAAAAAGAGAGTTTGGTGCACGAATCTCCTGCTATGCGGGGGCCGGGGAAGGATCGGGCCTAGCTTTATATTGCATTTTTGCTTGAAGCAGTTTTCTTTACCGGAATTCGTGACCTCTGGGTCACATGCCAACAACTTTATACAATTGGACAACTTGAAAATAAGTGATCATTTGTACTGTTGAGTTTAAAGTTGTAAAAATACCATCTTTATGGCGGCATGTGTATGAGGTTCAGTGTTGTTAGCAATAGTTGAGGAATTTTATGTAATAAGTGGTTAAGTTGTTTTTACCTGTTTATTTTCCTCTTTCAGTTTGGTTGTTGGGAAACTCTGCCTTTGTCGAGTTTTCTTAGTATAGCCGGTCCCAAGCCCGGGTAAAGGAGGAGGGTTGCGTTAGGTCAATAGCCAACATAAAAACTTTGTCAATCTTACGAGATGAATTCATTACGCTAACCATGATAGCGAGCAATGACATAGTAGGATTCATGCAGTCGACCCTACATAGTGGGAATAAACAAGCACTTGGTTTGTTTGTTTGTATTTTGGTTGTTGGTAGAATTCTTTTCAATTTTGGTACTTTTTAGGTAGGTTTTTTTTTTTGGGGGTGGGGTCGAATTGGTGCATTTCTTTACTTTTAAGTGCAAAGAAACGTATTCAGGAATTTATGTCTGACTGGTATGAGTGTAAGTCTGTTTTGCTTTTGTTCTTTAGTCTCTTTACTGTTTCTCGCTGAAACTGTATTCTGTTGGGTGATGTGTCAGACTACTCTGTTAAACCATATATTGACATCTAATCATGGAAAGAGAATTGCGGTGATAGAAAATGAGGTATGATTCCTTTTCTTTCTCTATTTTTCCTTGTTATGTAGATCCATCTTTATCGTGATATTGAGATTATTAGCTGTTATTCTCAACCTGTTTTGCTTCTTATTTCTTAAACGTCTTGCATCTATTATTATATATATGTAGAGGGCCTCAATCAACTTGCTGTAATAATGTAAAAGAAGTGTAACCTTTAATGCTGATAGGATATTTTACCTGAAATTGGACATGTTAAAACAAAAACACTATCTTGTCATCTTTGCCTGATAGATATATGTATGTTTTACAGCACTTGCAGCTTATGGATGTGTAGATATGTTTACTTTTAATCAAAAGTATGCCACTATTGAATGTGCAGTTTGATCATATTGAAATGTTGTACATTGAAAGGTTTATTAGAAAACCTCTGCGATTTGTACTCAGGTTTCTTATGTGGTTAAGTTTTCTATTGCAGTTTGGTGAGGTGGACATTGACGGTTCACTAGTTGCCAGTCATTCCTCTTCAAATGAGGACATTATCATGGTTAATAATGGTTGTCTATGTTGTACTGTGAGAGGAGATCTAGTCAAAATGCTTCTGGAGTTGGTTAAGAAGAAGCGAGACAAATTTGATCATATAGTTATAGAAACCACAGGTAAGTTAACGCCTTATGTGCTTCAAAGAATCTTCAATGCCATAATTTCAGGGACATGGAAAAATTTACTTGCCATCTATCTAGATAAATGTGCGAGTGCAGGAGCAACTGTACATATTGAAATATATTGTCAATATATGATGTCGAATTAATTTATTACACTACCTTTTTGTAACTGCATAAACCAAAAAGTATTATATAATCTGTAAATTGTTTTTCTTCAATATCCTCATCATGGGCTGCTGACCATGGCATTGTGAATATAAACATGGAACAAAAGATATGGACATGTTTTTTTGGGTTCTTAATGCAGGAAAGATGTGTGCTTTTCAATACCTGTAACTACATCTCTTTGGTTGCTAGCTTCTAGTGGTTAATTGGACTTAAAGTTTGAAGTTATGATTTTACATCATTTAACTTTACACATATCAGTACTGCTGGTCTATGAAATTTAATGGTCTGTAGTTAGGCATGTAGCCAAGTATGCTTGATCTTAGATGCTTATGACTTGCTATTTATAAATTTATATGTAACTAAACGGTTAAGGATCCTACTTGATTGAGTGTTAGAGCTTATGCATGTCCATCTCAAGTGTTGGAGTTTGCTAGCTTGTGGACTTGCGTTGATCCTTCGGAAGTCTATTTATTGAATTTGTTCTACAGGTCTTGCAAAACCTGGTCCTGTTATTGAAACATTTTGCACCGATGAAATGGTTTCACGCTATGTGAAACTTGATGGAGTAGTTACTTTAGTTGACTCCAAGCATGTGATTCGACATCTCGATGAGGTAAAACCAAGATTTGTGGTTAACGAAGCTTTGGAACAAGTTGCTTATGCAGATCGTATTATCTTGAACAAGGTAAGTTTGTTTTCTTCCTTTTTCCTAATTAGAGCTTCACTGTAGCTTACCTTTCCTTGGAAAATGAGAGAGAAAAATTAAGACTTTCTCCCTAACTTGCAACAAGTTCCTCCAAAATCTTAGGAAGTGTAATTATGTATGGGTAAATATTTTCTCCAAACAATTTTGACAGATAGATTTGGTGACGGAGGCCGAGCTGGAGACATTGACCAACCAAGAATTAAGGTAGGGTCTTGTAAACAATCTTCTTGCCTTCTATTTTATCAGCTCATTAGATATTTTCGTAGATAAAGAGTTGGACAATCCCCTATTTTTGGCACGGGTGACATTGTTGATGTTATTACTATGATGTGAACTATTTAGCTTCTCGTCATTCCTTTTCCTTTTTTCTTTGTGTTTCTATTTATTTTCTTTACTGTTTCAATTTCTTGCTCCTTTTCCACTTAAATATGGATGTATCTCTTGATATAAGCGACCTGCATTTTTTTTTTTTTTTTTTGGCTTCTTTGTCCAGCATATCAATGGGATGGCTCAAATAAAGCTAGCTAAATTTGGGGTGGTGGACATGGACTTTGTTCTAGGAGTTGGAGGTTATGATCTTGACAGGTGATTTTCCTTGCAAGATATCTTTATCCGTTGTTAGACAAACAGATGAGATGCACATTTCAGAAAAGAGTAGACCACTTTTTCTCATGTGAAAGCATAATTTTCTTTTGCAGAAAAATTGACTCAGAAGTTGAATCAGATGGTTCTCATTGTTCCCATGAACATGAAACTGGACATGGTAATTTGTACTTATTGGTGTCTTTTATCTTCAATCTTCCTCTTATTGGCTGATTTTTTATTGCCTAAAATAGAATTCTAGAAAGAGCAAAGGTTTAGTGAACCTGTGCTAATGCTTGGGAAGAGAAAAACAACCTCATTGATGAGATTTTTCAAATACCCGTGTTCCTTTGATGCCAACCTGTTTATGGTAAAACTTTATTTTCCTTTGCTGCTTTATATCACTGGGTAACACAATTTGGTCGTGCGTATTTCGGATTTGCAGCGGTATTTGCACTTTTAAGCAGAACTATGTTAATGAAGAACCTATTTGCAGCCATTTTACCAGTGGTTGCTTTCATTGACTGCTTGTAGAAGTGAAAATAAAATTATTTTGATGTTTCACGTCGTTGATCTCAATTCTTGACATTTTCTTTTTATTTTTGTTTTGCTCTGAACAGAACCTTATAACATCACAAAGGACATCATCATGACCATGTACATGATTCTGCTGTCTCCAGTGTTAGTATTGTTTCTGAGGGAAACTTAGACTTAGATGAGGTAATTACTTCTGTTAATTTTTGTAGTTATGCTAACCAATAATGATTTTTGTTCATTTAAAATCTGAACCTGTGCATATATATATATATATCTGACCTCACAGTTGCCTTAGTAGATTGCTATAGATCGTATTGTACTTGTTTTTTGCATGGGTAAAATGGTTGAGTCTATCAGACATGTTTAAAATGTGTTCTCTTTCATGCGAAGGTTTATCTTTGTTGCATCATACTTCTGAAGCTTGGAACTTGTTTTATTGTGGTTGTTCTTTTTCTAGGTGGATGATTGGCTTGAAAGATTAATTGATGATAAAGGAGATGACTTGTACAGGATGAAAGGAGTTCTTTCTGTGACTGGTTCTGAAGAGCGTTATGTTTTCCAGGTTCAAATTTTAATAACAATATTAGAATGTTTCACTAGATTACCGTTTCCTTTGACCTGAAGTCTTATTGGTTCATTTATTCTTTTCCTTGATTTCAGGGAGTGCATTCTACCTTGGATGGCTGCCCGGGGAAGACATGGGGACCAGATGAGAAAAGGATTAACAAGCTTGTCTTTATAGGAAGAAACTTGGATGAAACTGCCCTAAGAAAAGGGTTCAAAGGCTGTTTAGCATGAGCATCTGGGCAAGATTGTCAACACATTTGATTTTTATACATGGAAGAAGGAATCCATGAACAAAATTTGGAGATAGATACTTCTTACTGACAACCTAGATGTTGAAAATTAGAGTTTAACGAATCATCTTGGCTGTAGAAAAATCTTGCAGAATGGTTAAAAATTACTTGTATTGATATGTACCATAGCTTTAGTCTATGCAGGTTTTCTGTTTTGCCAGGGTTATTCCATCGTTCATGCCTAAGTAAATGAACATTATGTTATGTATTTTTCATACTAGTCATAATCAAAAGCAATATTTCTGACTGGTAAGAAAAGTGGAATCTGCCTTTTTTTGGGTGTTTTAAATCCCCATATGGACAATTTTCACATTCTTACATCAATGGACCACCCTTCTTAGTTTATCTTCTGCATATGTTTTACATTCGCGGCATAACAAACACAATTAGTTGCTTATTATCTTCTGAGATTGTGAAACTTTATCTATTAATAGGTAGTTCTAAGGTGGTAGGTACATTAATATCTGAGGGTTCACCAGAGGAATAAACTTTAAAGCCTAATGTAGGTTGTTGTCATTTGATTAAGCGACAAGTTTATGATTAGCTACCTAAGATTCTGATTAGGTATATGCTAACTACTTTCTTTGCTGCCAACATAGTATTGGCTGTTTTCCATCACTTCTGACTTTATTACGTCTACTTGAAAGTTTTCTTTTGGCTTTGGATAATTTTTTCAACCTTTTTGTTAGACTTTCAATTTTAGGAAATAGAATGAGGATTATTATACCTTTATTGTCATTCTTTCTGTCAATAAATGGTTAGTGGTTTGTTTGATTCCATTATTTCATTTGAACCCTTTGTATTCATGTTAACATTTTGCTCAAACGTTTTGTGTGCCAGTCACTAAAGTTGTTATATAACGTAGTAATCTAAAGAAACGATCTGTTTAAACTAATGGACTCATGGGTGAAAGCAAGTGATACAGAAACTAATTTTGTTACTTTTTTTCCCCAAGACCAGATGTATAATGGAAGAGACTTTGATGTAATTTTCATTTTTGGTATATTTTCTTTTTTTTTTTTCAGTAAAAAACCTAACATTCCATGTTTGGCATCTCTTCATATTAACAATATTCAATATCCACATTAGCTATACTTTGACAACACCCAACAACCAAAGATGAATTCGCAGTTTCTTTCTCATTAAGGTTCCCTCTTTCATAATAGTACTTGACAAAATATGCAACAATGTGCCTCGATCGCTTGTGTATTTTATTTATGGGGCAATTTGCATATTTGAACTATCATTGATTTGAATCATTTTTGAATACTATACTATCAATTGTATCGCTGAAGTAAATATACTATTAATTTGTAACAAATTGATTAAATCAATTGAAAATTAGTGAATTTTCGATTTTAATACTACAAGATAAATAAGACTATTTCAATAAACAAAAATAAATTACATGTATTAAAATTTTTCATTAAAATATAGGTAGAAAAACTTTAGTTTTTCAACTAATTTATAACGTGCCACAGATTGGTAGTGTGAACTACTAAAATACTAAAATTGATATTTAAGAGACAAAATGTAAAACTTAATAATATTTCGAGGGTGCATCGTTTCATTTATTGATTGATTTTTATAAATTTAACAAAAATATTAATTCTTCCGCATGACATTATTGTTTTCGATGTATAGATTTATTTTTCCCCCCCTTCACTTTCGTCTGTTTTTCCGTGGTAAAAATCCTTGCATACATAGAATAAAAACAAGAAGAAAATACAAATAGTGGGATCATTAGATTGGGACTCCAATAAAAAAAAATTTGGTGATAGATAAATCCCTTATTGAAAGGGACGGACGTAAGAATTATACAATTAAGGACAAAACTTAACAATTTAATATTTATTAAATTTAATTTATATATTGTTTAAAAATTTAGAAAGACGAAATATAAATTTTATAAATATATAAATTAAATTTTTAAAAATAAAATTAACATTTTCTAAAATCTTGGCGGCCCCTAAATCCGCCCCTGCCTATTGAGTAGTATGTACGTCCAATAAAAATGATGAAATCTAAGCAGTGAGACAGAGCAATAAACCCCAAAAAAAAAAAAAAAAAAAAACAAATCCAATCATACTAAGTTAAATACTAAAAAATATGGGAAAGAAGCCAAGAGAGCAAACTTTTTCAAGACCTTCCTGGAACGTGTCTGTGTCCTGTGTGAGAGAATATTCTGGTGTCACATCCTACCACCCACCCTCTACGGACACTTCGAAACGTGTCATATAAAATTTGCATTATTTCTTGGTTTTTAAGTCGTTTTTGTTTTGTTTTGTATAAGATAAAAATTTGGAGTCAAATGGAATTGAAAATTAAGTTAGATTCCATTTCATTTAAAGATATGAAAATAAGGTTGATTCCATGATTCCCCCTTGCATGCTCACTTGAAAATCTCCGAATTTTTAATTACCTAGATTAGGATGAATTTAATATATTACGCTTACATAGCATAATTTAGGACAACAAACTTGATTGGCGGAGGAATATATGAGGCTATTGGGATGGCACATCTGTAGTTCACCTTATTTAATTTGTAGAGATTCTTTTGCCAAGTTGTAAGAAAATTAATAATACAACTTAGATTTAAATTATTCAAATCTTCATAAAAGTTGTTATTTGTAGTTTTTGACTTATTACATCAAGAAGGTAGAGGAAATGAGAATTGAACTCGTATGTATATGTTGGACATCTATTATTTTGGATACTTGAATTTATTTAGAATAAATACTGTAATAACTTTTTAAATTTGATGTGTGCCTCTTAAGATAAAATGATAGTTAGAAAACGTGTCGGAAATATTGCTGCGAAATAGTATTATTTAGTAATGAATAATGAGATTTGTCTAAACTAAATATATTACTATTACCAACTTGACTAATCTTGGTTTGTTGTTATTAACAATTTGGAATTCTATACTAGCCATAATAAAAGGATGTGGAAAGAAAATGTATAGTTTCAAAATGCCCTTTTTTTTTTTTTGGGATTCTTCCAATTTGAAGGTTTATACCTCAAAATATTTGTTCAAAATACTTGGTGTATTCATGCTACCGAAAATATTAATCCCCAAGTAGTATGAATGAATGGAACTAATGCATTTTACGAACTAGATACAAAGTTGGGGTCACGAGTGCAATGGTCTATTTATGGGGGGCGTATGTACTTCATTGTTGCAAACTTGCTATCTAAATAAAAAAACAAATTGGATTAAAAATGCTAGACAAACATTTATTATATCAATTTCATGCGAATGAATACATAAAATTATTTTCCTCCAAAAATCTACATTTCGCAACCAAGTATGAATATTGTTTTTTTTTTTTTTTTTTTTTCCAAAATGTTGAAAACTTTTAGGTTAAAGCCATTATCCTTTAAAAAATCTATTCGATACGCCCACAACACCATAGTCCATAGATGAAAGCATAAACTAGTTAGGAAGTCATCAAACTATTTTGATTATAAAAGTTTGACAATCAAAATAATTTTTGAAAATGAATAATTCATAAATTCTTCAAGTGCAAGTTTTTGGCTATTCTGTTGCTTTTTTTTGTTTTTTTAATGTCACTTACTTTTAGTAATTACATAATGTAGGAAGTATTTATTGCATTAGACAAGGAAATTAAAAAAGGAAACAAATAACCTTTCGAGACCATCTGTTAAATGTTTAAGCAGCCTTAGGCAAGGCATGGTGGACAGTAGGACATAACCAATTACAAAATTTTAAAATTTTAAAATTTTTAGTTACATCCTTTTCGAAATTATATTTTATCCCTCAAAATGTTCTTTTTACTAATATAAAACTGTTTTAATTTTGTATTACATCCTTTTCGATCTATATGTTATCCCTCAAAATTTTTACTGATATAAAACTGTTCCATAATCAGATTTATACAAGTCTTGCTCCCTCATGCCCCAACTTCTGCACCTGCCCTCCCCTTAAAAGAAGATTAGATGCAATCTTAGTTTAATTGGGTTTTGACTTAAGATGTAAGCTACCATTATTAATTTGATAATAATAAAAAAAGATAGGTTTCTAGATTTGATTTTCGGGTTAAATTTGCTTTAAACTTTTGTAACAAAATACCCGAAGGAGTCGTTTGGGATTTTGAATGGGATTTGGTAGTATGTTGAAGGTACGGTGATTATAGAAAATTCTTTTATGGACTGGATTTATGGTAGGTGTCATGAATCCCTTGTTTCATAATCATTTACATTAATATGAGATAGTTTATTTTAATAGTTTAAGATGAAATGGTTGATAGTAGACTAAGAAATTCATGGTACTTAATAAAATAGACTTAATCTACCTAAGAATTTCTTACGTAAATGCTAACATTGGCAATCTAGATAATTATATTGAAGTATTTTTCTTATTTTTTTTGGGTGAAGTTAATCATGGATATGGATTCTAAAAAGAAGTAGAAAAACTTTTTAAGTTAAACACAAGGCTTTTTGGTTTTTTTTTTTTTTGGGGGGATGGGGGTTTATCTTTGTGAATTGACACAAACACCCCAAAACTTAATGAAATAAATGCCTCCTAAGGTTGTTTATGCTAATTGGTGAATTACGTGGTTCCCATCTCACATAATCCCGGGCATTTTGTTTATTGTTATGAAACATAAAATTTAAGAAGCTATTAACCCCTCCCTCCACTGAAAATAAATAAATAAATAAATAATTTTGAGTTAGGCTTCATGAACTCCAAACTCCAAGGGCATAGAAAGATTGGAAGCGCACAAAAAATTTGAGGTGAAGGTTTACTTGAGACTTGAGAGTCTTGGTGGTACACCAGAAACTTAGAAGTAACCATCTTATACTACCTATACTAAATATAAAAGAAGACAGGATAATTTGGTGTCTCTAATTTTTTGTTTTATCATTTATATCTTTATTACATCTGTAATCAACTATAACCTTTTTTCATTTTCTATCAAGATTACCAGCTACATTAATTTTTTAAATTTATTGTATAATTTTTTTACTAGCATTTTCACTACCTCTTTTTTTTTCTTTTTTTTTTTAAAAAAATTGCACATCCATAAAGTGTACCTTTCTCCACTAAGATATATAAAGGAAAAACGATGATTTTGGTGCAAAACGTGATTTTGGTGCGTTTCACATTTTAATTTGCTAACTATACTCTCATTTTAATAATTATTCTTTGATGATACCCTTATTATACGTACATAAGTACAGTATCTTTTTTGCATTATTCACTACTTATATTATTTTTATTTTTTTGTACAACTTTTTTTTGGGTGAAATTTTATTATAAATTTTTTTTAAAGGGAAATAATTTACAAAGTTATAAATTATCAGGACTATTTGTCAAAATTAGTCCACGTGGCAAATAATATTCAATTAATAGTTTCAAATTTAGATATTTAGTCAGATTTTGTTCCTTATTTAGCAGATCTAGCTATACATCAATGATTTTATCACTTTGTGACTTTATATAAGTGAAAATTTTTTATTTTGGTTAGGAACAATTACTAAGCATGTTCAATAGTTGCTCTTCAACCAATAGGAGCTCTACATTTGGAATGAAGGGTCCATTTTTCTGAATAAGATGGCCCCCTATTTTTCAAAAATGCGAGTCCCCTACTCCTAATGAAGGGCATCTATCGGTTGAGAAACAATTACTAAATATGTCTAATAATTACTCCTAATTGAAATAAAATTTCAGTTATATAGATACATTATTTTTATAATTGTACACCAATAAAATTTGTCTTTCCTACTAGTAAATCATTAACTGTGATGGACGAGTAGCACCTTATCTTATATTAGGTGCTAAGATAAGATGATACTTACCATAACCTTACTCTACTAATTTTCAAGTTTTATGTTGTATTTAGATGTGTGGATTTGAATTGTAAAAATGATTTAAAATTAGAGGATTTAAATTGGGTAAATTTGAAATGATATCAAATTGAGTGAATTAAAAATTTACTCATTTAGTCATTAAAATTTCATATTTGCTTATTGAATTTTAAATTACCAACTAAATTTCTTAACTTGTTTGGATAATTTATTATAATTTACTCAAATCCCTCCATCCATACACAACTTTAGGGATTTTAAAATGGAATTGATCTACTTAAGAATTTCAAAGTACCTCAAAAGCCTTCAAATTTTTTTTTGAAACATCAATTTTCTTTTCTCTTTAAAATAATGAATAAAGTTACAAAAAAAATTATTTTCAACACGAAATACTTAGATAAACTTGATTTTTTACTCTATTTATAGACCATATGGTGTGAATTTAATCATTTGACATGAATGACATCAACTGAAATAAATATATGATTTCATAAAATTTAAATCTCTAGACAAATGATATTTCCACACTCCTATAAACCTCTTGCATATCCCTATCTTCTTTTGTTAACTAAAAAGACTAAAATACCTAAATTTAAACTACCTTAATTTTTTATACCCAAATTACCTTTAATGTTGTAACTCACTAAATATAATAACTTATTTTTCATGTTTCTTTTTCATATTCATTTTTATTCAGTACTGTTACAATTAAAAGACAACATAATTATAAATAAATAAAAAAGAAAGTAGTCTAATTACTAAAATTTCATTCACAAAAAATTGAAAATGTAGTTATGATTGTCATACAAAATAGGTACATCAAATAATTTATACGCATAATTAATACACTAGTATAATGAAATAATTGTCTCATCTTCTTCTTATGATTATTTGAAAATCATAACTTCATACAATATTATATTTTACCAGAAAGAGATAATTAAAGAGTCTACTAGAAAAAAGGTTAAGTAAAAATTTTCATAACTAATACAACTAAAAAGAAAGCAATTATTATAAAAAATTTGTAGTTTAATTATGAAAATTTTTGTTCATTCAATTTTTTTTTAAATTATTCATAATTGTAATAAAAAAAAAGAGATAGCATCACTAAACTAGATTTCAAAACATCTTAAAAATATAAATTGTATTCAAAATTTTCTACTCTTTTTAATGGCCTAAAAATTCATATAAAAAATAATAAATATATAAATAATTTTCAATTCTCGAAGTAAAATATATAATGGTGGTTTGTTGGCCATGTCATAAGAGTAATTTTGGTATAAAAAAATAAAGTAGTTTAAAATTTAGGCTTTTTAGTCTTTTTAGTTAATGAAAGGAAATAGGGTGTGCAAGAGACTTTTAAAAATGCACAAATATCATTTATTAATTTAATTTTGATTACAAAGTTTATACATGAGTCACAAGATTTATCTACGTATTTCCTTTTTTAATATTAGAAATACTGATGTAAACTTAATTTTTAATCCCATTTTTACTCTATAATATAAATTAAATATTTAAGAGACATAAATTATATAATATAAAAAATAAAATTAATTGATATAATCAAAATTCTTAAAAATTTAATAATAACCACCAGATCTACATGATAAAACGGAACCTATCTAATTATTTTGCTTTCAACAGTCATTTTGTTTTTGCTCTCAATCTCCTTCACGTCAAGTGTGAAAACATTAAAAATCCCAAAATCCGGACGCAGCTGGACGACGTGGCACGTGAGCACACGAATATTCCTTTCCGCTTGTTTTGCCAGCGAATATTCCACGTGGCATCATGCGTGTCACTTCTTTGTCAATCTCATCTGCTGCACTCCACAACAAAACCCAAACACCATCTCTCTGAACCCTTCGATACAACAAAAATTTGACCTTCTCCTAAATTCCAGTCAATCCAACGGTTCATATTTTATGAACGTATATTCCTTGCACCACACAATCTTGGCACCTGTCTTTTCTGCTATCATGTCTCTCAAGATTCGTCGCCGATCTTTCCTCTCCTAAATAATATTTCTTTATCATTAGATCCTCAAGTAAGGGGCAAAATACAATCTGCCCCATTAAATTTTATTCTTATGTAAGTTTGCCCCCCAAAGCTTTTTAGTTATATCAAAACCTAATATGTGTTCAATGCACAACGATACCCAAAAAAAAAAGAAAAAGGATAATTTTATCTTTCATATTCATTTATACAAAGTTAAGGGCGTGCTTGATTCAGACATTTTTTCATGGAATAGTGCACTAGTACTTGGATTATTTCATGCAACCAAATAATTTAAGAGTGCAAATGTTAGCTCAACAGCTTAAAACATTTCTTCTCCAATCTTTCTACCATTATAACATTCCATAGTTTTAAGTGTAGAAAATATTTTAATTACTCTTGGCATATCATTAGTATAATCCTATGCATTCAAAAAGAAATCAAATAGGCTTCATTTGTTAAAAAAAAAAATTTAAAAAGCTGTAAAATATGCGAAATTCTATTTTCTTCTTAAAAAATCAGTTTGCTGTGTTTCTAAAAGACTTATGTCATACAAATTTTCAAAATTTGTATTATAGAAATATTTGAAGCATAATGGTATAATTTTGTTATGAAATGATAGAATTTTCGTTAACATATGTCTCTTCAAAATAACATACATTTAGCTCCGAAAGAAAAAAGTAGTTAAGGGGGGCATGCAATTGATTCGACTAATAGTTTAAGGAGATCATTTAGGTCAAAAGCATAGTTTGAGGGGCATACCACAATTTATCTTAAAATGAAATAATTGAATGTAAAAAAAAATTTAGTTAGATCCAATTTTTTATTCTACCCTTATATCTTATGGTCAAAATTTAATTTTATAAAATATTACTTACATATTATATATTTCATATAATTTAATCTATATCACATATTCTACAAATAAGATATTTATACGTTATATATTTCATATAATTTAATCTATATCATATATTTTATAAATGAGATAAAAAATCAAATCTATTTAACTATTTACCTACAATATGATACATGCATACATCAATGGTACATGTACACACACAACACACACTAGACATATAAATATGTTTCTATTCATACTAAATTTATATTCTCTTTTCATGAACAGAAAGAAAGCATAGTTGAAATCATTGCTACAGCTGTAGACATTCTCTCTTATCTGATCACTTGAAGGTTTCAATATAGGAAAATTTTTTTCTTTAAATTTTTTCCATCAAAATTCCACAACATCATAAACTTTATATGTAGAGATAAGCTACAGTGACTTGTAGTAGACACAAGTTCTTTTTTGATCTTGCATTTTATGCTTTTTTGGATTCTGAAGTTCATTCTCTAGTTACTTTGTTCTCTTTGAAAAAGAATAAAGTGAACAAGACTTTGGAAAAAAATGATAAAGATAAAAAGGGTTGCTTCTTGTGAAAGAATTGAGGCCTTTTAGAGGTTTTGGATGGTGGTTTTGTTGCAAGGTGGTGGCAACTAAGAAGTGGCGGTGGTGGTGATGGAGAGAATGTATGGTGGAGGAGTTGAAGTGGTGGTGGTGTTGGAGAAGGGAGTTGTTATCCTTATGAGAGAAATGGTGGTGGTGGTGGTGGTGGTGGTGGAGTGGTGATGACAAGAGATCCAAAGCCAAGGCTAAGATGGACTGCTGATCTTCATGAACGTTTTGTTGATGCTGTAACAAAGCTTGGTGGCCCTGATAGTGAGTCATTATATTATTCTTAGCTTTACTTTTTCTTTGCAATTTACAACTCTTGTTAGTAGTATTACCATGTAAGGGCCATTCTTTTGTTCTTAGCTTTACTTTTTCTTAGCAATTTACAGCTCTTGTTAGTAGTATTACCAAGCAGGGGCCATTCGTTTGGTGGACCAATCCACGTTGATCTCTAATCTAAATTTAATCACATTACACATCACTCGTTTAAATAATATAGTTAAACCTATGACGATTTAGAATTTTCCAGGTAATTGGTATGGTCATTTTCATTTATGTTTCTTGGTTATGATGGATTGGCCTAGTCGAGTAACATGTTGACTCAGGTGGTTTTGACTTTTGGTTGCAAATTGCTAGCTGAGGCCATGATTTTGTACATTTGAAAGATAATTTTGTCGAAATGTTTTTTGTCTTGTTCTCTTTCACTTGTGTGGATTTGTTGAAATTTGTTAATGGTCTGACTAGTCTGCCCTGCCCGGCCCGCTGCCCTTATTTTTTGTTTAATTAGAGCCCTTTTTTCTTTGGAAGTTTGAAAATATTGATCAAGTAGGCACCATTTACATGTAGTGTTGCTGTGACAAATATTGGGATTGCATAGTTTTATAAGCTGAATAAACACAAGGTCTTAGCTGTATATTAATGTTTCTGCTAAGAAATCTGTGATTTATTTGACTTACCAAAAAATTCTTTAATTGTTTAGTACATAGCAAGTACTTAGCAGTAAATGTTGCTTTTGATTTTTGTAGAGGAAGCAAGAGGTTTGAAGTTAATATCCTTGAGAGTAGGATCAACATCTAATAATTAGATCCTTTCCCATTTTGTGAAGTACATTGGTATTTTCTTGTGTATGAAAATTTAAGAATAGTTCCTAATTTTAAAGCATAATTTCATAACTGAAGGGAGGAAATCTTGGGAAGATAATCCGTGTATATGTTGCTCTGCCTCAATCATCTATCAATTAAATTTTGTTTGTTCCTTGTGTGAGTTCTAAAGGAGAGAAAGCTATTCATGTTGATACTACATACTAGAGATTACTGCGTATTCAATAAATATGGTTCACGTTTCAGGTTTCGTTAGTGTTATATTAAATTTTAAATTTTTTTTCCCTTTTGGTTTGTGTCGTTGGAGACTGGAAGGGCAGGTGGTGGGTGGGGGTGAGGAGAGTGATGATTTGTACATACATTCAGCAGAGACATTTAAAATGTCTAACACACCTTCTGTAAACTCAGCCCTCAAAATGATCTAAATTTGCAGAAGCAACTCCCAAGTCAGTTTTGAGGGTGATGGGCTTAAAAGGATTGACATTGTACCATCTAAAGAGTCATTTATTTACAGAGTACTATACTACTTCATCTCACACTCCTCATCATTCTTCTGATTATATAACTATCAAATTTAATACTCCTGATTTTGCATATAGAAGTACAGACTTGGACAGCAGGCCAAGAAGCAGAATACAGCTGAACATAGTAAAGAAAACAGCGGTAAGTTCATGAGGATTCTTTTTCCCATTAACAATTAATCTACAAGTAGGCATAGAATAAGGTCAGAAAAGCTACTAAAAAGTGAGTATATGAAGATAACATGTGGTTATTTTTAACTTAGAAGTCCTGTGCTTTCTGAGGGTATAAAATATATGGAACAAGCTGAGATGAATCCACTACAATATGCGCTAATGTTAAAGCGTTCCCCGTAAGCGACGCGTCGTATTGCCTGAGTTCAGCGAATAATGGGCAAGAGCCGTTACATCTTCATAAGGATCCGAGTGTAGTGAAAAATATGAAAAGGTCCCCACATAATAGGGGTAGGGTAGTGGGGAAGAAAAATATTTTGGAGAATTATCTTGAAGGATTAGAATAGGAATTTGAAATATTGGAACTCTTACTGGTAAATCAATGGAGGTGGTAGATACAATGATGAGGAGAAAAATTAATATTCTGTGTTTACAAGAGACAAAATGGGTAGGAAAAAAGGCTAAACTTTTAGATAATTCAAGATTTAAATTTTGGTATTCAGGAGTAAACAAAACTAGAAATGGGGTAGGTATTATTGTGGATGGGTCGATGAAGGATGATGTAGTGCAGGTGACTAGGAAAGGAGATAGGATTATGGCCCTTAAACTTATTTTAGGACGTAAAACTATTAATATCTTTAGAGATATGCGCCTCAAGTAGGTCTAGATGAGTCCATTAAAGCTAAGTTTTGGGAGAATATATATGAATTGATAGGTAGTGTCCCCCAAGGGGAGCAAGTGATCTAAGTGGACATGTGGGAAGATATGATGAGGATTATGAAGAAGTGCATGGTGGATATGGTTATAGGAGAAGAAATGAAGAAGGGAAATCAATCTTCTAGCCTGGAGTTTGGAATGACATTCGACATTTGCATTATCAATACTTTTTTCAAGAAGCGGGAGGAACATTTAATACCTTTAAAAGTGGTTCAACAAAGTCACAAATTGACTTTCTCCTCACAAGAAAGAGAGATAAAAGGGTTTGTAGAGATTGTAAAATTATACCTGGAGAAAGTTTAACCTCACAACATAGGCTTTTGATGGTGGACTTGAGGGTTAAACATGACATTAGGCGAAGGAACTTACTTAGATCACCTAGAATTAAGTGGAAGAATTTAAATAAGGAAAAAGAAGAAAATTTTTAAGGAAGATTTGTTAAGACAAAGTATTTGGGACTTGCAAGGAGAATCTGACACCTTATGGAATGACATGACAACTAGAGTGAGAACAGTAGTTAAGAAGACACTTGGAGTGTCAAGAGGTTATGTACCCATAAATAAGAAATTTTGGTAGTGGGATGAAGGTATATAAGATAAAATCAAAGTTAAGAGGGCTAGCTTATAAGTCTCTATATAATTGTAGAAGTGACGAAAATATTGAGAAATATAAGCTTGCTAAAAAGGAGACAAAAAAGGCTGCAAGTGAAGCGAGGGATTGGGCTTTTGAAGATTTTTACCAAAAATTAGAATCTAAGGAAGGGGAACGAGATATTTATAAAATTGCTAAAGTAAGAACCCATAGGATGAAGGATTTAACCCAAGTCAAGTGCATCAAAGATAAAAATAATAATGTACTAGTAAGCGATGAGGAAATTAAGGAAAGATGAGAGAGATACTTCCCTCAACTATTCAATGAAGACAATGGAGACAATATCATTCTAGGAGAGTTAGTTAAATTTGAGGTGTATAGAAATGTAATGTATTATCGAAAGATTCAAGAATCAGAGGTGGAGAAGGCTTTGAAGAAGGTGGATGAGGTTTTGAAGAAGATGAAGAAAGGAAAAACAGTTGGCCCCGATAATATCCCAATTGAGGTATAAAAATATTTAGGAAAGAAGGGCATAAGTTGGCTTACTACCTCAATCTTTTCAATAAATTATTAAAGAGTAGAAAGATGTCTGACCAGTGGAAGAAGAGGTCAAACATAAAGGGGATTTACAAAATTGTACGAATTACAGAAATATTAAGTTAATGAGCCATACGATGAAACTTTAGAAGAGGGTGATAGAAAGAAGGTTAAGAAATGAGACTAAGGTGTCAAATAATCAGTTTGGTTTTATATCAGGGAGATCGACTATTAAAGTCATACATCTCTTAAGGAGACTTATCGAGAGATACCGGAATAAAGAAAAGAATTTGTATATGATTTTTATTGATCTTGAAAAGACATACGATAGAGTCCCTAGAGAAGTTATGTGGAGAGTTTTAGAAAAAAGAAAAGTTAGAATAGCATTTATAGAATCAATAAAGGAGATGTATAGGGATGTGGTTACAAGTGTGAGAGCACTATGAGCGTTGACACGAGAGTTCTCTATAAATATAGATTTACACCAAGGTTCAACTCTAAATCCTTATCTATTTGCGTTGGTCATAGATGAACTTACAAGGCATATACAGGAGAAAATATTATGATGTATGTTATTTGCAGATGACATTGTTTTAGTAGATGAAACAAAAGATGGGGTTAATGCTAAATTCGAGATTTGGAGAGAGACACTTGAGGCAAAAGGGTTTAGAATTAGTAGATAAAAAATAAAATATATAGAATTTATGTTTAACAAGAGTGCACGTAGGAATTGAATAAGAGATAGTATTGGAGATTAAGAGATATCCATAAGTAAAAATTTTAAATATTTAAGATCAGTTATTCAGAGTAATGATGGTAGAGATTGAGATGTTACACATCGGATACAAGCGGGATGAACTAAATGAGAAATGGCATCGGGAATATTATTTGACCGCAAAATTCCTTTACGATTTAAGGCTAAATTTTATAGAACAGCAATTAAGCTAGCGATGATATATGTGTTTGAGTGTTGGACAGTGAATCACACACATGAGTAAAAGATGATAGTAGTAGAAATGCGAAAATGTCAAGATGGATGTGTGGGTACACTAGGATGGACAAGATATGAAATAATCACATTCGTGAGAAAATTGGAGTAGCATCTATTGATGAGAAGATGAGAGAAACACGCTTAAAGTGGTTAGGTCATGTGTTAAGACGATTAGTAGAAGCGCCTGTCAGGCAAGTAAATTTTAGAGAGAGTAGTCAACATAAGAGGGTAGAGAAAGACTGAAAAATACTCGGTGGGTAACTTGTAGGAAAGATTTAGCCCATCTAGGAATTGAGGAGGATATGGTCAATGACAGGGCGCAATAGCGTAGTAAAATTCATACAGCCGACCCTATTTAGTGGGATTAACGCTTGGTTTGTTTGTTTGTTTCTGTTTTATTTCATCATCTAAAAGGGTAACAACTAGAATAGTCCCTCAACTTTAGTTGGAGATCCTATCTTCTGTCTTAAATTAAAAAGATCATATTTTATCCACAAGGTTTCACATTTGACCCTATTAAGGCCTATGCACATTTCCATCAATAGTAATAGATGTTAGCACGCATGATTCACATGACTTAGAAAACGACGCATTTAGAAAAAGCCAACCAAATATTGTGTGCTTCCTTAAAAGATCTTGTTCCTCGTCATGTGAGTTGTGTGTGATATCTCTGTTACAATTTGAACGGAAATTTGCATAAAGCCTTCATAGCATCAACTGTAATCCAAAGAACTAAATAAGATCTTTTTTACTCTGGTCATTAACTTTTACAAGCGTGATGTAATTCTGTGGTGTAGACTGTAGACCCTGACTCCTGAATTTCTCTTATTTTTCTGTCTTTTAGGTGATTCATATGGACATTACAACTTTCATGCCCCAGGCTCCAGTTCTATTTCCTCAAAAATGAGTACTGAACAAAAGTAGGTGCTACACCTATTATACTCTCTAACTTTGTAGTTTCGTTAATTTGAATGAAGTGTTCGCTTAATGTAGTTGCTTATCTAATCTTATCCTCAGATTCTATGAGGATCAACAATAAAAACATTTAGATACATACCATGCCTTTGAATGTTTAAACAATTTATGATTAATCACCCTTGAAAGTTTACATAGACAGGAATTAACAGTTGATCATCATCCTGTTAACATACATATTTCACTTTTGAATAATGATACTACAAAGCAGAGAAATCCCAATTTCAGAGACACTGAAGAATCAAATTGAAGTCCAGAAAAGATTACAAGAGCAGCTTGAGGTTTGTACTAAATTATCGTTAAAAGTTCTCTCATTGTAGCATACCAAGTTTTAGTGTTTTTAACTCATTTTGAGTCAAAACAGGTGCAAAAAAAGTTACAGATAAGAATAGAGGCTCAAGGGAAGTACTTACAAGCAATACTGGAGAAAGCGCAAAAGAGCCTTTCAGTCGACGTGAACAGTCCCAGCAATCTGGAAGCAACAAAAGCTCAACTTTCTGAATTCAATCTTGCTTTGTCAAGCTTCATTGATAACGTGAATGGAGAGGAAAGAAATGCTAACATTATGGACAAAACCATTATACTAAATGACATGATGAATAGGAAGTTGTCTGAGACTGATTACCTGGGAATGAATCATGAAGACACAAATAATGTCAAACCTAGGCTAGTAGGAGGTTCAATAAATTTTGACTTGAACACAAGAAGTAGCTATGACTTTATTGGCACCAGTTGAGGTGTTTTGGAGATATAGTAACGTTTCTGTTTCATTCTTGTACTGTTTGCCTATACACCATTTTACCGTTGTAATTTTTCACATCTTAGGTTCTTAATTAATTAACTTATGATTCAATGGTTCGTTGGTTTTAGTTTAAGCATATTTATTTGTAAATTACAGTTGAAATGGAGAAACAGAATAGTTTAATATCTTACTGCCACAGCACTTCTAATTTAAGTGATGAATATATCCCTCTCCAAAGACTTGTGAACTACTTCTATTGGCCCCACCACATCTCTACAGGCGACAACCACCCTTCTCGGCTGGGAAATCGGAGAAAGCATCTCCCAATTTCAGGTTAGGATTGTCTATTAAATACTATCAAAATATTGATCGAAAAACCTTTCATCTTTCAACTGAGAAAAAAAAAAAAAAAGAATTATCCATTGAGACTTTTAATTAAAAATCAGTTCCCAAATAGATTTCCACACCTTGGAGTTCTCTGAAATACAAGTTGCAAACATCACCAATATAGCTATGGCTGATGCTCTGAAGAAGCGTCTTTCCTTTCTCCTATTGCTTTTTAATCATATAATTTCTAATCCCTTTTATTTTTTATTTTAAAAAAAAAGAAAAGAATATATTTTTTTTGGCTGCACCAGTCCAATTGGATAATGAAAAATATTTTTAATAAGACTGGCTGTTGCCGAAGGCGATGTCCATGAAGCAGCATCATCTGATAATAGAAGAAACGAGTACTTTAGCTGATTCGGCGTGCCGCGAAATGTGGACCCAGTTTAATGAGAATAATATTGCAAGGTAAAGAAGAATTTTCTGAAGAACTGGGTATGCTGGCAAATTTGCAACTGGGAAACCATATACCAGCTGGTAATTGGCAGAAGGGGTTGTGTAGTGGGTCCCAACAGATTACTTTATTGTCTTTTGTGAAGGATACATTTGTCAATTAACCTAAAAACTGTTGTGGCATTGGGATATTTGCTGTGACAATAACATTTGCCTTGAAAGGTGATGACGAGTTAAA
This sequence comes from Cinchona pubescens, assembly GCA_025175665.1. Taxonomy (NCBI): domain Eukaryota; kingdom Viridiplantae; phylum Streptophyta; class Magnoliopsida; order Gentianales; family Rubiaceae; genus Cinchona; species Cinchona pubescens. The sequence continues at coordinate 1,996,357 of JANKKI010000257.1, read as the reverse complement.
GACGGTCCAATTCTAATTAATAGAAAATTCTATGGTCCATTTTAGAAAATTATTGCTTTGTGTTTTGAATGTTTGTATAGTACAAAATCATATGTTTAAAAAATTTATACTGTACAAATTCTTAAAGTTAAGGGAATGATTCCCTACAAGGGACCGTAATTCCCCTAATTAATAGTCATACATAATTTGCCACCCAATGCAATTTCGTTAAGTGGTGGGATCCACATGCACTCGATGTATACGATCCTGACCTACTGGAGTAGACTTGTACTGCCCAACTGGCCAATTTGTCTCAAAGTAAATATAAAAAATTTATATATGGATTAAGTTGTATAGTCTTGTTATATATTTTGTGATCTATATTTGCTTACATTCTCTGACTTGTAGATAAAACATTTTAATTTTTAAAATTTTAAAAGAAATTATAGGATGTGGACAAATATGGAATCCATCACACACCTTAATCCATATAAGAATTTTCTAGTAAACTCAATAAACTTTTATAAATGTTTTATAAATGTAGGCCATCACAAAATTCTACATGACAAAACACACAATGACATTTTTTTTTTTCCAATTTTAGTTCTCTGACTCTTTTTTATTTATTTATATTTTTTATCTAAAAAAAATTGATGAATTAAGTATAGGAGTGTCTTTGGGGCAACCTTAACCACTCCTTGTTGGCACCGTACGTTCTCTAACGAATAGTTGATCCGGAGAGTTACCCAAACTTTGTAGAAATATTTAGCACTGCCAGTGGAAAATAAGGGTGAAATGAACATAACCAAGTTGAACACTCTATTGTTCAAACCTGTTTGGTTATTTTAATAAATTTATAATTCTATTCAAATTTGGTTTGTTTATTCTTTCAAGTTGAATTCAAATGAACTTTTATCGAGTCGAACTCGAATAGCTTGTAATTTTTACATGTAAACATAAAATTTTTAATTTATCGAGATGAATTTGAACTAAATATAAAAAATTAATGAACACTAAATTTTATTCAAGTTTGGCTTGAATATTAACGAACCAAGGTTGAATGACTTCTTATTAAGTTGAATCCAATTCGAATGTCGAGTAATTGGAATTCATTTATAGAAACACCAACTAGAAATTAGAAATTGCTCTTTTTACTTAACTACTAAACATTTACCTCTGTTTCTTCACTTAGACAAAATGGTTAATTAACTCCTAATCTCAACCCTTTATACTTTAGGGCTCTGAAACTCAATCTCAAGAGTAGTCTCACCCCTTGAAGCCATGTGACACAAACTCCTCGTCTTCTCCTTAAACTAAACACTAGAAAACATCTAGGACAATCACCCGATCCTGAGAAGCCAAAAATTGCCTAACTTAACAAATGATAGTGATAGATTTTCATTCAGAAGTTGATGGGATTACCTCAATAGAAATCGAAATTGGGAATGAGCAAAGCGAGTTGGCAAAAGAGCTGGAAGAGATTTATTTCAACCTTGTCGACCTGATAGAAAATTTAAAATAGGCAAATAATTTCTGTTGGACATAAAAGAATGACTGACCTCCCTCCTAAAAGAGCTGAAAGACATTTTTGCCTAGTACCTCTTATGTCATTGCGTAGGATAGATTCAAACATAGCCATGTGTTGATGCATAAAAATATTAGTACCAAAGTCTAAAAAACCAAGTCTAAAGTCCAAGTCCAATTATATCCGATCACTGAAAATACTACAAAGCAAAAGTGAAGTCACGTGCCAAATTCACGATGAAATAATATGGGATAAAGAACAAGAGCGGTGGGGCTTTGTCCCCCGGAATAGGTTTTTACGCTCAAGTTAGGAATTGTAGAGAACGAGAGGAAATTAGAGGGTCTCTTATACAAATCTAGATGTGTAAGTAGATTAGTAATGAGGAGTTGAGTTATCAAATATTACCTTGTACATTTGCTATTTATACTTGTAATTAGTGGGATTGGATAATTCATGGGTTTAGAAATAACTGGTTGGCCTTTAAGGACCTTTAATGGGTCATAAACTAAACCATTGGTCCATAGAGGCCTTTAATGTCTTATATTGACTTGACTTTGAGCTTATGTGAATAGACCAAATTGCCCTTATGAATATTTGACCAACTTGCCACGTGTCTATGAGTCATTAAGTGGTATTTTTTGAATCATTATTTGTCCCTCACTCTCAAGTGAAGTTTATCCGGGTTCAGAGTAACATAGTGATTTTTGACCTGTGTCTTGATCAGAGCTAATAAGATTTTGATACACAGCTAATGTTTAAAATCAAACCTTGTTTCTTGGAGGGAAAATGGTTGATCTTCAATAAGTTGGTCATTTGTAATTTTTTCCACCAAGGTTGAGTTGATGACCACTTGCTCATTGTAAGTCTCAAGTGAAATTCCATTTTGTGGCTCTCACCCTCAACCTCAACCTCAACCTCAACCTCAACCTCAACCTCTACCTCAACCCCAACCTCATTCCAACCTCAACCTTAACCTCAATTCCAACCTCAAACCAAGGTTTAGCCTTAAGCTCAGCTTAAGACTTTAGACTAGTACCCTTACTTCTTAACTTTCGTGGCTTGTCTTGCAACTAGGACTAGGGTCTTAGTTCAACTCCTAGCTTTAACCAAAGACATCAAGTGTGTTTAATCTTGTAACTTCTTCGACATTTTTTCCCAAGTATACTTTTACTCTTGCATTATTTCTCATTCTCTCACACTTCTCTTTGACATTTTGTCAAACATTTGGGTGACATTAAACTTGACAAGGGTGCATTTGGCCTGGAAATGGACATAGATGGAATGAGGGAGAGAGATGAGAAGAGAAGGAGGAAGAAAGAAAGGAAAGATAAAAGAGAAAAGAAAAATTATAAGTCTTAGGGTTTAGTCCTATAAAGTTTGAGAATCATGATTCATCCTAATGGATGCGTTGTCCTCATGGACTACAGAACCCGAGATAAAAACAAGAACGGCGGGGTTTTGTCTCCCAGAATAGGATCCGACATTCAAGTCAGTTACTTAAACAAGAGGAAATGTTTTAGAGCAATTGAAAGCTAAGAGTAGCAAATAAAGTTGTAATGAAAGTTGTGTTATGTGTGAGAGTTAAAACAAACCTTGTAATCTTGTTATATATAATAGTCTTTGATGGATCTAGATGATTTATGGGTTTAGAAATAATTATTCGCCCATGAGATCCTTATTTATCTTGGCTTGATTTCATTAAAAAATGGTGTAAATGCCCTTGACATTTGTTGACTATTTGACCACCTTACCATGTGTCCGTGAGTTATTGGGTGATATATTTATGTATCATCACCATGCATAATTTGGACGTTGTTCTAAGGTATAAGCAAGTTCCAAAAGAAAAGAGTCCAGTTGGCAAAGAATGAAGTCAAATAGTAGAAGAAGTTCATAAATTCTTAGGGAAGCTGGTTTTATCAAGGAAGTCAAGTGCCCCTAGTGGGTAATTAACGTGATATTGGTAGAATTAAAACCTAGAGGGAAATGGAGAATATGCATTAAGACTTTAATAACTTGAACAAAAGTTGCCCTAAAGACTATTCTGCATCTCTCTTCTACTATATATATGAGACAACAAACACACAAGATGTGCATACATTGCTTGTAATTGTGCATAGTATTCAATAAAATTATTTTGAAATACTTGAGTAATGAGTGCTTGAATTGGATTATTGTTGTAACCTTGATTTTTTAATAAAATAAATGAGCTTAACAGTAATATTTTACTTAATAATTTTAAGAGCAAAGTCCCGTACAACCTATTAATCTTTCACAAGTTGTTGGCTTATTCTACTAAACTTTTTCTGTAGCTAAATTTCTCACTCAACTTCTAAAATCATTAACTAACTCCTTCCGTCTATATAAGGCCATAGATCGACATTAACTACCAAACATGAGGGTTATGTGCAGTTTCGTTAAGGATAAAAATATCAAATAAATGGACTAGTTAAAGTCATTATTCATTTCTTCCTCATAGTTTTTCTATTTTTTTGGATTCTTTCTTTTGTAAATCATCTCCAAATCCAACAAAAATAAATAAATAAATAAAGATTTACTCCTTGTCACAATCATATCCAAAATCTCCTTTTAAACTATATGTTCTTGCACTTCAAAAGAATTCTTTAGTCACCATAATCATAATCCAAAAACAAAAAAAAAACAAAAAAGATTGGGTCTTCAATTGTCCACAATAACTAGTTTAACTAAGAGCTCAAAAAAAAAAAAAAAAAAAAAAGGTAAAAATAACCAAGTGAAATTGAAACTAAGTTTCAAGATACGAATCAGACCTGGCAAAACTTAGGATGCTCCCTTCTTTAAATTTATTTTCAGAAAATAAATCCCAAAATACCAAAAATTTTATTACCACAAAGTACTATAAGTAATGCCAACTTGTCAAACTAGTATATCGTAATAGTAGAATTCATCATTTGGAAGAAGAAATCTTTTGCCACAAATTCTAAAATCCTAAAAATTAATCAAAATATCATCAAAAACCATCTATCCCAGTTGATAAAATTAAAAGCAAAATAAAAATTAGAAAAAAAGAAGTTCTACCAAAAAGTACCCAAATTTAAAAGGCAATTCGTTACAAAGCTATGACGCTTTCCATCATTCTCACCTAGTTAAAATATTAGTTTGTTGGTTGTGGGAATTGGTAATAGGAAATGTGTGAGAGTTGACAACTATAGTGAAGAATGCTAAGGTTAAAGAAGGTGTTCAAAAGTTAGTTAAGTCGAACTGTTGAGTTGAAAAAAATTTTGATTTGACTTGTTCGACTTTCGATTCTACTTTGAATCGAAGTCAAATTAACAAAGTGGCTTCTTGATTCGAATTTGACTTCAATTTCTAAGTCAAACTACTGGTCGAATACCGATCTATAAATTGACTAGTTTGACTGATTTACCGGTCGAACAAGGTTGGCTCGTTTGACTTTGTCGGTCAAATACTAGTCAGATAAGTCGAATATATATATATATATGAAGATCTACAATTATAATAATATATTAATGTATTTATATACATAATATTTTAGTCAAATATTCTTAATTTTTAATAATTAAATATGTTAATAATGGACAATATTATTTTTCTTAATACTTAAATATCTTTTCTTTGTATAATTGTTGGTGTTATGTACAATTTATGTATTACACTAACATAAGTGTACAATTTATTAATGTAATACTTTTGCTTTAATAACTAATTAAACGAATTATTAATTTTCTTTTAATACATATAGATACTAGAGTTAAGTAATTATGTATACTTAAATATTTATTGAAATATCTATATATAATATATCTATGGCTGGTCTTATATTCATATACTTAGATTTGTATAACTTATAGTTGTAATAAAAAATTATTTTATATAATGTCTAATTTATATAGTTATACAATTATACTATGTAACTTATTAGTACTATAACATTTTTACTATTAAAAAATATAACTTATTAGTATAACATTTTTACTATTGAAAAATATATTAAATACATTATTAACATACTATTAGGATAGATAGAGTTAGATAATCATATATATTCCTATATACTTATAGGATGTAACTCAGAGGTTGAAGCTGAATCAACAATTATGGATCTGTAAATAATTGACCAATCACCACTCATGATGCTTGCTTTTGTTGAATGATATGATTATAATTTAGTTATGTATTTTTTAAATTATATATGAATTTATATTTTAAATTTGTGAAACTTATATTATCTTGTATTTCTATTATGTGGTATTTTGAATTTGTGAAATGATATGGAATTTGTGAGATGATGTACTAAATTTTACAATTAGAATATGGAATGAAAAAATATTAATATTTGACTTATTTGATTTGTTCGACTTACTGGTCGAACAAGTCGAATTTAAACGATTCAACTTTAATCAGCTTTAGGTTTATATGATTTGACTTTGATTTTTTTAAATTTTTAAGTCGAGGGTCAAATAAGTCAAAAAGTCGAATATCGGGCGAATGAACACCCCTAGATTTGGATAAAAGGTGAGATTCAAATTATTATGGAAGAATCAAAATTCTTAATTTTATCTTGGTGAGAGATGGATTTGTATAGATTTAGAGGAGAGGCAAGAGGCCTAATGGTAGTTGTGTCTATTTAGGATTAAAAAATTCAGGTGTGGCATTGTGTTTTTATCTTATCAAAATGTAATGACCCAAACGACATAGTTTAGTGTGAATATTTGGTTGTAAAGGCAGTTATGCCATGTTAGCAAAGTTAGTTATAAAACTGTCCATAATAGCGGTAACTAAATGGAGTTGTTCGAATAGCTTAATAAATAAGCACACATTTCATCATTGGGTATAATCTTGAGAATTGTAAATTGACAACGTTCCTTCTCAATAATATCTCTCTCGATTTTTCCTCATTCCTTCTGCATTTCTTTCCTTTCTAATTTCTATATCTCCCCTGTCTCTCTACACACACATATATATACACTCTTTCTTGTGCTGCGTCAAATTAGTATCAGAGCAAAGCTTTCCAATGTTTTTTCTATGATGACAAGTAGTTTGAATATCTATGATGAATCGAGAGAGATGGAGAATCTTGAAACTAAGAAAGATGAAGGTACGTATTACTTAAACGATATGACAAGGCTTAACATTGATGACTTGGAAGAAGTGGAAGAAGATACATCTTATCTTTTAGTTGTCAGACATATACTTGTTGCACCAAAGTCACAAAAGAAAGATTGGAGGACTTCAATTTTCCAAATATTAGTTAGAAAAGAGACTAAAAAGCTTATCATTGACGGTGGTAGTTGTATGAATGTTGTTTCTGAATCGACTGTGGAATGACTGAACTTACCTACAGAGCCACATCTAGAACTATACAAGGTTGCATGGATTAATAGTAGCCCTATTCCAGTAACGAAACGATGCTTGATTTCATTGAAGTATCGACTTTACACCGATTCTATAGTGGTATGATGTCATTCCAATGACAATTGCACATATTCTTTTTGGCCGACCTTAGTTATATGATCGAGATGTAGAACATAATGGGAAAGCAAACACATAGTCCTTCAAGTTCAATGACAAGCAATTTATCATGAAACCTTTAAGCCTTGAAATTATGAAGAAGTATCAAGAACCAAAATCAACTAAGCAAGAAGAAAACTCTTTGGTGATTAATCAACAACCAGAAAAGATAGAAAGCAAAAATCTGGTTATGAATCCTTCAATAGAAGTTGAAATTTCTGAGAACCTTATTTCTCACTCTCAATCAACAATAGTTTTAGGGATCTCTGAAAATTCAAAATCACCTAAGAATCTCAGCGAGGTTGACAAGGTGGGGATAGAAGTAGTTCATACTAGTTTTGAAGTGGAGTCTAAAGCTGAAGTGGAAAATGACTTACTAGTCAAAGAAGGTGCAGAAAACAAGTTAGAAGCAGACACTATTTTGGTGAAGGAGGTCATGAATGTATCAGGCCAAGTGAATTTATAATAGTGGATAATCTAAATGCAGATCTTTTAGAGCCAAAGATTAACCAAATTTTTAACAAACACAAGAGAAGTTTTCAGAGACAGATTTCTCCTATAGTTGATGATTTCATCTTCTAGAATCTTGCAATGTAATGACTAAGACCTCTCGAATTTTTGGGTTACTATCTAGAGGAAAGATGAAGAGGACAAGTTTACACTTCGTTATTCTCCACATCTTTAAAATTTGTGGGTGAGTTTTTCTCAACCAAGGGAGAATGATGCAGTTAATAGAAGGATCAAGAAAGAGTAAATCAAAGATTTTCATATTTGCAAGTTCGAGCACTTTTTATGGAATCTTTGGAAGATAAGAAGCTTTTCTAGAGTCAAATAGAGTTTTAATAGAGCTTATATAAGTAGGGATAGTTTTTTTATGGTCTTAAAGTTTTTTATAGTTTTAGTAGTTACGGGTATTTTAGTAATTTAACAAGAATTTTCTGATTTAGTATTTTAGTATTTTTAGTAGTTTGTCTTAGAGTTAATTTAGAACTTGGTTTCCATTTTAATTTTGATACCAAATTAGAGTTAAGTTAAGATTTCTAATACTTTAGGAAATAAGAGGTAAATCCTAGTCAAAATAGGATTTGTCTTTAGAATTTATAAATAATGTTGTTCTCTACAAAGAGAACATAGATTTCAACTTAATAAAAATTTTCACCAGATATTGTTGTCTTCTAAAGGGTTGTATGATGCAATCTAACCTTAGGCATGATGCCTAAAGGTGCATAGGAGTGATTTCTAATGTTTCATAATAATTATTCTATTAATTTTTACGTTTTCCAGTAATTTCTCTTTAGTTTTTGTTCTGAATTTGTACATTTCCTATGATTTTTCTGCGATAATATTACAACTTTAAAGCTTTAAAATTTATTTTACAAGTTTGACGGTCTAATCCACAGCTTGTGCTGCGTCATAAGGGCAATGGCTAAAATGCACAATCCCACATCCTTGAATGAGGCTTTTAAGATTGTCAGATTACAAGAAAGTACCAATGAAACATATGCAAGCAAAGTATAGGTCCAACTCCAGACCTATAAGGCCCAGTTCCCTATCAAGTTCTTTAGGAGTAGAAGAAAGAATTGTTGTAGGAACGAGAGGGCAAGAAAGCAATAACAAGAAGGCAGTGACAACATTAAACTTCAGGAAAATTACTCCTTCAGAAATTCAGTATAGAAGGAGTAATGGCTTGTTCTTTAAAAGTGGAGACAAGTATAATCCTGGCCATAAATGTGTCAACAAAGAGGTTCACATGTTAGTAGTGGATGATCAAGGAGAGGATAACCAAGAGGTGGATGAGGAGGATGAGGAGGATGAGAAGGAGGTCATTGAATATTAGGGGGTCAAGAACAAGAAGAACATTGAGTACTTTTCTGTTCATCAGTGTCTGGAATACTACTTTCAAGTACTATTAAGTTGCATGGAAAAATTGGGAAAAGAAAGTTTCAATATTAATGGATAACTGGGGATAGTTCTCATATTTTTATTAAGGCCTCCGTTGCTGCATTGTTCCCAAAAGAAGTGCAGCACAACTTTTCAAGGTTAAGTGCCAATGGAGAATGTCTATCCTGTGATAAGTGGATGCCTGAGTTGAAATGGGAAATGCAAGAACATACATTCACACAGATTTCATCTATTGTCCATAGTCCATAGAACCCTATGATATGATAATTGGAGTTGACTAGATGAAGGCCTATAGCCCCCTAACATTTGATTTCCAGAATCTACAGTTAGTCTTTGACAAGGAGGGAAAACAGGTACTACTTCAAGAGAACCAGGTAGCAGCTTCTGTAACCATGAATCAGGGAGCTATAGCTAATAAGTTGAAGAGGAAACACATGGAGAACAGCTATGCAGATCATGCATGCTCAGAACTAATTCTACAGTATAGGTAAAATCCTCAGATTCCCAAGCAATCATTTCTCTTTTTCCTGATTATGGTTATGTAGTTTGGAGAACCTAAACAAACTGCCTCCCCAAAGACAACTAGATCACCAAATCACCCTCCTACCAGATGCCAAACTTTTCAAATTAGCCCCATATAGATATTCTCACACATAAAAATCCAAAATTGAGAAACAAGTTTCTGAAATGTTGGAAGCAAGAATCATCAAAACTAGCCATAATTCTTTTACCTAATGAGTTCCCCTTATCAAGAAAAAAGATGGGACATGGAATGTATTAATTACAGACGAGTCAACTACCTCACCATCGAGGACAAGTTCCCTAAACCCATCATAGATGACTTACATAATGAACTTTACGGGGCCAAGGTTTTTTCTAAGGTAGACTTAAGATCTGGTCACCACCAAATCAGAATAAAACTAGAATACACTACTAAAACTGGTTTTAGAACACATCAAGGTCACTATGAGTACTTGGTTTTTTGAATCTTTTGGCTTAACTAATGCCCCAGCCATCTTTCGAACCCTCATGAACACAAATTTTGCTCCCTAGTTTTCTTTAAAGACAGCTCGTTCTTTTCCATAGTCTTGACATGACTTCACTTCATACCTCAAAACTGCGCTTGATACCTTGAGGGCATATACATTATATGTCAAACTCTCTAAATGCTCATTTGTTTAGCCAATGATGGAGTATTTGGGCTACATTATGACTGGAAAAGGGATGGTAGCTGATCCAGCCAAGGTTTAATGCATGAAAATTTGGCCAGTGCCACAAGATTGGAAAGCATTAAGAGCATTCTTGGGGTTGACTGGCTGTTACAGGAGGCTTTTAAGGGGATATGGGACCACAGGAAAACCCAGACAAATTTGTTGAAAAAAGATGCACTTCAGTGGGTGAAGGAACCTAAAAAGGTCTTTTTAGTACTCAAAGAATCGATGTGTACTACTTCTTTGCCTTGCCAGACTTTTCCAAACCATTTGTATTGGAAACACATTCCTGTGCTAAGGCCATATGGGCTATTCTCATGTAACAAGCAAGACCTCTATCCTTCTTTAGTCAGGTTTTGGGGCCAAGGGAACTAGGAATTTTCAATCCACGAGAAGGAATTGTCGTCTTTAATTTCTGCTATAACAAGATGGAGGCATTATCTAGTTGGATCTCATTTCATTAGTAAGACAGATCATGAGAGTCTCAAACACTTACTTGAGTAGAAAACTTCAACTCCACTACAATAGAAATGAATCACTAAGTTGATGGGACTTGACTATGAAATTTAATTCAAGAGGGGAAAGGATAACATGTTAGTTGATGCACTTTCTAGGAAAATTTTATAAATGGATCAGAATCATGAGGACGTAGGGAAAGCATCCCTAATGGAAGATGACTATAGTAACTCTAGTATTAGATATCAAAAGTATGAGATTCTATATGATTGGAGATCCCAAAGCAATTGAGCTACTGATATAATTAGCTATGTCTCTTATACAGATGCCTAGTACTCTTATAAAGACAGCTCTAGTAAGGTACATCAAGTAGAATATAAATGGGGCACAGGAGTGATAAGAGGGGCAAACTTTTTGTATATGCATGATGCTTGCATAGGGGCATTCTGGGATCAAAGGTACCTATCAGATGATGAAGAATTTTTTTTATTAGCCAGCCTTGATGAAGAGTGTTGAAGAGTTTGTGCAAAACTGTGAAATCTGTAAAAGGAATAAGATGGAGAACTGTAAACTCGTGGATTAATACTTCAACCTCTAAAGGTACCACAACAAATTTGGCAGATATGTCTATGGACTTTATTGAGGGATTGCCTAAGTCCATAGGCTCTTATATCATCCTAGCAGTGGTGGACAGATTTACCAAGTATGGTCATTTCATTCCATTGAATGCTCACTATATTGCCAAGATAATTGTTCAAGCTTACTTATATCAAGCCCACAAACTTCATAGGATGTCACAAAGCATTGTGACTGACAGGGATAAGGTCTTCAGTAGCGTGTTCTGGCAAGTGCTTTTTATTAAACTGGGGACACATCTGCATATGAGTAGTTCCTAGTACTCTTAATCTGATGGGCAAACAGATTGAAGGCTTAATAAGTGCTTGGAAACCTACCTTAGATGTATGTATTTCTATCAGCTCCCAAAACTGGAAAAATTATTTGGCTCTAGCTGAATGGTGATACAACAAAAATTACTACACTTTCTATAATTGATACCTTCCGGGCTCTATATAGGTACTACTCTCCTCAGTAACCCAACTTCCAATAGTTCTGAAGTGGCTGCAATAGACGACTGGCTAAAAGACAGGCAAAAGTGGAATGTTCTATTAAGAGAGATCTGCTTATTGCTCAAAACAGGATGAAGCAAATGGTTGACGAGGGCAGGTTTGAAATGAGCTTTGAAGTGGGAGATTTTGTACTTCTGAAGCTGTAACCCTACATGCGAAGTTCAGTGGCTGTTAGAAGAAATCTCAAGTTGTCCTCTAATTTCTATGGACATTTGAGATGTTGTAGGAGGTGGAACTGTGGCTTATAAGTTGAAATTACCCACCAATTCCATGATTCACCCTGTCTTCCATGTGCATGAGACCATTTACCCTAATTTTAAGGATAATTTATATTATTCACATGGTTTTTATTCAACTAATGAAAAATGATTCCCTTGTGTTCAAGTAACCAAAGTATCCTGTCTTTCCATGTTCCAAAAAAAACTATAAATGAAAATTAAAAAAAAAAATGGATTTGAATAATCTCAATTTAAAGGCAGAGAGAAATCCTCCATTTACCCATTAAATGTGTAAATCAATAAATATTTTAAAAAAAATCATAATTCATATCATGATTGATATGAATGGTATGCAAAAAATCACGAGCAAATAAAAATATTTAACCATTTGATTAAGTAATTTTATGTTTCATCAAAATTTTAAAACTCTGCACTATCTAAATATGACTATCTAAATATGACATATAGATTAAGTGATGAAATATTCTCAAATAAATTAGTATTTTGATATTATAATTAATTTAATGGGATAAAACTATCAATATGTTCAAATTATTTACTTAAATTTTAATTATTTAAATATAAGTAGTATTATAATATTAAATGGACAAGTGGAGGAAAACATCAAATACATGACATCAATCTTCTTCCTTTGGCCACTACATTGCAAGTCATTTCCCAACAGAAAATCTTTCAAGAAAATCTGTCTAAATATAACGTTTCAAGTAAGCTTCCATGCGGGTGTATTGAACTTCTGGATAAAGCTCCGAAGCCTCTTCACCATTTTCTCAGGGGGAAAGTTTGTTAAACACCCCTCGTAGAAAATGTGGTAGAAATGTCCCACTCCAACTTGGCCAGCAAAGTCCACAACTGCATATTAATTAATTAGATTCAAAAGTTAGACATTAACAAATAAATAACGCATATAGTAAAAATTAAAATGAGACAAAGAGGGATGTGGGCAGGTAGATTTGAATATTTCGTTATTTCAATATTAACATTTTTTAAAGGTGTATATTTTAAATGTGCATCCATATTTAACCGTAATATAGTGAGTTTTTCAATCTGGGAAATTTGTAGGGCTAACTTGCATAGTCCAAATAATTGTTTATGAAAGACTTGTGCGAAAGGAAAAATTTTCAATCTCGTAATAAAATTATACTGTTGTACTTTAAAAATTTGTATATTACAATATCATGTATATCGAACAAATTTTTAAACCCAATGAATTGATTCCATTAATAAGATTGTAAGACTTTCCTATATTAAAGGGCCCTCTTAAATACTTGCTTTTCATTAGTCTTACCTTTCATGAGAGCTAGGAAGTCTTCTTTGGAAATGCTGCATTTCTCTAGCTTTTTGCCTGTAATTTTTTCCCATTTTTCAGTCAACTGCATCTGAGTAAGGATATTTTCCGGTGCTGAATGATAAACAGTCTTGTTTAATGTTCGAGGATCATCCACCGTCTTAATTGTATAAGTTGCTATATCATCTTCGTCCATATAAGAAACTGTAAATATGTAATTTACAAATTAGTATAATGAGATCAAAAGCAGAAGAATGCAGTTTGAAAAGTTATAATTTTAGTAGTAGGGGAACGAATGTAGGAGTGGATGAGATTTGGAGGGCAAGACCATATACAACGTTATATATTAGGATGATAACCTTATACTTTTTGTATACTTTTGATGGACGAAATCCATTTTGTATAGATTATACAATTGAAATTTGAAAACTTTTGAGGAAAAAATTAATACAAATAGGGAAAGTTTGCCCCTGTCCACCCCTAATTAATCGACTAATTAAACAAGGACTCGAAATATTATTTAGAATATTATTTGTAATAAATACTATATCTATTAGTTAAAATATTATTCAAAATATTATTTACAACAGGGCTGGAGTTATATTTTGATGTACGATATATGTGAGATAAAAGGTGATTAAAAAATGTGTTTAATGAATTAAAATATTATTTAAAGAATAATAATAATAAAAAAAAAAATTCCAAACAGACTTTTTGTCACAACGATTCATTATATATCTTGAGTTCAACTCTCATCTACCCTTCTCCTTTTGCCAAAAAAAAAAAAAAAAAAAATCGAACAAACAGAACTCACCTTTTACATTACCATTGCCATATATGTTCACTTTTTCTCTTGGAGGAATTAGACTATCAAACTGAGATAAATTACCAACAAAGTAACCACCAAAGCAGCAACCACACACGTAAGTATGAGGGATTTGAGTTTCTTCAATTGCCTTCCTTACTGTCATCTTCTCATCGAATGATACTCTTCCAGGTTCAAGGGCATTTCCCATCAGCATCGGATCCATTCCAAATTCTGACGGCAAGAACCGCTAAAACAATTCCAAGAGTTCGGATACATTAGTTCATACACATCTAACACATACTATATGTTTAATTATGTCTGGAATACTCTCTCCTATGCAATCTTTTGTCGCCTTTACTCGTTTTCCTCTCAAATTCGGTATTTTTCAAAGCTCTATTTTTTTTTTATTTATATATTTGTAATACTTATAAATTTTAAGTTTCTATATTGTAGTTTTGGTGAGACCTTTACTATATCGTTCAATCATATTAATGAAAAACTAAAATATATATATATATATATATATATATATATAGTAAATTGTTACTTATAAAATATTTTAGTTTGATCGAGATCAGACAAGGGTAACAAAAAAAGATGGGACAGAAGAAGTATAAGATAAAGAGTGATTCTACAGATTTGTTAAAGAATTTTTCTTTGTATTTTAAATAGTTGTATAGTATGGATATTTAAATTACATGATATTTTATTATACAAAAATTCAAGATACAATTGTATGATTCTCAAATACAATGTAGTGAAATATGTATTTTATCAGTTGCTTCTATATTTCAATCTTTTATCTCACTTATTTGCATGCTAGCAATGTATATTTTAGCATAGTAAATAATGATAAAAAATAATACACAAGGCGATCATCTAGAAAACAAGACAAAAAGTAAGATCTTGAGTAGGATACAGAATTCAAAGTGGAATGTAATACCCAACTACCCATCAAATGTATACATGCAATGGTATATACTATTCTGAGCTCTATATTGAAAATTAATTACCTTAATCTTATTGCCTGCTTCTTTGATGGCCTCAACAAGCTTAAGTTGCATTAAAATGTTGTGGCTTCGGAAATGCACGCCAGACATGGTACAGATGACAACATCAACAAGTTTTACAGCATCCACAAGGCTTTGATGGTCAGCAAAAGAAGCCTCGACAAGGTGAGCTCCTTGCTCTTTAAACGACAATAATATTTGTAGCTTATCAATTTCCAGGCCGATTTCTCGGCGTTGGAGGACATACGTTGTATGTCCCTCAGCTAAACTAGCCTTAACAATCCTTTTACCAATGTACCCTGTGCCCCCCACCACAAGAATCTTACTTTGAGCCATTTATAATTAGCTCTAAGTTTGTCTCTGAGAAGTCTTGGGAATTGAAGACTTATATAGAGATTTTTGGAGCAAAGTGTTATGTAGGTAATAAAACTCTTTTCATATAATTTATTAATTATGAATTCGAATCAATAAAAAATAAATACCGTAAAACTTCTTGATGTTTCGGTAAGTGGTGTTATAAGTTAGGTTAGCACTATTTTTGTCTTCCTTTAGTGGTGTATAGGTTAGGTTGGTACTACCCCTTTTTTTTTTTGGGCTACAAACACCTTCAAGTTGATCCCATGTTCATAATACTATGCATTCAAAATATTCTATGGACCTTTACATATAATTTTTTTTATTTTTAAAAAGGCCGGTTTCCAAAATAAAGAAATTTGGAATTACTTCTTTATTATACATATTTCTGAATTACGTCACGTTGCACAAAAACTTGTCATCATCCCGAATAGTAAAATCTTGTATTCAAAACATTCAAAATCCTTTTGAATAAAAATGCAGTTTCCAGATTAGTGTCTTTGAAAGTTGAAATTAACTACTCCATATAAATATTATATACATGTCATATATGATAGAATATGATATGAGATATCTCTAGAAAAGTATATATTGTATTCACGAAATGATTGATTTGGCACCTAACTTTTGTTAGGTGTCACAAAATTAACAGTAAATTGAGAATACATTGTTTAATTTATTACTAGTGTGAAAGGCATACTTTATGGATGTGTAATTTAAAAAAAATATATATAGAAATTCTCAAAAATAATAGTTAGCTTTTTTTTTTTCAAAAAAATAGTTAGTGAAAATGTTAAGAAGAATTATTCAAAAAATTAAAAGATAACATAGGTAGTGGAGAGTGGAGGATGGGGAGGAAGTTACGAGGAGTTATTTTATAAAAATGAGTGATAAAACAAATAATGACATTACACCAAACTTTTCCTCATGCTTTATATATAGTATAGATATATTAGAAGACAGGTTGAAAGTTATGACATGTACTCATTATTATTTAGTCCTTGATACTAAACTCACAATTGAAGATATAAAACTAATTGCAAGTTTTATTTTAATGTTTGTCTGCATATATCCAATTTTAATTTTGTGTGAAGCTAAATATCTTTTTTATAAACTTTTTTAATACGACATAGAACCCATTATACTTCAATTATTAGACCTCTCGAGTTAAAATACTTAGGTGATTGCAACCAATAAGTATAAAAGAACACATGGTGCCTCAGACATTGCAAAGCAATAATAAAGGAATTGCAAACATTTTTTTCAGAGAGAGGATATACAGTGGGATTTGCAAGCATATTAGTAACTTAGTGATAGAAATAAATTAGGGACCAAATGAATTACGTACCAAAGAAAGTGAAAATTATCAAAACAAAATACTATATATATATACGTATATGTATTTGTACGTGTACGTATATGTATATATATGTATATGTATATATATATATCCATTATATATATATATATATATATGCATGTATGTATGTATATACAATATATATCCATTATATATATATATATATATGCATGTATGTATGTATATACACACATACATATATGTACATATACATATATATATGTGTGTCTATACACACATATACACACATATATATAAAATATCTATACAGACACATATAGATATTATATATAAATATACACATATAAATGTGTGTAGTGTATATATATATATATATATATATATATATGAGTGTGTTCATATATTTGTACATACATATTACATATATATATATATATATATATATATATATATAGGAGTGTGTTCGTGTATTTGTACATACATATTTATATATATACGTACTTAAGTGTGTGTGTATGCGTGTCTATATATATAAACTGGACGAGACCAAATTGATGAGATATCTTCCTAGCAAGAAGAGTTGCAAACTCAACCAAGTTTAGCAGAAAGAAAGAAATTCAAAGTGCTCAAACCGCCGACATGGCCAAAGGCGCCACAAATGTCAAAGTTTTCGTCTGATGTTGTGATTACATCTTGACGCTCAGAATATATCCAAATGCTTTGGAAGAATCTGAAGGCAAAGATATCTCGAACACCACTGGGGCACATGCCATCATTTGAAGCAAAAGCTAGTGATATGATGAAGGAAAATATAGTGGAAACAACACATGTCTTTCATCATTGCAAGTTCTTTTAAAAGTTCAGACTTTCTTTACAAACATCACCCATTTGATTAAGTGAAATCTACCATTTCAAAGAAGATATCAGCCGAGTCATATAATGCATTACTGACCTCTACTAGACAATACCTTAAGGATGCTGAAGCTTTGGGGAAGAAACAAGATGCAAAAATCTCGTCGTATGTGGCTAAACTTGTAAACATTGATCATGAGAAAATTGAGCTGAAGAAGCAACTTGATCTCTTGGATGCTCAAAGAAAAGAAACATTACCCTTGCTATAAAACGTTGAAGAGGAGCTTTCTAAATGGAAATCAACATTGCCAGTTTACAGGAAGAAGTCAGTCAAATTGAGAACTCCACTCCTTTGGATGCCGAAGAGAGCGAAACCTTAGAAAAAATGAGGGAGCTACTTGAGAGCAAGTCTCCGAGAACTGGAAACTTTTGAACACAAGATTTAGCTGCATTTTTCTTTATTTTCTTGTCCTTGTGTTGAATAGATCTAGTAACTGTTTCCGCCATTGCTATATAGCATCATTTGCTTAAAGCATGTATCAAGTGCTCATAACTTATCAGTAAAATTTCTTTATTTCACTTAGCCCTTTCCATCTTTTTGCCTTTTTTTTATGCTTCTTGCTCACAATAGCTCATGCTTTGTTCTATCTATTTCAACATATGAAACACAACTTAAATTTACCTAATATAAAGAACACTTGAATGAATAATGCTCACATAACTTAACAAACTGAACAAAGAAATCTTCAAGTATACTTTCTTAATTAGGCAAAACGTGGCTTGGGAAAAATTTGTATTGATGAATGGGTGATTGAATTTGAAATTTCTTCAAACTGCCTACGTATCCCAAACATGACATTTTAGAATCAAATCATAGCATAGTTCAAAGAAGATAATGGATTTGGTGGGTTGTAACTAGACTTGAAATTTCTTCCACAAAACCTACATATCCCTGTGTATAAGTCTGAGAATTAAGTCACACGTAGTTTCTACCATTCATAGTTTAATCTCATACCGGTATATGTTTACCACCTTAGACTTGGTGGAGTGTTTCAGTAGTTTAGCCACATGCTACACAATTGGTGGTCGCCAACCACAGTTTTAATTCATGTGGGCCAGAAGCAACATGCAGTTTAGGCTTGTGCATGAAGGAGCACCTTACTTAGCTATGGACAATATAGCTTCAAGAACTTCCCCATTTATTGGGCCAAGTTTCATGCCATATTTGTCAACTAATTTATAGGTACCATTTGTGTAGACTTCTCGAACAACATATGGTCCATCCCATTTGGACGTGAATTTGTCTTTGGTTTGATGAATCATGAATATGGGTCTTCAGACGGCAAGAACCATGTTTCCGACTTGAAAAGAATGAGGACGAACCTTCTTATTAAAAGCTTGATAGAACTCAATATTTTGTTGCGTTTTAGAGCTATTAAAATAATAAGGCTTGATATAATGATTGACAACATGCATTCAAAAGCATTATTCCATGTCATTGATGGTAAGACAACTTACAATATGCTGCTACTTGGGCTGACCTTGGATTCATGAAAATGGAGTGGTGCCTTCAACCCTCCACTAGTGTTTCAAATAAAGCTATGATGGTGTAGTAAGGAAAGTGATCTCTAATGACCAACCTATTACTGAAGTCGAAGCACATATTGTTGATGCCAAATGTTATGTCAAAGTCCATGATATGAAGGAAATCCATGATGTACCTCCGAGCACGAGCGAGGCTCAAGACTCCTAAGCTTCAATCATGGATATAATTGTGGACAAAGAGAAACAAGTTGTCACTGGAGAGGTTATCACTTTTCTATCAATGGATGAACTGTTGTCCTTCGCTACACCTCGAAGCCCTAAAGTTGTAAGTCAACGATTGCAATGGATGTCGCAAATACCCATCACACGCAACCCAAATTGGAAAACGATTGACGTAGTTTTCATTCTATGGCATTAGGGTCGAAACCCAATTGTTGAAAACTTGGATTTGATGACGTTGTTCTGAACACTTGAATCTTCGATCTTCTAAGTCTTGAACACGAATAGCGGGATTTGGATTTGATTTGGACTTGGATTTGGATTTGAGGGAATTTGAGAAAGAAACCTCTTTAGAATTTGGTAACATTTGGGAATTTTGAATGTGTATGTTGACTTGTGAGAGAAGTGCCCTATTTATAGCCAAAACTCAGGGTTTATTGGCTTTAAAGGAAACCCTCTAGTCTTCCATGCAACTTGGATACTTGTACCTCAAGATGCCCATTTAATATAGGCTTTCACAAGTGGATTAGCCCAAATCCATTATGAATTAATTAAATTAATTAACTTACTTCAACTTCAATGGACATTAGACTTATAATTTGATTTAAGGCCCAATTGTAATTGACCAAATTATAAATTTCAGTATTCAATGGACTTACAACTTTAATTTAATTAATCAAGACAAAGTATATAGATATGTACGTAGACAAAGTACATAGACATGTATTCAATGAGACATTTTTATATTTTGTTAAAATTTCAAAGAGTGAAAGTCTAATTTTTATATGAGGGTGTTATCGAAATTTTAAAAAAATCAAGAGAAGAAATATAATTTCAAACAATATAAGTACATATTTGAGGGACAAATTTATATATTTTCTAAAATTTTAAGAGGTGAAGTCTAATTTTTATAAAAGTGTAATAAAAATATTTTGAATTTTTAAGAAAAAACTAGAATTTTAAAATTCTTCTTTTATTTGGGGAAAGGGCTAAATTATAACAAGTAGATGTCATAAGAGGGAAAGTATTTGATAAATGTCACATATGATATGTGTCATAGAACTTTCAATGGTGCCACATGATCAAATACTAAATAAGACCCTTGTTAAATTTAATTTTCATTAATTTATATATAGTTGTTGGCATAATTAAACCAAACTCCTTATCAATTAAGAAATATATTATTGTTTGTTTTTGGTAAATTAGTTATTTAAATAATTTAGTTTCCTAATATAATTATGTTTAGGATTGTTATTCCCAATATAATTGGGTTTCAACTTGATAATCAAGTTTGTCACCCTATAAAAAAGGGTCTGTTAGTTTATTCAATTCAGAAGAGTTAAGTAGAGTTGAGATGAGAGTCTAGAATAGAGAGATTCTAACCTAATGTTAAGGCTATTATGCCGTAAGTTTATTGCAAGTCTCTCAATTTGAGAGTTCGATGTGCATTATTTTGTAACTCTTCCTCTTCTCTCGTATGTATTGATATTTGTTGAATAAATTTATCTTCCGCTGTGTGTTTCTTTTATGCTAACAAGTGGTATTCGAGTTAAGTTCAAGAATTTGATATTGGGGCATTTGTCAAAAAAAAAAAAAAAATGGTGAAAAAATTTTGCGTTTGAGTATTTGTATATTGAAAAAATTGGAATAGGAGAGGTTGATCTTAGAGTACTCGTTTGACAATTCGGGTGTAACGAAATTGACCTTAGTTTTACAATGATCTAAAAATAGGGATTCTATCATGATTATTTTGTGTGCGGTAGTGATTAAAAAAATCCTACCAAGTTGATAACTTGTGAATATTGATTCACAAAATTGAAAATTTTAGAATATGTGATCAAGGAAAAATTGACGACGATAGACTGCGGTGAAAAAGGAAGGCAAAATCAACTGAAGAAATTTTTGGTCGTGTTGGTCGTGTTGATCATGCATTGTGTGGATTTACTTTCATAGAGAGTTTGGCTTAAGGGAGGCATTGTTGGCATAATTAAACAAAATCCCGTATCAATTAAGAATATGTCATTGTTAAGTTTTGGTAATTTAGTTGTTTAAACAATTTAGTTTCCTAATAGAATTATGTTTAGGATTGTTATTCACAATATAATTGAGTTTCTTAATAATCAAGTTTATTACCCTATAAATGAAGGATCTGTTAGTTTATTCAATCGAGAAGAGTTGAGTTGAGATGAGAGTCTAGAATAGATAGATTCTAGCATAATATTAAGGCTATTATGCCGTGAATTTTTGCGAGTTCCAATATGAGACTCTGATGTTCATTATTTTATAATTCCTCCTCTACGTCTCCCATAAATATTGATGTGTGTGAATAAATTTATCTTTCACTATGTGTTTTTTTGTTCTAACAAGTGGCATCAGAGTTAAATTCAAGAATTTGATCTTGGGACATTTGTCAAAAAGACAAAAAAATTTGGTGAAAAAAATTTGTGTTTGAGTACTTGTATATTGAAAAAATTGGATCAACCAAGAGAAGTTGACTTTGGAGAAGTCGTTTGAAAATTAGAGTGTAACAAAATTGACCCAATTAGACAGTGATATGAAAATAGGAATCCTGTCGTGATTATTTTGTGTACAGCAGTGGTTAAAAAATCCTACTGAGTTGATTGTGAATATTGATTCACAAAATTGAAAATTTTAATTCCAATTGTCATGAAATTTATGGAGGTTGATAAATTGAAGAAAGAGAGTGTGATGAACATTTATAAATCTAGATTTGTGGATCGATTTAAAAAAATTTAGAAGATGTGATCAAGGAAAAATTGACGGTGATAGACTACGGTGAAAAAAGAAGGAGATGTAAAGTCAACTGAAGAAATTCTTGGTTGTGTTGGTCGTACATTGCGTGAATTTTCTTTCATGAAGAGTTTGGTATAAAGAAGTTATTATGGCATAATTAAACCAAACTCCTTATCAATTAAGAAATATATTATTGTTAGATTTTGGTAATTTAGTTGTTTAAATAATTTAGTTTCCTAGTAGGATTATGTTTAGGATTGTTATTCCAATTATAATTGAGTTTCTTGATAGGCAAGTTTGTTACCCTATAAAGTGAGGGTCTGTTAGTTTATTCCATCAAAAAGAGTTGAGTTGAATTGAGATGAGAGTGTAAAATAGAGATATTCTAACTTAATGTTAAGGCTATTATGCTATGGGTTTATCCGGGCCTCAATATGAAAGTCTGATGTGCGTTATTTTATAATTTCTCATCTTCTTTCATATATATTAATATGTGTTGAATAAATTTATCTTTCACTACATGCTTTATTATACTAATAAGTGGTATCAGAATAGTGATGCAATTTCTCAAATCAAAGATAGAAGGTTGGTGTGTTTAGTTCTCAATTGCACGCAAATTGATGCTGGAAACAATTCATTACTTATTGATTCTAAACACACACACAAATGAAATTGGGCAGCCGAGGAGTTTTTATTTCTGATTTTGTAGGACAACGGGGTTTTTTTTCTTTTCTTTTTGGAGGCTTACATGCATCACAGTCATAAGACCTTTTAAATAGGATAAATTAGTCCAGACCCTTAACTAAATCAACTAATAAATTTCCTAATCCAATTCTACTATTAATTCCTAAAACCAAGTAACTAATAATAAAACCAATTCTAGATAAAATACATATTAATAAATAAAATTTCAATTAAGTTTGGTTTAAAATATCCAACATAGCCTCCCTTAAACTAACCTTGTATTGTGGACCCTCCAGTTCTATCACGTGCATGAGTCTCTATTGAAATTTCGATCACCGTGTAGACGACATTCATCTCTACCTTGTGATTAGTCTCCATCTTCATCTAGTTTATATATGATAGTGAATGGTATTTGTACTTTGAGTACAATTTAGTTGCTAATTCCAATTGATCAAAAAATTCAACGATACTCCTTATTGTGGCATAATTAAACTAAACTCTATATCAATTAGGAATTATGTTATTGTTGTGTTTTAGTAGTTTAGTTGTTTAAGGTATTAAGTATTATTTGGTACTTTCCTATTTCAGTTATGTTTCCTATTCTAATTAGATTTCTTAGAATTCAAGTCTTGTGACTTATAAATTGATGGTTTGTGAGATTATGCAATGCGAAGAGTTGAGTTGAGAGTCTAGAATAGAGAGATTCTAGCATAATGTTAAGGCTAGTATGCCGTCTATTTATGTTGATTTCAATATACAGATCTAGATGGATGCTATTTTATAACTCTTTATCTTCTCCCACATATTTTTATATATGTTAAATAAATTTATCTTTTGCTACATATTTCTTTGTGCTAACAAGTGGAATCAGAGCTCTAGGTTTAAGAGTTTGATCTTCTATCCTAGACATTTGCCAAAAATTTGAGAAGAAGAATTTTTGTGGTAGGGTACTCAGATATTAAAAATTGGACCACAAGATCATTGGTCTTGGGGTACTAGATTGTTAACAATTGGAATGTAATGAATTGGGCTCCAGTTCGGATAGAGATCTAAAGAAAAGGATCCTGTCATGATTGTCTTTTGTTGGTCTCGAGCAATGATGGAAAAGAAATCTTGCCAAGTTGATTGTGAATATTGATTCTTAAAATTGAAAATTTTGATACCAGTTTTCATAAAATTCATGGAGACTGATAAGTTGAAGAAAAAATGTCCAACACAAATTATTTATCCATATCCATGGATCGGTTTCTACAATTAAAGATGAAGATCAAATTAAATTGATGGTGTCAAATTGCATAGACAATTCTACAATGTCTTAGAAAAATTTGATCGAATTTAAGAGAAGACTTCTCTTATAATTTGTTTAGGATGTTTATTGTTGGTACAATTAAATCAAACTCCTTATCAATTAATTAGGAATTATGTTATTGTTGGTTTTGGTATTTTAGTTATTTAAGGTATTAAGTGTTATTTAGTTAGTTTCCAATTTTAGTTATGTTTCCTGTTCCAATTAGGTTTCTTGGAATTCAAGTCTTGCTACTTATAAATAGATGGTGTGTGAGATTATTCAATTGAGAAAAGTTGAGTTGAGAGTCTAAAATAGAGAGATTTTAATCTAATGTTAAGGCTATAATACTGTGGGTTTATGCTGGTTTCAATATGAGAGTCTGACGTGCGTTATTTTATAACTTCTCATCTTCTCCCATATTTTTATATATTTTGAATAAATTTATCTTCCGCTAAGTGTTTTTTTGTGCTAACAACAGTGGAGAACAATTATTTTGATTCAAATAATACACCAACCCAAGGTTGCTCACTTAAAAAAAAACATCATTTGCGATAGATTTTTTTGTCACTATAATTCATGTTCCAAACAGAAAAACTCTGCGGCAATATGTCTAAGCATAAAGTTTCAAGTAGTAAATGAGTCCATGCTGGTGTATTGAACGTCTGGATAAAGCTCCGAAGCTTCTTCACCTTCTTCCCCTGCTTCAAAGTTTGTCAAACACCCCTCGTAGAATATGTGATAGAAATGGCCTACACCAACTTGGCCGATATAATCCATTTCTGCATTATAATAAAAGTATATAAAAAAGAGAAAGTTAATCATTAAACAAGAGTTATAGATATATGTTGATGTAATAAAATGATGATGTGATTCTTGTTTAGATTACGAGATACACAGAAAGGACACGAACGGGAACAAGAATTTTTCTAGCAGCATACCTATGGCCAGAAAAAAAAAAGGAAGGGGTGGGTGTGGGAGGGTTATGATTATGCTTCATTCTTAGCTAACTCATATTTTACCTTTCATGGAAGCTAGGAAATCTTGTGGAGAAATGCTGCATTTCTCTAGCCTTCTTCCTACAAGCTTTTCCCACTTTTCAATCAACTGCTTTTGAGTAAGTATGTTTTCTGGGGGTCAAACATAAACCGTCCAACATCTTGTTCAATGTTCTTGGATCATCTATAGTCTTAACAGTATAAGTAGCTATATCATCTTCATCCACATACTACTACTGAAACATGCATATCACACATATTCAAAATCAAATTGATCAGCAAATGAAATAGGCTAGATATTACTGTATGGTTGCATTTGTATCGATAGATTTAATTCGAAAAAAATATTTGAAATCTTTCAATTTATTGGAGGAATTTAAAAAGGTGAAAAAAATGAATTTCAAATTCATCAAGAATTTAAGTTATTTGAAAATTTTCCTTTCAGATTTAATTGGGAAAATATTTGAAATCTTTCGTTTTATTGGAGAAATTTATAAAGGTGAAAAGAATGAATTTCAAATTCATCAAGAATATAAGTTATTTGAAAATTTTCCTTTCACACCTTTTTAATTTAGATAAAATTTAAAACTTATCATTTAACTCTAAAAATTACTGTAACAAATAATGAATTTCAAATTTTTTGACAAATCTTTCGAATTTGTAGTCTAAAAGCACATCAGACTCTCATATCTGTCTCTTATACACATCTAGACCGTTGGGGGCTTGCAGGCCAAACCCGTCGGGCCAACTGTTTGGGCTCGCGGGACGCCCGTTGCAATTTTTTTTTAAAAAAAAGATTTTAATTATAGTTTTACCCCTCCAACATCTATAAAACGGCTAGTTTTTAACTATAATGTTGGAAAATTTTTTCTATAAATACCACACAATTTTTCCAACAAATGACATAACAATTTCTCTCTACTTTCTCTTATTTTCTCTTTCTACTCTTTAACTCTATCTCCAAGAAATATTGGATTAATAATTTCTTTCATACTACTTAAATTATAATATATAGTATTTTAGAAATTTATTAAGTTGAGAGCTCAATTGAAGATTCGGAGATTTATCCAAAATTAAAGTAGTGAAGTGCTGAAGTAGAGTTCAAGTGCTCAAGTGTATAAATTTAAAT
The DNA here is from genome assembly GCA_025175665.1 of Cinchona pubescens. Classification (NCBI taxonomy): domain Eukaryota; kingdom Viridiplantae; phylum Streptophyta; class Magnoliopsida; order Gentianales; family Rubiaceae; genus Cinchona; species Cinchona pubescens. The sequence goes on along the minus strand of JANKKI010000257.1, from coordinate 1,970,166 downwards.
TCAACATTTCAATTTCCAAGTTGGTTTTTTCATACATTTTAATTTATTAATTGTCTTTGTTAACTCTCTTATTTTTTTTCTTTATTATTGTTTTGTTATATTCTTTTAGTTGAAAATTTAGTAGCTTGCATCTTTAGTTTCATAATACCACTTTATTTGTTCCTTTATTTAAAATTTTTTTCCATTACAAGAAAATAGAACAAGGATCACAAGCACCCCACATCCTACTAGATGGTCCTACAATATTTGTTAATTTAGATGATATAGATAACCAAAATGAACAAGCACTTACTAAACAACCCACTACTACTAAAATGAAAAATCTCGTTTGGGAATTTTTTGAAAGAGATCGAAGAAAATGTAACTGCTACTTGTAAATTATGTGTTCCACCTATATCATTAAGCACAAAAAATGGGGGAGGGAGAACCGGAACACGTAATAGCACATTAGTAAAAAACATAATGAAGCTCAAGAAAAATAAAAAATGGTTCAAACACAAATTCACACCAAACAAGGGATGGTAACGGGCAATTTTAAATATTTACATGAAAAAAATAGAGAGGAAATGGCTAAATAGATAGTTAGAGATGAATTGCCTTTTATTTTGAGTGAAAGTTCCAATTTAGAACAATACATGTACCAAGCCATGAACCCACAATTTAAAAAGGTTCCTACAAGTATTTGAGAAGTGAAATTAAAAGAATGCATAGGGAAAAGAAAACTGAATTGATAGCTACAATTGCATTGACTAATTGTAATGTTGCCTTTACTGCCGATTCTTGGAAAGCAAATCACAAATGAAAATTATTTTTGTATCACTGCACATTGGGTATATGTAGATTAGCATTTTCAAAAGATAGCGAATTATTAAATTTCAAAATTTTGAACAGCCTCACAATGCCCCCTAAATTACAAGGTTGATTACTAACTGTGCCCGTGAATAAGGTTTGCTTGAAAAAAGTTATATCCATTTCTTTTGATAATGCCTCAAATAATACTACAAGCGTGCCTATGTTAAAAGATGTTTTCAAACCTATGCTAGGTGGTGAATTATTTCATAATACATAATACATGAGCATGTCATGTACTTAATATTTGTGTTCAAGATGGTTTAAAAATGGTTGAAGATATTATTAGTCCAATTAGAAGTGCTATTTATTTTATCCGTTCATCTACTGTTCGTCAGCAAGATTTTAAACAACTTTGTTTAGAAAATGGCATGAAACCTAAACATTTTCTAATAGATGTACCCACTAGGTGGAATTCTACTTGTCATATGTTATCAAGTACTTTTGGTTATGAAAAATTACTTTCTGCATTTTACAACGAGCACATTGGTTCAGTTAATGCAACTTATTTGGGCGAGGAGGATTTTAATCAAGCTAAAACAATGATAGAAATTTTAAAGCAATTTGAATATGCTATAGACTTGTTCTCCGCTACTTATAGACCTTCCTCTTATGTTGTTTTACCTGAACTAAGTGTTATTAAAGTTTTTTTTTAATCATAAAATGAATGAGTTTTTTGATGATATGATTAGCGCAATGGAAGAAAAATTTGATAAGTATTATGAAAATATTCCATTGTTGTATTATTTGGCATGTGTTATTGATTCACGTAATAAATTGTATAAATTAAATGCTTTCATTGAATATTTTAATAATTATAGTACCACAAATACCATAGACAAACAGTTACTCATAGAAACTACTAAAAAATCTTTTCATGAATTATATGAAATTTACAAACAAAACTCCCCCACGCAACAAGTTGCATCTTGTAGTTCATCTACATCAGATTCACAATATGCTATGCCTGATATAAATGTTAGAACACATTTGGATTCTCACCAACTACTCTTTGCTTTGAAAAGATCGAGAATTGAAAATACTAATGAAGTAACTCAATATTTAAGTGATCCACTACATACAGGAGACGACGAGTTCAATCCCAATTTTGATATTCTTTCTTGGTAGCAAAAGCATAAATGCCAATATCCTATTGTATCTCAAATTGCTTGGGATTTGTTAACAATTCCGGTTTCTACAATTGCATCGGAAAGTGCTTTTAGTGCAGGTGGAAGAGTTTTAGATGATAGAAGGGCTCGAATGACACCTGCAACTTTGGAAATGTCGGTGTGCTTAAAGGATTGGTTAGATGCCGAAGAAAGAAAACAAGGATTAATGATGCAATATATTGACGAAGATGAAGGTAGTAGTAGTTCACCAAGTTGATATATAGTACACATAGGATTTTAATGTTTAATAATTTTTTGTTTGGAGATAAGGTTCTATGTCCCCCTCTTTATATATGTAGTAAATAGCTTATTAATTTTATTTAAATTCTTAGATTAGTTTTATAACTTGTAATGATTATGGAGGTAAGGTTCAATGCCCCCTCCTAAGAAGAATTTTTATAATATTAATATACATGGTAGGGGTCTATGCCAAACCCCCCACCATCTCAAGGTGGTTTTTTTCTTAATTAAATATTTTTACTATATAATTAACAAATAATAAGTTATAATAATAAGTATTGACTTATACAACTAAGAAATAACTTGGTCGAATAAGTACTAATTTGGAATAATAAAATACTAATGACTAATTTCGAACTTTGGTTTTTTGAATATTAACTAAGAACTTTAGTTTAGAATAATAAGTATTAGTTTGGACTTTGAACTTTAATTATTAATAATTTGGTCTAATATATAAGTACCAATTTTGATTAATAAAGTACTATGAACTAGTAAGTAGTAATTCGAACAATTAATAAGTTATAATTTAATAAATTACTAATGAATAGTAAGTAAATGATTTTAAATTAATAAGTTATTAATTTTAAAATAATAATTAACAAGTAAAAATTTAAATTTCTCAAAAAAAATAATTTTAAAATTTAAGTAAGAACTTAAATTGGAGGGCTAGCTCATGGGCCAGCTTGCCTCGGCCCTATCGTGGGCCTAGCCCTAGGGCCGGTTATTAGCCACATCTCCTGGGCAGCCGGCCCGCAAGCCTGCCGCAGACCGACTGGCAGTCGGTCCTGTCCATCCCATACCTCTACTTTTTTCAAACTAGGTGGGTAGCTGATTCTGGCTTGGTACAGTAGATGTTTCAAAACAAAAAGTTATACACATGTTAGTGAAAGGAATTTTAGCTTCTTCAATTGCCTTCCTTACTGTCATTTTATCATCAAATGATTACCCTTCCTAGTTCAATAGCATTTCCCATTCTGGCTGGATCCGTGCCAAACTTTGATGGCAAGAAACACTAAAAAATAGAAAAAAAAAATATACGAAAGCATGAGCACAACTTGATGAAAGATTATATAAACTATGAAATTTTGCTCTGTATTAAGAAAAAAGTACCATGGTGTAATTTATTTATATAAGTTGATGAAAACAGAGATAATGAAAATACTATTAATTTGGACAAGGTTAATGGTGGCTATATCCGTAAAATGAAATTTAACCAAAATATATAAAATCAGGAGTTAGTGTTTTGATAATTTAGATTTAACCACAGACTAAATATTTAAAATGAGGGACTGGTAATTTGATAGGATTAAGTCACGAAAGGTGATTTTGGTAAGGTCCATTAGATTCTCCGTTGCATCAACCTCGATATAATAATCAAAATATACCAAATACTATAAGTGGAACTCAACTACATTTAGTACTAATAGACGGTAAATTGTGAGGATAGTGTGAGTTACTGTCATATAGACCTTCCTCTAGGGCTTATTAGGCCTATAAGTCGAATCAAGTTATTTAATATTTGAATCAAATTTGATTTTGTAATAATTTGTTCAATTTTATTTTATCACTAATCAAATTAAAATTGAATAAAAGTCAATATTTGTTAACTTTTTGCAATCAATTTGAACTTAACTTGATGATGATTAAATTCAAATCTTCAAATTTATGTGTAAAAATTTCAAGGTATTAGAACTCGATTAAAACACAATAATTTATCTCCAAAAATAACCAAGTTAAACTTGAAAAAATTTAAAAATTCGTTAGAAAAATCAAACAATGTTTAAACACGTTACACCACATAGCTTAATCCTTCAGCATTTCATAGCTCACGAGTGACTTAAAAGAACTAGTGTCAAAAAGTTCAAGTTTTGGAGATCTTAATAGAGGGAAAACAACTTAATATTATGTGGTTGTTGTGATTGTATAACATATATATATATATGGGCAAATATATACAATATACAATATTATATTATTTGTGACAATATACAAATTAGTGTTTGCTTTATCTACTGGTGGTTTTCAACTCAACATGTATATAAGACCCCTACACCTTTTATGGGTTGGTTTAAATGATCAAGATAGATTAATATATAGCCCTATGAATCACATGCTTTTGATGTGAGAAGAGATCTAACTGAATGGTACATCCTTGACTGCTAACATCCTTTAGCATATTTGGAAACAAAGGAACAAAGAACTTTTTCGTGAAGAAAGGCCTTTTTTTTTTTTTGGTGATACTTTAAGAAAGACTACCAAGGAATAGAATGAATTTCAAACTCTGCAACATTTAAATCAAGATGCCAGTTCAGGTAAAACAACATCACTCAATCAAGTATTTGATAGAATGGTCTATGCCAAGAGAGACATAACATCTACATTGCAGATTTTGAAAATTCTACTGCCAACAAAGTAGGATCATATTTGTTTTGCAAGGATGATAAAGGTAAATTAAGAAGAGTATAGGTCCATTGTCAGGACAAGACTTGGAATTCTAATATTCTTAAGAAAAGTTTGGGTCCATTGTCAGGACAAGATTTGGAATTCTAATGTTCTGGAATTTGATGCCATTAGATCAGCATTTGTTAAGGCAAATAATGTAGTTTGGGATCAAGGTCATGGTTTCTCTCTCTCTTTCTTTTTAAAAGAGGATTTATAGTGAATTTTCACTTACTTCTTGGTGACTTGAAATCGTGACTTAAGTCATAGAAAAAGTGTAATCTTACTATTTGAATACACATTGTCTTCAGATTCTCTAAGAGACAGAACAAGGGTACCGTGGATTTATAGTAAATCTACAGGATATTATTAGCTTTTAGTGAATTATTTTCTAGGTGCTATTTTTCTTAGATTCCAAATTTGAAAAAAATAAGCCAAAAATATCATCATATACACAATAGTATTGGTTTTGGCCATTAAATTAATATTGTGGCCGAAAAACTCACTAGACTTTAAAAAAGTCAATTTTTGCCCTTTTTGTTAGATCTATTATTAACTTTTCTATTTGTGTTAGTTATGTACCTTTCTCATGACTCAAATAGGGCTAAAATTGTCCCCAAAAAAAGCTCCTTCAGGCTACTTCATACCTAAATAGATCAGTTGGAACACTATTTTTTCTTTTCTCCTTTTTCTCTTCTATTTCTTTTTTTCCGAAACAATTCTCCTTGCCGCCATAGCAGCCCCACCCATTAGGGGTTTTCATTCTGATCTACTAACCTAAAAAATCTATTGAACCGATCCATTCTGAGCCAGAATAATAGGGTATCTGAACCATGTTCTCTAACCGGGTAGGATTGCTCAAGCATAGGGTCAGGTACTGGGTCATGTTTTAAATACCAGCTGAGTACTCGACCCGATCCATTACAAGAGTATTTTGTAATTTTGGCAGTTAGGGCTACTGCCATTTCATGTATTATCACACCAACCATCAAATGTATCCTCCTCTTCAAACCACGGCTCCATCTTCTTTCCTTCCTTCCTCATCACTACTCTCTATCTGCTTGTTAAACTTTGCAAGTGGTGGACCAAACAAAATTAACTAAAGATTACTTAAGCAAAACTTTTAACAATTGAAAACTTAATTTTTATTAATGTGGGACACTAAAGAAAATATAACTCTAAGAGACAATCCTACTCAAAGCCTTTAGAGAGCTTTAGGATGGAAGGCTTTTTAGGCAGGTTTTTCTTACACATTTGCCATGCCTCTAACTCCTATTTATAGTAGTGGTTGAGGTTCAAGAATCTTCCACATTTCTCTCCTCTTATTCACAATTGCTACTTAACTACTCTACTAGAAACTTCTAGATAAACTATAATCTAGAATTGCTACTAATCTAGTAGATAATTCTAGATGAATCATTTTTATTGAACAATCTAGAAGAGAGAGAGAGATGGTGTTTTTATTTACACCCCTCCTTAACAACTACTCTATCTTATTAGGTCTTCATAATCATCCCCAACTGTTGACGAAACTCGATAAACTTGTAGGCACTTAAACTTTTTGTGAATATATCAGCCACTTGATCTTCTGCCTTGATTGATTTCACTTTGACATCTCCTTGTAGAACTTTTTCTCGTATGAAATGTAGTGAACTTCCACATAGTTTGTCCTTGCATGAAATACTGGATTTTCATCAACGTAGCTGATTGACTATCGCAGTGTAAGGGTATTAGATAATTTGTATACACTAATGGAGATCTTTTAAAAGCTGCACAAGCCATATACTTTCTTGAGCTGCTACTGCTCAATACTTATCTTCAGTAGTTGAGAGTGATACACTAGGTTGTCTTTTACTGCACCAAGAAACAACATCTGATTCGAGACTAAATGCATAACCAATAGTTAAGTGTCGAGTGTCATGATCTCTTGCATAATTGGCATCGCAAAACCTTCCATTTTACATGTTCTTCCTTTCTTATATAAAATTCCATAGTCGATTGTGCTCTTAACATATCTCATTATTCTTCGAACAGCTTCCAAATGAGGCTTTTTAGGCTTTTGCATGAATGGACTAACTACTCTGACTGCGAATGAGATATCAGGCAGTGTTATAGTAAGATAAATAAGACTTCCAACTAATTGTTGATACATAGCCACGTCCTCCAAGTCTTTTCCTTCTTTTGCACATAGTTTTGCATTAGCTTCCATTGGTGTAGATATTGGCTTGCATTCATGCATCCCAATTCTTGTTAAGCTAGATCTCTTGCATATTTTTGTTGTCTCAAAAATAGCCCTTCTTCCGTTGTGTCTATCTCGAGCCCTAGAAAGTATTGCCGTTCTCTGAGCTATTTAGATTTGACAATGACAGTGTATAGATGTAGTCTTACAAGTGTTAGCAAATCTATATCATCTAGATGTGATAATCAAGTCATTCACATAAACTTGTAATACTGCTAGTTTACTGTCTTGATTCTTCACAAATAGGCTTGAATCTGCTGGTGCCATAGTATATCCACTTTTGATCAAGAATTCAGTAATTTTCCCGTACCACGCTAGTGGAGCTTGCTTCAGTCCATAGAAAGATTTTCTAAGCTTGTAGACATATTCAAGTTTGTCGCAACTATCAAACCCAAGTGGTTGTTCAACATAAATCTCTTGATCCACTTCCCCATGTAGGAAAACATTTTCCACGTCCATTTGCCACAAAGTCCATGACTAGCTGCTCTAAGAGTAAGACACAAACAGTGGTTATCTTAGCCAAACGCTAGGCTGAATGTCTCATCATAATCCAATCCATACTGTTGAGAAAATCTCAAGCAACCAATCAAGATTTGTATCGTTCTATGGATCCATCAAGTCGAGTTTTGATCTTGTAAGCCCATTTGCATGATATGGGTTTTAGCCCTTTTGGTTTTGGTAATAAATTCCCAAGTCTGGTTCTGTTCCAGGGCTAAAATTTCTTTTTCCATTACTGTTCTCCATTCGATGTTATTTGAGGCTTCCTCAAAGGTCATTGGTTTCTTTATCTCTACAAGTAGAATGTTAGCATATCTAGATTTGGATACCTTTGTCGAGTGGATCTTCTAAGTTGTGGCTCAATTGGATCATCTTTCTCTTCTTTCTGTGCTTTTATCTTTTCTAGAACTTCATCATACACACCTATCTTCCAAGGTCTCTTTGATGTATCCCGAACCTCAGACAGTTCTTCTCTATTATCAAGATGCTTTTGCTTATTTTCCTAGTGATGGAACTCTTCTTCCTCCTTTTTAGAGTGAAGAGTTTGATGTTAAGATTGCCTCTGAAGACCACCAAGATGATGCTTTATCAAACACCATATTCCTTGAGACATAGCCTTTGCCAGTGTGGGATCAAAACGCCTCCAACCTTTTCTTTCATTATCATATCCAATGAATATGCATCGAACTGCCTTTTAACTTACTCTGTAGCTAGTCTGGTACGAATATGTAACAAACACATCCAAATACATGAAAGTGACTTACGTTTGGGATGACATTCCAAAGATTGTGGAATGGTGATGTAAATCCCAACCTTGGTTGAGGCAGTCTATTAGTCACAAGGATGACCATCTTCATACATTCTGCCTGGTAACGTGGTGGCACATTCTTTGCATGTAGCATACTTCGGCATATCTCTGCCAAATGTCGTTTCTTCCTTTTACCTACCATATTCTGTTGCGGCGTCCCTGGACAAGTGAATTGCCTCCATGTTCCTTGTTCTTTGGCTTTGACATCATGTGGTCCAAACACCACGAAATTTCCACAGATCTTGCCATTCGGAGAATGGATAGGAGATTTTTCTTCATATTAGGGATGTGATAGACATTTAGAAGTTGTACCTCCTCGTTGTTGAAATGAGCTGATAATGTTGTTTTGCCAACGTGGGTGATCGGCAACTTTGTATTATTTGCCGTTACCACAACTCGCCTCCCTTTATATTCAGTCACGTCTTTTAACTTTTCTCTATCTCCAGTCATATGATTAGAGCAACCCTAATCAACTATCCATTCCTCTTAGAAATTGATTCAATCACTTACCGAGAGTAGTGATGATTCCTCATCTGGAACATCTATGCAAGAAGCCGCCAACTCTTCGTCCCATGTGAAGGATGCTTGGAAATTCCCTTCTTCTTCACTTTGTCGCTCATCTTGGGTGGATTCTGCCATAAGACCTTCAATTTTTTTGAACCGACAATCTCGAGCAAAGTGTCCTGGCTTGTTGAAGTTATAGCATTGATTATTTTACCTTCGTTTATTTTTATTCCTTCTCTTGTATCTCGATCTTCGTTTGCTCCCCCTTGTTTGTAACTCTTCCATTGCCTCATTTTCCATCCTCTTTGACTATTTTTCTCTCATTCTCCTTTAAACCTCGCAACTCTTCAATTTTGACCTCTCTTTTTAGTAAAGAGAGCTTCGTCTTCCTCTTTGATTATGACTTTGGATATTTTATCATCCAAAGTTTCTTCATTCGCCAATAAATTCTCCAATTCCTCTAGAGTTGGTTGTACAGCCCATCCACGGGTTGTAGCAATGAGCCCCTTAAACTCTGGTCTCAGACCATGAATGAGAATTCTTCTCATTCTTGCCTCACTAACCTCATTATTTTAACTCTTCCATTGCCTCATTTTCCATCCTCTTTGACTATTTTTCTCTCATTCTCCTTTAAACCTCACAAATCTTCAATTTTGACCTCTCTTTTTAATAAAGAGAGCTTCGCCTTCCTCTTTGATTATGAATTTGGATATTTTATCATCCAAAGTTTCTTCATTCGCCAATTAGCTAAATTCTCCAATTCCTGTAGAGTTGGTTGTACAGCCCATCCACGGGTTGCAACAACGAGCCCCTTAAACTCTGGTCTCAGACCATGAACGAGAATTCTTCTCATTCTTGCCTCACTAACCTCATTATCTAGATCTAGCTTGGAAATGTCCTCACATAGAGATTTTACTTTGGAAAAGTATTGATTTACTATTAGATTACGCTGCGAGATGGAAATGAGTTCAGGTCGAGTCGCTGGAGTTTTGCTTTGTTCCTTTTGGCAAATGCAGATGCCATTGTGTCCCACACTTCCTTTGGCATTTTCACTGACTTGATCCATTGCAATTGCTCGTCTTCTACTGCAACTGTCAATGCATACATGGGCTTTTCGAACTTTCGATTCCAATCCTCGAGCCCTTTAGGATCACTTGGTGGCGTAGTTTTATCACCACCAACAATGTCCCACATGCCTTGACTGATGAGAAAATATCTCATACGGGTGCACCAATTCCCATAGTTGGTGTTGTAGTCCCCAACTGAATTACCTGCAAAAAGAGCACCTCAATGTAGCAGTCCCGATTCACCCTGTTTTGATACCACTTGTTAAACTTTGGAAGTGACGGAACAAACAAAATTAACCAAAGATTACTTGAGCGAAACTTTTAACAATTAAAAACTTAATTTTATTAATGTAGGACACTAAAGAAAATACAACTCAAGAGACAATCCTACTCAAAGCCTTTAGAGAGCTTTAGAATGGAAGGCTTTTTTTCTTACACATTTGCCAAGCCTCTAACTCCTATTTATAGTAGTGGTTGTGGTTAAAAAATCTTCCACATTTCTCTCTTCTTAATCACAATTGCGTCTTAACTATTCTACTAGAAATTTCTAGATGAACTATAATCTAGAATTGCTACTGATCTAGTAGATAATTCTAGATGAATCATTTTTCTTGAACAATCTAGAGAAAAGAGAGTTGGTGTTTTTATGTACACTGCTCACCTCTCTCATCACTACCCTCCATCTCTTCTTTTTCCCTGCTCTTAAGTCTCCATTGTAGATTCATAGCCCACAACTCTCACGACCATCCATCTCTTCTACTCCCTTATCTCCACCTTGCATCTCGTCTCCTCTTTTCAATCCGCCGTCTCAAGTTCTCATCCCACGATCGGACCACCATTCAAACGTCATCGTGGGTTAAGTGTTCATAAATCCAATGCAATATTCTCCTTGATTAAGCTAGTGGGTCTTTTCTTCTTATTTTTTTTAAAGAAAATAGGATATTAATTCGTGGAGGAATAAAGGATTGGGTGAAAGAGGAAACAATTTCTGATAAAAAATTTGAATTATGTCGGATGATCTATAACCTTGATTTTGATGATGACAAACGAGATTTAACTATTTAACTTGAGTTGTGCTGCTGGTATATTTACTCTCAGCAGAGTTTTCGGACGAAGTACTCCGTTCGAACAACACTATGTTTCTCGAACGCACAAGCTCGTCCGACCGAGATTACCACGGACGCAATGCACCGTCCGAACAATCAGCACGTAGAAAGCAAATTTTAGAGCACCTACAACAGACACACAAGTTCGTCCGAATGAATCTATCAGGAGACGCACTACACCATTCCAAAGGCAAGGCAGAGGCAAGGTTTTGTGGCACTTGAAACAGACTTATTTAACTGACTGTAGAAAATTATATCGGATAAGTCTAACTGTCCGAAAGTAAAGCATCCCCAGTCAAGCACCAAACTTTTCGGAAACACTACACCATTCGATGTCTGAACTCTACAACATACTTGGTTCAGACGAAGGAACGGACGCTAGCTCGGCCGTTCGAACGGCATTCTCTACTTCCTATTTTTTTCAGACTGGACGATGGATCGGACACTCATAAATAACATCGAACGTCCGAAACCTATAACAACTGGTATTTAGCATTTATTATAGAGGTATTAGAAGGTAGTTGGAAGCTGATTTATTGCACCTATAAATACCAACCATGTATTTTCAATAATTATCTTTCACATTGAATACATGCAAAAAGAAAGGCAATTTGAGCACAAATTAGCTCTTTAGCAATATTATATTAGTGTGTGCTTAAGAGTACTATTCAAAATATTGAGTGGAGTGATAATCTTGTACAAAAGTGAGATTTGGTGTAAAATTCTTGACTCAATTAAAGAGAAGTAGTGTGAGTAAGAATGATCCTACTTTGTGTACACTAGAGATTATTGGCTCACCAAGATTGAAGGAGTATCTTAGTGGATTACTATTCCAATCTAGCTAGCTTGGATGTGTTGTTTAACCTCTCTCTCAATTTAATCTATTAATCTTATACTTAATTGCTTATCTTTTTATCATCTTATTTGCCAAGTGCAAGAAATTTAAATTGAGCATTATTTGCTAGATTATTTTTAAGAAACCTAATTCACCTCCCCCTCTTAGGTTGCTTTGGGACAAACAATGTCATAATTTTTTGTATTTTTTTTTTTTGCAAGGCTTTTTATAAAGTTAGGTAACCAATTATGTGAAAAAAAAAAAAGAATATTAGGGTCTAGTCACTCGATCTAGAGAACCTACTTTTGCAGGTACCCGATTAATCAAGTATCCTATATGTATGGACTGGATACTAAGTCAAATTTTCCGGACCCAGTAAAACAGGTTGCATAGTAAATATAATATATAAACCTGGTATCCAATTCATAAACAGCCATTCCACCCATCTAAAACTTGCACCTTCACCACAACATCTAACCATATGAAACCTCCACCTTCGCGACCACAACAGCCCCATAGAATCTTTTCAAGCCCTTGAATTTTTAGTATAATTAAAGAATACAAGTTTTGTCCCTACTTGAAGTAACATCCAAATTTGTTAGGAAACTTGGCATGAGTTTCATATGCCAAACCATATGCTAACCATTTTTGTAATTTTAGTATCATCTTTCATTGAAAATAATTTTGTTTACTTTTTGCGAATTTTATAATTTAAACCAGAACTTTTGAAATCCAAAATGTATCTTAAAAACTTAAAAGCAAGAGTTCCACATACTCCATGGTGTTTTGTCCCAACATATGTAAATTTGGCATTTAAGATATTGTGGAGGGTAATTTGGTAATTAGTCAGAGTCAATGGGACAACTGTCAAATTTCCATCTATTTTATGCCTTTTCTGTTTCCCAATCCCCTAACTCCTTCGCTTTCTTCTTCCGTTCTGTCTCCTCACTCTTCTCATCTTTTCTTTTCTCCGTTCCTCTTCTTCCTCCCTCCTCCTCCTCCTCGTCCTCGTCCTCCTCTCTTTCTCTCACCGATTTTCTATTCTATCGCACACACTTATTCACATGCACAAAACACATACAATCATATACAAAAATTTTCCTATATATATGAAAATATGCTTTACAAAGATAAATAGTAGATCTTAAAAATATGCTATAACTATGATTTTATCCAGAACTTTCTCAAATTTTTTCCCTTTTTATGTTTGTAAAGATTTAGAGTCTAAAAAATTCAAATCTAAAGATTTGATCTCGAAAAAAAATGCCATGCGCACAGGGATGCATTTTACACAAATTTCTTGATATTTTTATTTTATTTTACAAGGTTTGGGAGCTAAAAAATCTATTTTTTTTTCGAAGGCTGAGTGATCATCTAGATGTTTTTAAGAGACAGTGATTTGGGAGACTAAAAAATTTGTTTTTTTTTTATGATTCATTTTTTCGATTTTTTGTCTAATTTATAATTTTTTTGGATTCTTTGTGTTATTATAGAGATCATTTATCCAAATCTATTGTTAATAGGCAAATATGAGATGGTAAGTTTTTGTTTCTTTCTTTCTTCAATGATTATTCCTTATTCTACTTATTTGATTTAATTATAGTAGAGATCCGCATACATTTATGCACAGGAAAAACACACATAATCACATGCAGCAAAAAAGTTGTACTAAAATGAAAATACGCTATGTAAAGTTAAAGATTAGGTCTTAAAAATATGCTATCCCTAGATTTGTTTTTTGGTAAAACCTTTTTTTTTTTTTTTTTTTTTACATTTAGAAAGATTTCAAAGGTTAAAAATCTGGTTTTTTTTTTTTTTGATTATTTTAGGGAGTGAAAAAGAGTTTAATGGAGGATACAAGTAGAGGAGGATGAGATGAATGCATGCTTAAATTTGGCTTCAACAACGGGGGAAGGTCTAGGTCCAGTTTACTTGATTTATTGTATTTATTCTTCTTCTTAATATTTTTTACTTATTTGTGTTTTTACTCCATTCAAACATTTTTGTTTTTGGAAAATTTGGAATAGTTTTTGTTCATATTTATTTAATGACATCAAGTTTAACAATAATATTAATTTAATGATATTTTGGATTTATCTTTTTTAATGCCATCAAGTTTATCTAGAAAAATAATCTAATTTATCATATGATTTAGTGTGAAAAATGATGAGAATTACTTATTAGCTGATTTTAATGATAAAAGTAATTAATTATATGAATATTTTTATGTATGTGGGAGGTTATACTTTGGGTTAATTTTTACTTTGATTATGGTTTTGGTGTAACTTACTGAATATTTTAGGGTTTATATTCTCAATCTATTAACTGAAATATATAATTCCAGAATCACCTTTTTATTTTTTTGTTTATTTCGATTATTTTAGTTTCTATTCTAATTTTGGGTTTCGGTTCTAATTGTCTGAAAATTGGTCAAAGCTTCCACAAGATCCGTTAAGCTTTTCATCAAATAAACCTCCTTGATTAGCCACAAGGCAATCTTTTAACTATGAGCAAGGAATTGATCCAAAGCCTAATTAGCAGAAAAATCAATACATGGTGTTGGTTATAACCTCAAGTGCTCAATCTTGAAGCCCCAACTAGATTCCTAGTCTAGACAAGACTAAAGAGAATCTAAAATTCTAATTCACTCGTATGAGAGGAAAAGAAAAACTGAAATTTTATTGCCAAAATTCATTTCCTCAATTGTGTACAAGAACCCTCTATTTATAGTTGAGGGTGGAGGATTCTAGGACTAAATTATTCAATGTGGGATAGCTAGTTTTAATAGTTGGGCTGATCCTACAGCCCATTAGCCTTTAAACCCAATTCTTGTACACTATAACTAATGGCCGAAATACATGGCCCAAAAACAAATAATTACGTCTTGAAACCAGCCCAATTAAACACACTAACACTTAAAACAATTGGGCTCAAAATAAAAGACTAGACAACTAAATAAAAGAATATTCCATGGCCGAAATAATGAGGCTAAATTTCGGCCCTTCAGCTTCTCATCCTAGGCTTGATCTTCAATGACTTGGACGTCCATTACTAAGAACATCTTAGACTCTTTAGTGGACTTCATCTCCAAAAGGTTAAAATAGCTTTATTGAGGTTCTTAGCTCTTGATCTCGTAATTGGACCTTGTGGAACTTGAAGTGCGGATTCCGTGAGCCTATATCGAGCCTTTGTGGACAATTGATCACCATCAAGTCCTTGGGATGTATCATCTCCCTCCCCCTTAGCAGGATTCGTCCACGAATCGTCACCTATATCAAAAACAAAGGGAGAAAGATCAGTGATGTTAAAAGAGACAGAAACTTGATAGTCACCAGGTAAGTCTAGCTTGTATGCGTTGTCGTTAATGCGAGCCATGACTTGGAACGGTCCATCACCACGTGAATCTAGCTTAGATTTTCTCTTATTGGGAAATCTCTCCTTGCGCCAATGAACCCATACCCAATCTCCAGGTTCAAAGACAACCTTCTTGCGACCCTTGTTTCGCACCTCAGCTATCTTAGCATTTGCTTCCTCAATGCGCTTGCGGGCCTTCTCGTGCAACTTCTTGACCATTTCAGCCTTCTTTTGTCCATCTACATTGACAGCAGAAGAAACTGGTAGTGGTAGTAAATCCAAAGGAGTAGTGGGATTAAAACCATACACTAATTCAAATGGTGAAAACTTAGTGGATGAATGCATAGCAAGACAAGCTCTAATTGCTATAAGAGACAGTGTATTTAGTACCCAATTTAATCCACAATACACGCAAAAAATGTGACAAGAATTTAACATCCCTATCAGAAACAATGGTATGTGGGATGCCATGCAAGCGCACAATCTCCCTAAAGAACACAGATGCTATATGAGATGCATCATCAGATTTTGTGCAGGGGATAAAATGTGCCATCTTGCTAAACCTATCTACAACCACAAAAATGCTATCCTTGCCAGAATTAGATCTTGGGATACCTAACACAAAATCCATGGAAATATCAGTCCAAGGATGACTCGGTACAGTTTCATATAAAGATATGACTGATCTATAAGCTACAACGTCTTATATACTCTACGATTAGATCAAAAAAGGTAACCTTTGTGAAGATAGAACTTTCCAAATTTCAAATATAATGACATGCAGTGTTGTGTGATGTCATGATCAGAAACATACAAAGATTTAATATGCTCAAATCCAAAGAAATTAGCATGCAATGTAGTGATCAAGGTGTACCTACGGGACAAAGCATCCGCTACAATGTTATCCTTCCCACTCTTATATTGAACCACATAAGGAAATGACTCAATGAACTCACTCCACCTAGCATGTCTACGACTCAATTTGTTTTGGCCCTTTAAGTGCTTTAGAGACTCATGATCAGAGTGAATAATGAATTCTCTAGAGTATAAATAATGACTCCAATTTTCCAAAGCACGTACTAAGGCATAAAGTTCTTTGTCATAGGTGGAAAAATTTAAAGAAGCACCACTTAATTTCTCAGAAAAATATGCAATAGGTTGCTTCTTTTGTAACAATACAGCTCCTATACCTATGCCAGATACATCACATTCAATTTCAAAAGGAGGTATCAAAATCTGGCAAAAGTTAAAGAGGGGCAGAGGTTAACTTAACTTTGAGCGTGACAAACGCCTTTTGTTGAGCTTCTCCCATCTAAAGCCGACGTTCTTCTTGATAACCTCAGTTAGCGGGGCTGCTATGGTGCTAAAGTCCTTCACGAACCTCCGGTAGAAACTCGCAAGCCCATGGAAGCTACGCACTTCAGAAACATTCTTGGGGATCGGCCAGTCCTTGATAGCAGCAACCTTGGACTCGTCCACTTGGATACCCCTAGAAGAAACAACAAACCCAAGAAACACAATACTTTCCAAACAAAAGTGGCATTTCTTAAAGTTAGCATACAACTTTTCTTGTCTTAAAACAAGCAAAACAGCACGAACATGTTCAATATGCTCATTAAAGCTTTTACTGTAAATCAAAATATCATCAAAATAGACAACGACAGCTTTACCAATTAAAGCTCTAAGAACATGATTCATAAGCCTCATGAATGTGCTCATAAAGTTCATTAGTGAGTGGACCAAACGGTTTGATCTAACCACTCATACAAACCATGTAGATGTTGACCAGAGACTGTTCACTGGGTACTGTTCATTCATAGTTATGCAAGATATCAATTTCAAAATCTATCTTAGTGTAAATGCTGGATCCATGTAACTCATCAAGCATGTCATCAAGACGGGGAATAGGATGGCGATACTTTACCGTGATTTTATTGACGGTGCGGCTATCCATGCACATCCTCCATGAACCATCAGGTTTAGGTACTAGTATTGTAGGCACAGAACACGGGCTCATACTTTCTCTTACACGGCCTTGACTAACCAGTTCTTTGACTTGCTGTTGAATCTCCTTAGTCTCATCAGAACTTTAGTTCTATTTAGGACGATTGGGGATCACGCTTCAGGCACTAAGTCAAAGAACAAAGAACTGGTTAGTCTAGGCCGTGTAAGAGAAAGTATGAGCCCGTGTTCTGTGCCTACATCACTAAACTCCTGTGTAAAGAGAGCTTTACCATGATGGTTCAATCTGTGGAGGATGTGCATGGACTGTCTCTTATACACATCTAGAGCAAGACCATAGACAAATTACATACGTACTTCTTTAACTTTAGACTTAGCAAACCCTTTCTCTTGTCTTAACGTTGACTATAAGTTCTGCCAAAGCCTTGTTATGCTCATCAACATTCTTTTTAATTTGATTTTGCTCTTGAAGGACTTGTTGGGGAGGTAGAGGATGCAACACAATGATTTTACCACCCTCTTCAAATCTAAGACAATTAGTATGACCATCATGCAGTGTTTTCCTATCAAATTGCCAATGGCGTCCAAAAAGTAAATTTGCATTAGGTTGGACGACATGTCTCTTACTTTGTCATTATATTTGCCTAGGTTAATTGAGACATGCACTTGCTTAGTTACTTTTAGTTCACCATTGTCATTTAACCATTGCAGTCTATAAGGTCTAGGGTGTTTAAACGTTGGCAAATTTAACTTATCTACCATGTATTGTGAAGCTATGTTCACGCAGAGAGGTTCTCCATTCTCTTGCTCTGTTCAGGGTTAGTTCGAGGAAATCTCCAATTTGAACTGGAAGTAGAGCTAGACTTGGATTTACCTCGGAGAGCCTTTTCTACCTTGTCTTGCCCTTTGTAACAGTTCTTTATAGTCCAAGTACTCGTGAAGATCAACCACGTCAGCAATCTCTTTGTTGAGGCCATTGATGAATCTCTCCATGGTGGTCTATTCATCTTCATACAAGTGAGCTTTACTCATTGCCATCTCCATCTCTCGAGCATACTCCTCCACAGTCAGATTCCCTTGTCGGAGAGATTAGAGCTTCCTTAGCTGTTCCCTGTGATAATGAACAGGTACAAACCTCTTTCGAAGAAGGGGTTTGAGGTTAGTCCAACGAGTTATAGGGTAATCACCTATTCTACGTCGTTCTTCCATTTCAGATACCCACCAAGTCATAGCATAGTCAGAAAAGCAGGATACAGCCAATTTATATTTCTTTTCGTTTGAATAGTCATAACAATCAAACAAAAAGTCTACATTTTGTTCCCAGTTCAAGTATTCTTCAGGATCAGCTATACCTTGGAACGTGGGCATGTTTGGTTTGAGAGAGCCAATTTGCGTGTCAAGGTACCCCCTGGGTAGTGAATCCCCTCCCTTGGTTCTCGTCGGGGTTAGGCCTTGGAACTTGCTCTCTTCTTTGGATTTGTCGTGGACCACGCCTCCTATCAAAAGACAAATTGGTTAATTCATCATAATCTAAATCATAATCAGACTCTCCTTTGTCTTCTTGAGTATTGGTTTTGCGTGTGGTCTCTTGATTTGGAGTAGTTGAAGTAGATGCTTGTGGTTTGCCTCGAAGTTGTTGAATTTCAAGACTCATAGTGGCAAACTTCTCATCAAAGTCCTCCATCTTATTTAAGATCCTTGCCATTACACTTTGCATAACAGTTTCTTGCATCTCCTTGTTCCTTTGTTGCACGTCCTTTTCCTGTGCCATAGTCACAAAACAAAGACTAAAGAGAAGAGGTAAAAAAAAAAAGGTTAGTGATAATCAATAAGAGAGGGTTTCACTCTTTGATGACATGCCACTGATGAGTTTGGACGACCTGTTTTTATCACTCTTAATGTGTATCACCTTACTCGTTTGAAAATCTCACTTCACTCAAAGATTCTCTTATGAAGCCTTGTAAAAACTATGAAAATAGCCAAAGGTTCCAAAAGTTGATCCTCAAAGCGACCAATCGTATTGATTTGAAATAATGTCCAAAAGGATTCGGATCAATATAGTTTGAAAATTTAGACTTAACCCTTCAAAGATATAGTCAAGGCAAAAATTCAAAAGTAAAAAGGACACAAAGATGAGCACAAAAAGAACAATAAGATAACAAAATTTAGTAAAGAGAGTTTACTAAATTAGAGAAGATAATTTCAAAAGAAAAAAAAGAAAGTAAAATTATTATTATTTTTTTTTTGGCAGCAACAACAAAGAGAATAATGAAGACAATTAACAAAGAACCAACACTAGATTTTTTTTTTCAATGAACAGTACCCAGTCATATAGTGTTCATAGTTACTGTTCACCCCGTACTGTATGAACAGAACCGGTTTTTTTTTTCACATGAACAGTCGGTGAACAGTAGCGGTAAACAGTACTGTAGAACAGTATCGGTAAATAGTATGATGAACAGAATCGGTTTTTTTTCAATGAACAGTACGGGGTGAACAGTAACTATGAACAGTATATGAATAGTGTGATGAACTTACAATTTGAGTTTGACCAAAATTCTAGCCAAAGCTCTGATACCACGATGATACGGGTTGATGCCCAGGGTATGTAGAATTTGGTCACAAACGTAGGGTTTATGTGCACAAGCGAAAAGTAGTTGTTAAATAGACCTCCTTGATTAGCCACAAGGCAATCTTTTAACTATGAGCAAGGAATTGATCCAAAGCCTAATTGGCAGAAAAATCAATACCTGGTGTTGGTTATAACCTCAAGTGATCAATCTTGAAGCCCCAACTAGATTCCTAGTCCAGACAAGACTAAAGAGAATCTAAAATTCTAATTCACTCGTATGAGAGGAAAAAGAAAAACTGAAATTTTATTGCCAAAATTCATTTCCTCAATTGTGTACAAGAACCCTCTATTTATAGTTGAGGGTGTAAGAGGATTCTAGGACTAAATTATTCAATGTGGGATAGCTAGTTTTAATAGTTGGGCTGATCCTACAGCCCATTAGCCTTTAAACCCAATTCTTGTACACTTAACTAATGGCCGAAATACATGGCCCAAAAACAAATAATTACGTCTTGAAACCAGCCCAATTAAACACACTAACACTTAAAACAATTGGGCTCAAAATAAAAGACTAGACAACTAAATAAAAGAATATTCCATGGCCGAAATAATGAGGCTAAATTTCGGCCCTTCAGCTTCTCATCCTAGGCTTGATCTTCAATGACTTGGACGTCCATTACTAAGAACATCTTAGACTCTTTAGTGGACTTCATCTCCAAAAGGTTAACATAGCTTTATTGAGGTTCTTAGCTCTTGATCTCGTAATTGGACCTTGTGGAACTTGAAGTGCGGATTCCGTGAGCCTATATCGAGCCTTTGTGGACAATTGATCACCATCAAGTCCTTGGGATGTATCATCTACACTCTGTTGAATCCTTTGACGTTCTTCTTCACTGATTTATACATAATTTGATCAATTTTTTTTTATATATATTTTATATATTTTGATTGATTTGTTGATTTTTTTTTTAATGGGATTAGTCTTTCTATCTTTCATCAATAAATAAGAAAGAATAATGGAATTTTTCTATCTTTTGGTATTATCTTTTATACTTACATTTTTTTGGTGTAAAATTGTTGGAATTAATGCAGATGGGATTTTGTCAAATGAAGCCAAAGAAGCAATAAAGAAAGACTATTGTTGTTGTTGTCATGATGTCTCAAACAGATCACTCCTGATGTAGGAGGTTCATTAGACTGTTGAGAATGGTAAGCTTTTTGAACAAGTATGTTGCTGATTGTAATGTAATAATGTAGAGAGGAAGTGTGTTGTTTAGAATTCCCCAATTGTCCAAAAGTTTTTCTTTGCCTCTTTTTGCTTTTTTTTTTTTTTTGTGATTCTGAATCTGAATTGGTAAATCTGATTGAATTTATGTATGGTCATCTCTCTGAATCTACCTATGAGTAGTGTGCGTGTGTGTGTCTGCTTTAAATGGGGGTGGGGTATGGGGATTGTTAATTTTGCATTTTTGTTTAACGTTAGTTTGGTGTTTTCTTTTTCATTTCCTTTATTATGTTAAAAATATTTTTTCATCTTCTTCTTTTTTTCTAGTCATTTTGCCGTCATGCTAATTAAAGAGTGAATAAAAAATGAGCAAACACGACTCCAAGTATTTCTCCAAGAGTAAACAATTGCTTGAATAGGATGTCCCGTACAGATTCCTAGAGTTGGGATACTTTGGTAGTGTATAATTTACATTTGTCATTAGTCATGCTAGGCAATTATTCAAGAAATTTTTTCTTCGATATAACTATTGCCTTAGAGTTGAAATCAAATTATTTGAGATTCTTTAGGGCTTGTGTATGTCAAAATCAAAGTTTTCTTCTTCTTTGTTTTTTGTTTGTTTATTTCTATTTCATTTGGATTACTAATGCTTTGCCTTCTTTTTAGTCTTCTAATTTTTACCCCTAGGTTCTTTAAATTGGATATTTTAGAAGGCTGTTCACCTATTTTAAATCATGCAAAGTTCAATGATTATGCTGTAATTGTTCTATATATTAGAAACTCATGTTTCGGTCCCTAATTGATTTGATTTGATGTTTCAGACATCAATTGTGCCCTTTACCTTGAGCCCTAGGTAAGCAATATTCTTCTTAATTTTTCTGACTTAAATTAAAGGGCAATTTGGATGTCCAATAGTTTGGTAGAGTTCATATGTTCTTTTTTTTTTTCTTTTTCTTTTTTTTTTCTTGAAAGTATACTGTTTTTAGGAGCATTTTGCAAGTGAGATTTAGACGTGACATTTCTGGAATATAATTGATCTTTTAATATGCTCTCTTTGATATTGTATCTTTTTATTTAGTAACTCATGCCTTTCAAATGATTGATTGTCTAATGTTATTTTATGATAGATCCTTCCCACAAGTATAATGTTTTGGTGATGGATATGACATCTTGATTTTCATGTGCTTCTTCTCATTATTTTCTTGCATTAATAAGATAATGATGGTTAAGCTACTGATATATTTATTTGGATATTATGTAGGTGCATGTCACCAAAAATAGAGCAATATTTTTATAGATTTAAAGGATCTTTATTATTTTAGTGGAAACATGCTTCTCGTTATAGTTGCTTGCTTCCTCATTACTAATGTTTATTTAGTTAAAGAATAACACGTCCTCTAGATTTATACTTCACTCTTAATATGATGAAATTTTTTCACTTGACATATAATATCTAGATTATATAATGCAAAATGTTCTCTAAATAGATTAATGTGCATAATAATTTTCTGTATATGACTTTTCCTTTTGAAAACATGATAATCTATATATGATGAATTTCTTTAATTTCTCTTGCAGATGGGAAGTCTTTTTTTTTTTCTTTCATGTGTATTTTCTGTGTTAGAAGAAAAGTGTTGTACTTTTTTTTCCACAAGAGAAGCTTCCATAAATGACAGAAGTTGAGGTAACTGAAACTATTATACTTTTGCCTATTAAAGTTATGCTTTTTCTTTGGTAACGTTGCAAATATATGACTGGACCACTGGTGCTTATGCTATAAACTAATTAGATTCCAGTTAGTACGGAACTTCCTTGCATTCAAGGAAACCAAAAAATGGTCACTGAAGTACTAGAGACATTTTATTTCTTTCTTTGCCCTTATCATAAAGCAAACAAATGTGAGGTGGACCTGTGGCTATCTTTCCTTTTATTAGAAAGGAAATTTTGATATACTATTTTTTTTGTTTAGTTACTGCATCATGAGTTTCTTGGTATTGATATGTTCTACTACAATTTGCAACTTTTAAACCAAAATTATCTATATTGTAAGCATGAATTTTGCAAATGCATAGACTAAATAATAGAACTTCCCACTATCAAAATATTGATCAAAATAGGCCTATCAGATTTTATTGGAGAAGCTCCATCATAATTTTTTACTTGGTACCACTTCTCTTATTCGGAAAAAAATGCAATTAGAGACAAGGAATTTTGCTTGTTTTTTATTTTCTTTTGTTTTCTATTTATCTATATAAATTGTAAGTTCGATGCTAAGTTGAATTGACTTGAATTGTTATCGCTGCTTGCTTCTCCAATAAAATCAGATTTGGCAAGTTCTTTACAAAGGCTACTAAACATGATCTTAGCAACTCATCTGGTAAAAGATTCAAGGCAGATTTTTAAATTTGAAGTATTGTTGAACTACTTTCCAGAATTGTAGTACAAATTAGCATTATCTTGTATTTTTGTTATGGTTCACTAATTCCAACTATCTTTGTACTTATCAAAGATAGAATTTTGTATTTGCAAGGATTGAATGTCACAAAATCGTGCTAAAAACGCGTAACTGAACTCAAGCAAACGGATTTGTGATGGCATTAGCACACTAACTAGTCAGCCAACTCACGTTTAGGATCTCACACAAGAAATAGGCAACAATTAAAATGAAAGAAAATGACACACATCGCAATTTACAGTCGAAATGGCCAACGACCTTGTATCAAATCCGCACAAAGCATACAACAGGGACTTTTCACTAACACCCGGTGTGCAACACAAAGCCAAAGGTCTCTCTCTTACGTTCTACTTTGGTTGCTGACTACCGGGTAGTTATAAGGGGCATAGGGGACGGTCGACAAGGCCCAACCATTGGCCACTATCAGCACTAAACATGGGGCACAGGTAGTGGGACGTTGTGGCAGCCTAGCTGTCCACCCAGTCAGCTCCCATGTTTTGGGACTGCCTGGAAACCGCCCAAGTAACCACTCGGGGCTTGCTCAGCGGATTTCAAGCCTCAAGCACACGGTCCACGCCTAGCATAGACCTTCCCAAGATGCCAACGCAGCCAGCCAAAGCCAAAGAACTCAAAATGCCATGCTCAACCAACAAACGGTCCATGCACGTGCCACCCGTGCAACATTGTCAATGTTTCCCAACTCATTCGTGCTCGTGGGCTGC
This sequence comes from Cinchona pubescens, assembly GCA_025175665.1. Lineage (NCBI taxonomy): Eukaryota > Viridiplantae > Streptophyta > Magnoliopsida > Gentianales > Rubiaceae > Cinchona > Cinchona pubescens. The sequence goes on along the minus strand of JANKKI010000257.1, from coordinate 1,946,122 downwards.
CCAAAGCTAACGTTTGCCAACATCCCTCCCGAAGCCAACATGGTACCAGGCCTAGCTCTCATACGACATGGGAGAAGGTTCCTAGCAATGTCCGTGGGTTACTCAGTCTCTACCTGGTGGCCTAGTCCACTGGCCACCCAAGAAGTAAAGTGAGCATACCTTCCCCATATAAGGTTTGGAAAAAAATTCTAAATGACAGCAGTTGACACCAATTTGTTGAAAATCAGTAGAGCCATTCGGGCCACTCAAGACCCTATTAAAGCTGCTCAAATTGATGCCAAATATTCTTTAAGGACTTTCAAAACACTAAGGCATAGTTTAGGAACACTTGATACGCAAACGGCTCAAGTCGGCCCACGTCATTTTGCAAATCTCGCTGTCTCCTTGCCGACGTGAGGCCATACACATCCAGGTATGCAGGCAGCTTTGCCGATGGGTGAAGTCATGCCAAGGGGGCTAACAAACCTCCCCTGTGTTGAAGAGGTTGACACCCTCATCGACCCACCAGCTTTCTGAGCTTCCCAATAAGCTGCAATTTGATCCTCAAACTGCCAAGAAATCTTAACAAAGTCATATCCCGTTACCAAGTAGCATCAGCCTCCATTTCACCCTTTCAATGGATCAAATAGTCTGTCCTTCGGTTGTTCTTACTCTATCCCATGGATCAATGGTCCAGCATCGTGGAAGCCTCTTTTTCTAACTACTTCAATATGATGGGAGGGGCACGTTTAGCTTGCCTTCTTTCTTCATCAAATTCATCCTAATCGAACTTTTTCAAGAAGTTCACATGGAAGGTAGGATGAACTTTCTGTCTGTCAGGTAGCTTCGAGAGATAAGCAACCTGGCCAACACGTTTGATTACTTCAAAGGGTCCATCATATTTCAGAATTAAGCCACGATGCACTGTCCTGGAACTGACTTTCTTCCAAATTTGAGGGGTTAACTTGAGCATCACCAAGCCACCAACCTGGAACTCAACATCCCTCCTACCCATATCAGCATACTTTTTCATGTGATGTTGAGCTAAAGTCAAGATGTCCCGAGCTTCCTCAATCAGATTCTGGTTCGACTTAATATGTATGAACTGATGAGCTGCAAGGCACTTTCCTTCATTTTGGACAGTAATCCAATAAGGAGTTAAAGGCTGCTGACCAAGCACCAACTCGAATGGACTCATCCCCGTTGCTGAGGACTTGTGCAAATTGTAACAAAACTGGGCTACATCAAGTAAATTCACCCAATTTTTCTGACTGGCAGTAACATAGTGCCTCAAATACTCTTCCAACAAAGCGTTTATCCTCTCGGTCTGACCACTGTCTGAGGATGTGCTGCTGTTGAAAACTTCAGTTCAGAGACAGCATGTTGAAAAGAGTGGTCCAGAGACGACCAGTGAACCTAGTGTCACGATCACTGTGTGTCTTCTGGCAAGCCAAACAGCTTAACAGTCATTTCTAAAGAGAAGCATAGCAACAATATCAGCTAGGCACGCACTTTCTAGCGGCCAAAAAAATAGCATATTTAGAGAATCGGTCAACTACAACGAAAACAAAAATATTACCTTCCACCTTTGGGAACCCGGAGATAAAATCCATCTTACTAGAAATCGACTGCCACGGCCTCTCCGGTATCGATAAAGGTTGTAGTAGACCACCTTTCTTTCTCTTTTCCGTCTTGTCATGTTGGCACACCAAGCAGGACTTCACATAAGACTCCACATCGTCGTCCATCTTCGGCCAATAAAACTTTATGCCAGTAGTGCTCTGGTTCTTTCAACACCCGGATGACCTGCCCAAAGTGTGTCATGGGTTTTTCAAGCAGCTGCTGCCTCAATAAATAGGTAGGTACATAGAGTCGACCACCCTTTGCATAGAGTAGGTCATTTTTCATCTAATACCTGCGAACCAGCCCATCCTTGACCTACTGTGTCGTTTTCATGTACACGGCATCGGCATGGGTAGATTGTTTCACCCGTTCCACAAAATTAGATTTTATAGCCACCAATGCAGCAATATACTCCCCCTCTTTCTTTCGGTTAAGTGCATCTGCCATGGCATTTTCTTTCCCGGGCTTGTGCAACCACTCAAAATCAAACTCAGCCAAAAAATCTTGGCCATCTAGCTTGCTTAGGGGTCAGCTTCTTTTGGGACTTGAAGTACGTATTTGCCATATTTTCGGTGATAATAGTGAACTTGGTTCCTAGTAAGTAATGTTTCCACACATCAAGGCAATGCTCAACTGCAGTCATTTCCTTTTTGTGTGTGCTGTACCTCGTTTCACAATCTTTCAGCTTCAGGCTCTTATAGGCAACAGGATGGCCATTCTGGACAAGTACTCCCCCGATAGCCCGATCACTGGCATCCGTATGCATCTCAAACAGCAAGCTGAAATCCAGAAATCCAAGGACTGGTTCAGAAGTGACGACCTCCTTCAACAGCTTGAAGGTCATTTCACAATCATCATCCCAGCTCCATCGTTTCTCCTTCTTTAGCAAATCAGTCAAGGGAGCCACCAACTTTGAGTACCCCTTGATAAACCGTCAGTAATAATTTGCTGACCCAAGGAACGATCTCAATTCTGGAACTGTTGTTGGGGCTACCTAGTCAATCACAGCCTTAATCTTTTTGGGTGTAGTCCATTTTCACTAATCCATTACTGATTATGTGTCCAAGAAATGTTATGGTTTTCCGACAGAACTCACATTTCTCTTTTTTGACATAGAGCTCGTGTTTCCTTAACCTGACAAACACAGCTCTCAAATGTGCAACATGATCGTCCAACGTTTCAGAATATATGACAATGTCATTCAAGTACACAACAACGAACTTGTCTAGATATTCATATAAAACATCATTCATCAAATTACAAAACGTAGCTGGAGCATTGTCAGCCCAAACGGCATGACCAGAAACTCATAAGCTCCATATCTAGTTACAACAATGGTTTGCCCCTTATTCCCTTCCGCTATGTGGACTTGCTAATACCTAGCCCTCAAATCTATCTTGGTATAGATTTTTGCCCTATCTAACTTATCAAACAAATCAAGAGTGTTAGAAATTGGGCACCTTTCATCGGCAATCATTACACCATCCAAATGAGGGATTGGGAAGATTTTATTCGTAGCCATTAACTCCTTCCCCAAATATCAAGTCGAAGTCATCTAATGGGACTGCCATCAGGTTACACTTGCCACTCCACGGGCCAAGTGTCAGCTCAACCGATGCAACACCAAGCACAAGCTGTGCTTCTGAGTTTACAGCCTTGATACGGTACCCGTGTTCCTTCAATTCCAACTTCAACCAAAGGACCTCACGTCCAGTTATAAAGCTATGAGTTGCCCCAGTGTCAACCATGGCCAGAACGTCTATACCTTTCACCTTTGCCTGGACATATAACAAACCATCACGGGGCGGGATAGATTTCTTAACGGTAATGGCACTTACCAACATCAAGGGATTTATGCGAGTCGGGGCAGGAATGATCACCATCATTCGTTTCTGCCACAATAACATTCACATTCTCTTATACACATGGGGATGTTCATGCATCAAATGAGGGCCGTCACAAATGAAGCAACCACCATTCTTTTTGTTGGCTTTTTTGGAACTCGTTTCGTTTCCAGCCTTCACCGAACCCGTTTTAGCCCCATTTTGTTTCTTTTTCTGGGGGGATTTCCATCTTTCGGCTCTTTCCCCTTGCCTTTCTTGTCATTTTTCTTTCTTGGGTAGAGATGGTCTTGAAATCCACCAATCGGTCGGCAGCCACTATGGCTTGGGGTAAGTTTTGAACCCCTTGCCGTCGCAACTCCGCTTGGGCCCAAGTTTGAAGACCAGCCATGAAATTGAAAATCTTATCCTCGTCTAACATGTCCCGAACGTCCAACATCAAGGAAGAGAACTCCTTGACATAGTCCCGAACACATCTAGAATGTTTCAACTGCCTCAAGGCATCTCTGGCAAGCCATGAGGTGTTGGTCAGTAAGAATTGCTTCTTCAATTCATCTTTTAAGGCCGACTAGGATATGGTCTGAGTGATTTTAGGGTCGTTTGCCATCGTTCTCCACCACAGCTTTGCATCACCAGCCAAGTACATGCTGGTTATGGAGACTTTCTCTTCTTCGGGCACACCGGCTGCCACGAAATATTGTTCTAGATCCCACAGGAAAATTTTCAATTCTTTGGCACTTCGTGCTTCCTCGAAGGCCTATGGTTCTGGTACCTTTACCTTCATTTTCGCCATTTTGCTTGACGACATCTCTGTCCCAGCACCAGAGGCAACGGCTTTCTTAGTCACCGACAAGTCTTGCCTCAGGGAGTCAAGAGTAGCATTCATCGTTTGCATGTGCTCCCTTAGAATGGCTGAGATGGCCTTTATCTCACGCAAATCATTCATCAAAATGTTGCCAACAGACAAATCACCAAGCCGGTCCATCAATTAGGAAAAAGCTTGCTCTTGACGGGTCATCCTTTCTGGGAGAGTTGCCACTGTCCGTTGGTATGTCATGAGCCATTGTGCAGCTCCACACAAGCACAACCTTGCTTTGATACCAAAATTGTCACAAAATCGTGCTAAAAATGCGCAATGGAACACAAGTAAACAGATTTGTGATGGCCTAGCACACTAGCTAGTCAGCCAACTCACATTTAGGATCTCACACTAGCAATAGGAAACAATTTTATAAAACGAAATGGCCAACCTTTGTATCACTTCCGCACAAAGCATGCAACAGGGACTTTTCACAAACACCCGGTGTGCAGCATAAAGCCAAGGTCTCTCTCTAAGATTCTGCCTTGGTTGCTGGCTACCGAGTAGTTATAAAGGGCATAGGGGACGGTTGACAAGGCCCAACCGTTTGCCACTATCAGCACTAAACATGGGGCACAGGTAGTGGGACGTTGTGGCAGCCTAGCTATCTACCCAATCAGCTCCCATGTTTTGGGGCTGCTTGGTAATCGCCCGGGTAACCACCCGGGGCTTGCTCAGTGAATTTCTAGCCTCAAGCACACGGTCCACGCCTATCACAGACCTTCCCAAGATACCAACGCAGCCAGCCAAAGCCAAAGAACTCAAAATGCCACTCTCAGCCAACAAACGGTCCTTGCACGTGCCACCCGTGCAACACTGCCAACGTTTCCCAACTCATTCATGCCCGTGGGCTGCCCAAAGCCATCGTTTGCCATCATCCGTCCCAAAACCAACACGACCATGCCTAGCACTCATAGGACATGGGAGAAGGTTCCTAGCAATGCTCACGGGTTGCTCAGCCCACCTGGAGGCTTAGCCCACCGGGCACCCGGGAAGTTGAGTGAGCATACCTTCCCTATATAAGGTTTGGAAAAAAAATCCCAAGTGACAGTAGTTGACACCAATTTATTGAAAATCAGTAGAGCCATTCGGGCCACTCAAGACCCCATTAAAACTGCTCAAATTGATGCCAAATCTACCCTAAGGACTTCCAAAACACCAAGGCATAGTTTAGGAACACTTAGCACACAAACGACTCAAGTCGGCTCACGTCCATTTGCAAATCTCGCACACTGCCTTACTGACGGCAGTTTGCCTAGCCGACGTGCAGGCCAGTTGGGCCAGGCATGCACGCAGCCTTATACGATGGGTGAAATCATGCCAAGGGAGCTAACAAATGTATACCTACTTTTGCAATTGTATATATAAATTATCATGAATATATCTAAGCTATAGACTCCCTATCAAAATCTTTCTCTCTGTGTTTCTACAGTCTCTTTTCACAAAAAAACTACTACAGAACTAAACAAACATAAAATAATTAAAAAAAAAAAATTCGAGGACGCTCACACAACGAGTGAGCAAAAAAACTAGTTATCACAAAAATCTCTAGTTGTGGGGGTTTGATTTGAACTGAAATTGATAGGGGGAAGGAACTAGCCGAAAATGCACCGAACTTGTTTGTGTAAAAGTTGTGATTGGAACTTGTTTTTGAAAAAAATAAGAAAAAGTAGAAAAATAAAAATAAAGAAATTGTCTGTAAAAAAAGATGAAGACCGTAAACAGTGATTGGTTTTTGAAAATTGTGATTTAACCTTCCAAGTTTTACTATTTTTTGTTTTGACCCCTTAACTTACTTTTTAAAGTTTCCAGATCGACCTCAACATTATATTTTTGTAAAATCTTTAATGTTTGGACAACTATACCCATGCAAAAAGTCACATATTTGACTAAACAGTGATGTTAACGGAGAATCAATTGACAAAATGACCTAAACACGACATTTTCAAAAATAAAATAACTAAATTGGCCACAAAAAAGTTTAGTGGCTTAAATTTGTAACGCTTTAAAGTTAAGTAACCTTTCTGACATTTTGCTCTGCAAAGAGTTGTAATATTTTGGCTAACAATTTAGCTAGTTTTGTTTCTAAATCGACTGTTATGGTTGTCTGGGTAGGCAGTTCCAAGATGGTTGACAAGAGCCACTCAATTGTAATTGGAGTAGTTATTCTACTATTTATCTTTTGCTGATATATACTTAATACAAATCTCTTTTGACGTTTGCCAAAAAAAAAAAAAAAAAAATCACAAGTAAACTAACCATTCTTTACAAAAGCGTCTCTAGTGAGCCTCTTTATGCTAAGAAGACACGAATGATTTTTTACAAAATCAAGATATATTTGTGAAATGACACACTTCTTAATTAGTGAGAAAATTTCCTAATTATCAACAGAAACACATTTCTATGAGAAATAGCAACTCGCTCATTAATTCCACGGTCTTATGTGATCATGTACATTAATTGAGGCAGGAAATGCATCAATATTTCATATCGCAGTGTAAAAAAATAATAGGATGAACAGTTTTTTATTTTATGCATATTATTATTTTTGTAAGAAAAATATTTAGGTAAATTCATTTTAAGTCTCAATTGTAGATTTGTTATTACGAATGAATATTATAAAATTTTACTTACATCACCTAATTTCATTTATTCCATGCATAAGATTTTAATCTGCACTACAAAATCTACAAGTAGGTTAAAGGGTAGATCCAAGTATTTCTCTGTGAATAAACTCATTATTGTACATTTGCATTGGTGAAAAAGTATTAATTCTGTTTTGCAACCCCTGAAAGACAATAACATTTGTAGCTTATCGATATCCAGGCCAATCTCTGGCCTTTGAAGGACATAGGTTTCATGTCCTTGATCTAAACAAGCTTTAACTATCCTCTTACCTATATATCCACTGCCTCCAACCATAGTTAATCAAGAACTTTACTCCTAGACATTTTGCCCTTTTGTTTTTGGCTTCAGATAGGCCAGAGAACCAAGACTTAGATATATCGATATCTATAGGGAGAGATAGATTTAGACCTGATCAATCATTCTTGATTTATTAAAAATTGGATTAATTTTATTTTGCATCCTTCAATTTATTCTCCATTCACTTTGCACTCTCAATTCTCAAATTTATTCATTTCAGTCTAATTTTTATGCCAGTAAACGGAAACTTAACTTGTTCGGGCATCCAAAATATTATGACCACATTATTTTACATCTCACCGAATATGCTTTGCACAAGAAAATTCAGATATTTTTTTTGTGAAAGTGCTAAATATTGTACTAATTTAAGTGAGGTAGAATTGAGAGTTGGGGTCCTTAAAAGATAAATAAGTATTATCCACTTTTATAATGTACGATCTATAATGCAATTGAAGGAGTAGGCAGGCTGGGAGATTTGGAAGTTTGACCAACTTATCATTTTATAGACATCTACTATTTGTCTATTTAATTATCAGAACTTTCTAATTATGCTGATTCACGTGTTGATGACGATAAACACGAGAATCGTGCGTTGTGCGTACGAGCAATGCTTAGTTGATGCTTACTCCACAACCAACATTGGTTTGGTTCTGCCAGATAATTGGCCTTTTGGCCTAAAATATGTGCCTTAAAATTTCAAATTTCTTATGTTCAATTTTGAGTTCCTCCCATTTACATTACCTCTAACATATGCAAGTCTCGCATTAGAAACTCGTAGGGAACTTACTCAATTTATATATAAACAGTGTTTTATTTATGAGAATCACTTGTCAGACTAAGATTATGCATAGTTGGTAGTTTGAGGGCTTTCCTATATCATGTTACGTGTTGGTTCGAGGGATTTTCCTATATCACATTATCTGTTATCCGGTGTGACTGTGTTATGGTGTGTGTAACTGACCGATAATTTTATATTGAGATAATTTCATAAACATCTCATGAGGTTCAGACTAATCTACACTTAGTATCCTTGAAGTTTTAGAAATCTCATTTACCTCCTCTCTCTTGTCGGTGAGTTCCGGAGTAAGTATTAAGTGCATAAAATAACATTTAACCCATAGTTCTTTAGCCATACTACTAAAAGGATAATATCTCAAACCTCTCCTGAGGTTTTTGATAATTTCACTGAGCACCCTTTAAGTTTTTAACAATGTCTTTGTCAACTTATTACAAAAATACTTGCACACATTCATATGTTTTGCATATATCAATTTAAATAGAAATTTGAACATATAGAAACAAACCACACATTGCAATTGAACAAATTATAAATACTTTATGCGGAGAATCACAAACTCCTAAACAAAGAAAATTAAAATATATTTTCTCGATAAATTTTTTTAGTCAACTAATGTATGAAATATGTGTGCATGTTAATGTGTTTGTGTGTATTGATTTAAATAAAAATTTATAATATTTAGAAACACACCACATAATATATAATAAATAAGTTGAAGAATAGTATTTTATTTGGAAAATCACTAACTCAAAATAAAATAATGTAACAAGTATTTCTCAATAAATTCTTTTATAAATTTATTTAGAAAATATATGCGCATGTAAGATGCTTGTATGTGTTAATCTAAACAAAAATTTGGAATACATAAAATGCCACTATATATTATAATAATAATAATATGATTCACGAACTTATAAACTAAAAGAAAAAATAAAATGAATGTTTTGATAATTTTTTTTGTCAATTATACAGAAATAATTATGTGTACATTTATGTGCTTGTAAAGTATTAGAACACATATGTATGCACCATATATTATAACAAAAATTATTATTGATATATTGTTTTGAAAATCACATACTTGTAAACTGAAGAAAAAAAATCAAAATACATTTTTCTTCATTAATTGGTGAATGAAATGAAAAATTATAACCCAATACTATTTTCTAATAATTATATTTACATCTCTCAATTTTCTTTTCCTTTCTCAAATCACTTTAAGCAATTGATTATTAAAATTTGTGTTAGGGATAAAGTTGGCATAAAATTAGTTTCACTCTCCTTCTATTAATTTTTTAATCTATTATGCTGACAATGTTACAAGAAAAGTAAAATTAAGAGACATAAATGACATTTTTTAAAGTTCAAAATTGCTAAATTATATTAACTTAAATTTCAAAGAAGTTTTCTAAATTATCCCTTTTATATTCCTTGTATGGTTACTTTTCTCCCAAATTAAATCAATGTTCACTCCTGTGTACATCTGAATGGTTTTTGTGTCAAATCTTAACTGAGTCTCGAATGGTTATACATCCCATTTGGTTAACAATTCTTCATATTTGAATTACAATCTATCTTGTGCAATTTCCTACTTGATCATTTTATTGCTAAATGTGAAAGCCACTAACCCCATTTTTAGTGCACTGAAAACCCCATTTTTAGTGCATGAGAAATGGATTAGAATGGAAAGACTTTTCTAATTTATCATTTTTTTTTTTTCTGACACCTCTAAGTTGGAAAAAGTGTCATTCCAACTAAGTGCTGCTTGAAAAGAAGATATGAAAATCAGGAATTGGATTCATTCTCATAGTTGTTTTTTAGATAACAGTATAGGTATTGAGATTTTTGAATAAAATCCAAAAATCTAGCAATTTTCAATACCCAACTATTGAGAGCTTTAGTGATTCTTAAATCTAATTTTAAAATTTGAAAAAAAAATCAAATGAAATTATTTTTCTCTTTTTTCCTCATCCTCCTATCCTCTTCGTCCTTTCTCCCTCCCTCGTCCTCCCTCTTCCCTCCTAAATATCCTTTCTCTCACAGCCCTCTCCCTTCACTTTCTCTCTTCCCCTCATCCCTCGCCCCTTCCAATAGAAGAAGAAACTAGGGAAGACAAGTTAAAATAATAATCATAATAACAACAACAATAATAATAATAATAATAATAATAATTTAATATGATATCTATAGCCCAATTTTTTTTTTTCAAACACCAATTATTTAAATAATTTCAGTGTACAAAACTCATACATATTGTATATTTAAAAAAAGATAAGCTAAATTGTACTATTTTATATATATTGAATGCAAAAGAATATTATGTACTTTTTTAAACTTTGTATCCTTAACAAAAAATATTTAAAGTTTCTCACATTCATAAAAATGTTAATAACGTGAATTAAAACACAAAAAGAGAATTGTTATATTTCTAAAAGAACTAGGAGTATTTAAGTCAAATTAATATATCCTTTCTATTTTGACCTCAAAATTATTATACCAAATATTAAAAAGATAATATTCATTCCATTCTACTTTTAGTCACAAGACATATAATGGGAATGAGCATTTTTACCTATTTTGGATTAAAATATATTCTGTTTGGAACGATTTTTCTATTTCAGGACATTTCCACGTACCAAACATGGGGTAATAGAAAAAAGAAAGAAAAGTTGAAAAATGAAAAACGAAATTCTCTTTATGGCTGAATCTGTGAGCAGAACTGATTCAATCCACTCACTTCTCAGTGGATGGAAAGCATAAATTACATTAGAGTCCAACAACAAAGAATCCTTTAATATTTTTATAAAGAGCCTCCTGTGGAAGAAATGAACATGTTTCTTACACGAGAATGCAATAATGACCAACTAGTAACGAGAAAATAATTAGGTAGATTTAGTATTAAACCCCAAATATAGATTTTATGATCAGAATTAAATTTTATGTGATCTTGTCTACTTTAATTGATATCGTTTATTGCTTAAAATTTAATCTATATCATAAAGTTTACAAGTCAAGTCAAATACTAAATCTACCTAATTATTTCCCCTAATAGTCTATGACATTTTTAGTAATATTTCTCTCTTAAGTTACAATCATCTTGTTGGCCCAAAAGCAACCTGAGAGGGGGGGGGTGAATTAGGTTGTCTCAAAAAATAAACCTTTTGAAGTGCTTAATGAAAATGCAAACTTTGTGCAACAAATGAATACTTAAGCACAAATGATCAAAGATAAATATTTAACAATCAAAGGTTAAAGAAGAAATAAAAGATTGAGAAATGAAGAATATCAAACCAAACTCCCAAACTTCTCAAGTTTGGAGTACATCCACTAGTAGTGCCCTTCAAAGAAGGTGAGGCAATAACTTTCTAGTACACAAAGTAGGCTCACCCTTGCACCAACTAAGTTTCTCTAGTTGAGCCAAAGGGTTTTACACTACAACCTCACTTTTGTACACTTGTTATACACATCCACTTTTACACTTGAAGATCACTCACTAGTCTACTCTTGCTCACACTAATTTCCTCTAGTTGAGCCAAGAGACCTATACTACCCAAACCAATACAATCCACAATATTTTAACCTATTTCTCCCAAAATAGCTCTTACAAGTGTTTGTATTGAATGTACTAGTTCCACACATCATTTGGATATCCTTGGGTTATTTATAGGTGAAAGATGTGCTGAAATTTGAGCTCCAACGGTCAAAAAACTAACTGTTAAAAACTAGCTGTTAGGGGTTCGGACAGTGGTTCGGACGTCCGTTCATGCGTCCTACAGCTTGACGATGAACAGTGTCTCAGACGGTCATAGGCTCTGACAGAAAATTACTTCATTTTGAACTCCTTTCTTCGAACGGTCTTCAACGTCCGATCTTTTTGGTTTCGGACTGTCTTCAACGTCCTATCATCATACTTTCAAATTCCTTTTCTTGGACGGTCTTTTGCGTCCGAAGCATTATCCTTCGGACAGTTGTCTACATCCGAAAGATGTGTTATTCCTCGGTGTTGTCTGGTCATATTTCGGATGCTCCTTTGCGTCCGAGCTCCTTTCTTTCGGACGCTCTTCTTCGTCTGTAAGGTGTTGTTCGACTTTTGGTTGTTTTACTTGATTGTGTTCGGATAAGCATTTTCATCCGAGCCTTCCTATTTTTCTGCACACTTGTTTTCAAGCCGTTAGTACGATTTGGTCATCATCAAAACATGATTATCATAATTGGGGTCCAACACATCTTTGACAGAAAGTTATGATTTATATTTCTCAAGTTTCTAATAACAAGTGATGTAAGCAGTAAGAACAAAAATTGGACCTGGGAAATTTATCTCGGAAAAAAATGTAATGAATTGCTATATGTGATTAGCAATTAGTGTTGGACTTTTTTCCTCTAGAACACTAATTGTCTGAGTTTTGTGTGTTCGTTCATTTTTACTTCCTTTTGTAGAAATCACTTGTCCCATATTAGAAACTTAGGAGTTTTTCTCAACTGATATGTGTTTGGAGTTTTGCTAACATTATTAGTTGGGAGTTTAGACTATACACCAAGTTTGGAGTATTTTCCTATAACACACGTGCGCACACCGATGCGGTGTGGTTTGCATGAACCGTTAGAGCTTTACTTTCTGTACAACTTTTCTTCCTTTATTTTTGGTTTGTTAGAGTTCTTACCTATCTTTGATAATTAATTCAATGTAGAATTCTAAACCGACTTTAATGGTTATTTGCTTGTAAAACTCTTCCTTCTTTGGTGTTCATATTGGTGTTCACATTGTTAAACTCAGTTCACCTTTGAACGTAGGAGATTATTTTATTCCTATCTTTTCTCCCAAGGTAAACTAGTTGTCCTTGACCTTTAGTTGATTTGTTCCCTATAAATACCACCGAAATTCCTTCTCCTATATAGTTTCTTCCCATATTCCTATACTGAGTAGTCCTTTAGTAACTCAAAACCTTACTTGTAAGTGTGCATGACTGAAACTGTAGTTGAATCCTGGAAAGTGATTGCCTGGTGATTTCTTTTGCACCAGTGAATAACAATCTCTTAGAGACGAAATCATTTTGAACGATAGTGATTACAACCTTGAGTTTCCTTGTTCCAGTTTCAACAATTATTCTGTCAATTTATTCCAATAATCTCGAAAGTGAATTTTTCATGTTGCCACAATGGCCAATGTTGGTGTTCCTGACATGTCCAAACTCTAATTGTTCTAAGCAAGAACTACATATGTGATCCAAAAATTTTCTTTTTTATCAGTAGACCTTCAAAGTGGATTGTGTTCTGCTAGGTGATCAAGTACTTACGACAAGTTAGCAGGATCCGCTAAGGTTTGGGCTGATGAAAACTGAATTGCTAAGGGTCACGTCCTAAACTTCGTCTTTGAAGCCATGTTTGATCTGTATTGTCTATATAAGTCTACCCAGGAAATATGGGTTACCTTGGAGAAGAAGTACAACTCTGAAGATGCTGGAAAGAAGAAGTATGTGGTCCTTAAGTTCTTGGATTTCAATATAGTGAATGACAAACCTGTAACTGAACAAATACATACCCGAATATTATTCTAGATATCATTTAGGAGGACATGAAAATCGATGATACCTTCCACGCTATTGCTCTGATCGAGAAACTATCACCATCCTAGAAAGAGTACAAGAACAAGTTGAAGCATGACAAATTTGACTTGATGCTTGACAAGATAATATCCCACATCTAGATCAAGGAAAGTCATCGTTCTAAGGACAAATCTAATCTGGCACAAGAGTTCACAACCAAGGTGAACCTGGTAGATAGCAAGCCCGAGAGAACTTCTCAGGGGTTCAAAGGAAAACATCATGGATCCAAGAAAGACTGGAACAAGAACAACGGTCAGAATTAGAATAGCCATAACAAGCATCTGGCAAGTTTAAAAAATTTGGTAAGATTACTAAAAATTCTAAAGGAATGCTATATCTACAGAGTTGTAGGTCACAAGGAAAATGTGTGCAAGTTTTAGAAGAGACAAGAGGAGCAACCAACCAAAGTGAGCAATGTTGAAGGCAATGAGGGGATTGTTGTTGTTGTCTCGAGGCAAAATTCGGTCACAGTATGACCTTAGTGGATTGTGGATACTAACGCCAAGAAGCATATCGCTATTGACAAAAGTCACTTCCTTGAACATGAATGAATAAGCGACGGGAAGCAAGTTTTCGTAGGAGATGCTCGTGTTACGCCTGTTATTGGCAAGAGAAAGTCTTTTTGATGATTACATCTGGAAAGTCAATTACTTTCACTAATGTGTTTAATGTTCCATCAATGAAAAGAAATTTAGTTTTCTGTTCATTGCTTAATGTATAAGAGTAAGGTTATTATTAAACTTGTTTTTTAGGGTAATAAGTTAATTCTCACTAGGAATTGAGATTTTGTGGGAAATGGTTTTTATTGTGAGGGCTTATTTCTACTTGGTGCTACTTGCAATGAAATGAACAAAAATGCTACTTTTACTTATATCGTGGATTCTATTAATATGTTTCATGCTAGATTAGGATATGTGAAATCTAACTTCATAAGGAGAATGAAAATTTCAAACTTGATTCCTAATCTTACTAATTATAAGCTCACAAAATATGAAATTTATGTGAAAGATAAACATCATAAAAAAAATCCTTTAAATCTATTGAAACAACTGTTAGTCTTTCAAAATTAATTCGTAGTGATTTTGGAGACTTAAAAATAATATGCGTAAAGGTGAAAAGAAATATTGTATCACCTTCATTGATGATTACTCAAGATACACTAAATTATATCTCCTTTTTCAAAGAAATGAATCTGAAGAAATGTTCATTAACTTCAAAAATGAAATTGAAAATCAGCTAGAGAAAAAGATTTAAAAATTTTGATCTGATAGATGAGGTGAATATGATTCCAAACTGATCAAGGATTTTTGTGAACAAAATAGAATAATTCATGCGACTACTTCACCTTATTCACCTAAATTTAATGTGATTGTAGAAAAGAAAAATGAGACTCTTAAAGACATGATGAATACAATGTTAATAAATTATGGGTCATCGACTAACATGTGAAGGAAAGCTATTTCATCTACCTGTCATATTTTTAATATAATAGCTTACAAGAAAACTTTAAAGACAGCTTATCAACTATGAAAATGTTATACTTCTAACCCTGAGTATTTCAAAGTGTGGGGTTGTCTAGCAAAGGTAGAGATTTGGACTTTAAAAGAAGTAAAATTGGTCCTAAAGCTGTTGATAATGTCTTCATTGTGTCTTCACATCATAGTGCTACCTATAAATTCTTAGTTTTGGAGTCTAATCATGTTATGGAAACAAAAGATGCTAAATTTTTTGAGAATGTTTTCCCAATGAATAAAAATTCTACAAAAACAAAATTTCAAGAAATTCAAGATTTAGAAGAATATGAAAACCAAGAAATTCAAGCATTAAGAAGAAGTAAGAGGTCAAGGATGGAAACTAATTTTGGGGCTAATTTCGTAACTGTTTTCATTTGAAAAAGATACAAAACTATATAAAGAGACAATGAATTCAATATATGACAGTTTATGAAAAGATGCAGTTAGAAATGAACTTGCATCCATATGAATAATCACATATCGAAATTGGTTGATTTTCTTAGAGGATGTAAATCTATTCGGTTTAAATGGGTGTTTCAGAAAGAAATTAATGTTTGATGGTTCTATCGGTAAATATAAGACACAACTAGGGCTAGGAGTTTTACACAAAATGAAAGAATTTATTATTTTGACACTTATTCATCCATTACAAGAATCACTACCATTAAAGTGCTTGTTGCTATTGCTTCGATATATAATTTGATTGTACACTAAATGGTAGATGTGTATAAGAGACGATGTGGAAACTTGTCACATTCCGAAACAGGATGATGACATGCCGCATCTCGAGATCACTCCAAGTACGCAAGGTACATTACAAGTATAATAGACAAACCATATTTATTAAACTTTTCAAAACTGCCAATAAAATTTCATGAGTAACATCATTTACACAAACCAAGCACGTTTATATACAAACTATCAAACTAACATATCCAAAGCAGTAACAAGGTTCTATATGCATAACGAACCCTAAACTAAATTATTGGTATGAAAGCCAAACAAGAACAAAAGGCTCACACTAAACAAACCATCGCACCCTTGCTTCAATAGCTAGAGTCCATATTGTAATCCCTGCCCTTCTCAACACTAAACTCTAGGTCGACAAGTTCCTCAGACGGGTACTTTACTACAAAACAAATATTGAATAATGGGTGAGTAAACATGGCTCACTAAATAGCACTTAATCTTAGTTACTGAATGTAAGCTTGTAATCAATGCAGTGTTCAATGTAAACACCAGGTCAATAAAAACAATAATCAAGATATGCATGACAAATTCAGTGAGCTCATGGTTCTTAGTAGTCCTCCAGAAATTAGATCTAGATCTATCTGTTATCTGTCTGAATAGACTATACATAAGCATAGTTGGGTATGGCCAGTAATCAGTAAGTAGAGTGAGTACCCCAATATAGGACATAAAGTACAACCGAGCCCACTAATGTGATTCACTGAATATTTAGTAAGCAATCAACATCACAAGAAATTGCATTTCATATAAGGCATTTAAATCACTTTGCATAAGTGTCATGTAAACCTTCATCGCTTGGTCATATTTACCTTCTGCTAACACATTTCACAATTGTACATTAAACTACATAACATATAACCAATAATAAGTTTCAAGTACCACTTACCTTGAAGATTTATTTCTTGGTACCCTAACTTCGATTGGTCAAAAACCCCAACTTCTTGACCTATAACCAAGGGAGAGTAATGCCATTTAAAAGTGTAGACCTTAAGGTACAATATTGGTGATTAAAAAGCAAGCAAAAACAAGGAGTAAATTTTAGATGATTAACCTAGATCGTGAACATGAACAAGCTAATAGGTAACTATGAGTAAGCTAGTTGGACATTCTAGTAGCTATGAGGCAGCTCGATTTGATGATAAATAAATCATTCCAAAGGTTTAGAAACAAGTGTTAAAGTAGAAGTTCTGGACGAACGAAAAGTGTGATTAACACCAAATTTCTAGGCTTAAACATCAAGAATGTGAAAGTAGTCCAAACTGCTAGGCCCAAATCTAAGAACCCTCAAATCATGTTAAAAAGTGTCTTAACCATAAATTAAGGCTGTACAAAGTAGGAAATAATTTAGCAACAAGAATCAACGATTAACAACATGATTCAAGCATTGTCAATTCACAGGACAGCTTTGAAACACTTAATCAGATCCTCCATTTCAAATATTTTGAAGTGGTTTAGAACCCTAATTCAAGGCTAAATAGTTCAAGAACAGATTTAGTAATAAGATTAAAGTCACAAACAATAAGATTGGATCAAATTTGAAATTTTACTACCAGAAGCCATGCAATAATTTTCCATAAAACTTACCTAGCTAGAAGGCTGTTATGATTATCTAGGAACACTCTTGCACTTTTAATTCAACTCAAACCACATTAGTGTTGTGTAGGTTTTGAGATTTTTAAAGTAGTAAGTTTGATAGTTTTTAGGAAAAAAGTTGAGAAAATTTGTCATGTGTTTAAAGGTTTAGAAGTAGTAAATGCTGAGATATGGCTTCTTAAGGAAGCTTTGAAGAATTTCTAGAAATTACACATTGGTCTTTTAAGTTTTGATTAATTGCACTTTGACGGATCGTCTTACGAAAACATTTGGCGAGGGCAAAATGATCGATAAACTTGAGAAAAAGATATAAAATAGATATTTTTGGAGATAAGAATTAGTATAAATGGATGTGAAAATATTTTAATTGTCCAGGTGTTACACATTCCACTCCTTAAGAGAAGTTTCGGTCTGGACCAAACTAAACGCACCTATGCATCAAACAAGTACAGATACTTGTCTTGCATGTCTGTCTCAAATTCCCAAATAGCCTGTCTTTTTGAATGATTTAACCAATGAACCTTGAAAAAAGGAATTGAGCGATGCCGAAAGAGTTTCTCTTTAGTATTAGTAATTCGAATTGGTAGCTCTTCATAATTCTACTCTTACTTGCCATTTAGAGGTTAATATTCAATCACATGACTCGGATCAGGCACATCTTTGAAGTTGTGAAACATGAATACATTATGTACTTGTGATAATTTTAAGGGTAATGCCAACTGATATGCCAAATTTCCAACCTTTTTAAGTACTTCAAAAGGCCTAACAAATCTCGGACTTAGTTTCCCACTTTTTCCAAACCTCAAAACCCCTCTGGTGGCTAAAATCTTAAACATACCTTGTCCTTGACTTGAAATTCTAGTGGTCTTTTTTTCATATATACCCAGCACAATCCCTCAACATATCCTCCAATATCTGAACTATAATGGTCATCTCTGACTATCCATCTATCTGAGGATGAAATGCAGAACTCAAAACCACTTTTGTGCCCATAGCTTGTTGATAAGGTGTCCAAAAGTTCGAGGTGAGTCTTAGATCTCGATCTAAGATAATGTTGACTGACACTCTATGCAACTTCATAATATAATCTATATAAATTTTTACCAAGTTGTCGATGGGGGTAGAAGTCATTAACGGTAAGAAATAAGCTGATTTCGTCAACTAGTCAGCATTAAATGACGGATGAGCAAACATTGCTCAGTAAATAGCACTTAATCCTGGTTACTGAATATAAGCATATAATTAATGCATTGTTCAATATAAGTGTCACGCCCTATTTTTCGGCAAGAAAAAATGAAATAATACACATAAAGAGAAAATAACAAATGTTTGTAATGTTAGACCAAAATAGGGTGAAATTAGGACTTTAAAATGCGACTTTTGAAGACCCTAAAATAATCTAGAATAGGATTTTTTGAAAATAGATAAAGCAAATAAATAATGGTGCTGCCACCTGATGTGTGAAGTGCATAGGAATACTAACTCAAACCTAATTGAAAAGAGAAATTCTTAAGGGTTGAGGGAAAGTAAAAAGAGTTTAAAGCATGTAAACAGTAATAAATAAATAAATACGTAAAATAAAATGAATTAGAAACCCTATACTAGATGATTCCTAGTATGCGAAAACAAAGGAAAATAATTTGGGAGTCTTATTGAGGAAAAGAAAGGCTAGACTACTCTATGGGTAACTTAGCCACCTTTTCACCCTCAATAAAATTGGTTGCGAGATTTAATTCATCTTTCCAAAAAATTAACCCAAATTCAGACCAAGTTTGGATGCATGAAAATGATACAAATAAAGGAAACAAAACAAAGAACATGTATGAAAAACTTAGGGGAAAGGGAAACTCGCTATGTCAGTGTTAGGCTGACACAAGAAGGGAAATTTTCTATACTTTAAATGAACTAGTGCAGAACATGAGCAAAAGATGTTTACAAGCTAGTATAAATATACTAGACAAGCTAATAAACATATAAATACATAAAGCACATAAATAAATAAAATATAATATTCTAACATATAGGTCCTAATGAATGCAATGAACACATAGCACATAACCCTATCTGAAGATTAGTCTCAAACCTTTTTACAATGAGATAAATTATAATAAATAATGATAGTAATAAAAGAAAGAATAATAATGGAAGAAACTAAAAAAAGCAATTAAATAATTAGCACACAAAATCATATAAAACACTTACCACATAAAGGGATTTGGATATACATCTCAAAGTGCCAAAGTTACAAATTATCCTATTCTTTTGGCTCACAATATGAATAAACAGGTCGAGGTAACAATATTCAAGTACAAATAATGATTAACAAATCAAAATTATATTATCACCTGATAAAAGCAATTTCAATGAATAAAATTATGCCTGTTTATCAAAAAGTGGCTAAATAAGGACAATTCTAGGCAAAAAGAACTCAATTAAACAAACTCCTAAAATTTAGAAGACTTAATTAAACCGAGCTGAAAATATTAAGAAGCAAATTGCAAAAATCCTAGAAAATTGAAGTGTCAATATGCAAGATAATAATAAAATCTAGTAGCAAAACAACAATTATAAATGAAAAGAAACTCAATTAACAACAATATAAACTTATAAGGGTTTAATTACAAAACTTACAAAATTTTTGGGGTCAAAAATATAATTTCAAGAAAGTTTAGGGATAAACGAATGTAACTTACAAAAGTGTAAGGAGAAAATTACAGTCAGAAAGTTATAAAGGTCAAATGTAATTTCAGAAGTTTAGGGATAAAAACTGTAATAAGTAAAAGTTCAGGGATCAAACTATAATTACAAAAAGTTCAGGGATCGAGTTGTAAATATCAAAACGGTGGCCAAATTACAATTTCAGATAGTTATTAATAATAGGGCTAAAATGAATTTTGAAAATCCCAAGCAAAAATAAAATAGAGGCCAAGACATTTATTAGTCTCTTTATAATAATCTAGTTCAAGACCATAAAACCCAACATACAAATTAACCAACAACTGGTCCAAACAAAAGGCAAGCCCATTTAAGAAATAGCCCATTTGAAAAATAAACCCAATATGTAACAGTCCTAAAATAAAACAAACCCTACTCAATTTTCAAATTATTGGGCCCAATTGAAAATGAATTCGCCCAAACTCTCGAAATAATCCGCGAATTCAATTCCGTTAATAGCAAACTGGCCGAGAATCCAATGTCAGGCCCCATTTCAAAAATAGAACTCATTGGTTAAACTTTACCCAAAGGTAACATAACTTAAAGGCCCAATAAAAATAAAATGCAACCAAACAAAGCCCATAATTAAAGAAGGCAAACACGTTATTAAAATGATAGGCCCACAGAAACACCCAGAACCCATTTACACCTAACTTTTAGGGACTCATTAGGTTGTCTTTAAAACTGTTGGGTTTAAGTTAAAACTAAAGAAAAATTGAAGGGTTAAAGTGAAACAAAAGAAATTTTTTCTTCTTCTCTTCCAAGCAGTAACGATTTTTGCTCTCTTTTGCTATATGTGTGTGTGTTAGCACTCCCAATTCTCAACCAACAAAAATTATATCCAAATGATCCTAATAACTAGTAGAATACATAGTTAACAACACAAACCAAAATAATAAAAATGTACATAAATTTGTAGAACTAAAATCCCATTAAAAGACTCATTTTACGAAATACCAACGAGAAGGATAAATCGTACACCAAAATATTTATACACAACTAGATGTGGTCATTAATAGCACTATAAATTCATCAAAAATAACAAAAATCCTGCATTAATCAACATAAAAATAAAAATCCATAAAAAATACAAATAGTGCTACTTTAAAACAATTAGGACAATAACAAAATACACTTACCTTATACAAAATAAAAGCTGAAGGTGGTGGCAAGTTTTCAATCCAAACTTGAATCCTCCATTCTCTATCTCCCCTTTTTATTTTTAATTTTTTTCTTTTTTTATGTACGGGTTGTGTGTATGTGAGTGTGAAGTGTGTGTTTATGCATGCGTTTGTGTCTGTGGTGTAAAGAAAGAAAAAATACTAGGAGTAGTAATAGTGCAATATGTGTTTTGTGTAATAGGAAAATTTGTAGTGGTAGTGGTAATAAGTATGTAATAGGAGTAATACTAGTAAGAAGAAAATGGAAGAAATTTTTTGGGAGCAGAAGGCTAGGACTACTTGGTTGAAGAAGGGGAGAAAAATACCAAGTTGTTTCATACTAGTGTGGCAGTAAGAAGAAAAAGGAATTACATCTCTAAGTTGCAAAAAGTTACTGGTGAGTAGTGTAACTCTGCTGAAGAAGTTTAGCAGGAGATTATAGAGTATTTTAATAAAATCTTCACAACTTCTCAGCCTAGTATTTTGATGAAATACTCCATGGGATCCCTAATACTATCACTGATCAGATGAACATCAACCTAACCAACTTGTTACCGAAAACGAGATTAAATAGGCTGTCTTGATTCTATGCATCCATATGTCTTTTCCAAAAATTCTGGGATATTATAAAAGTGGATGTTATTGATGCTGTTCAAAGTTTTTTCTTTTTTGGTCATTTTTTGAAATATGTGAATGAAACTTTAAATTCTATAATTCCTAAGGTTGAGCACCCTACTGTTATTTTGAATTTTAGACCTATCAGTTTATGTAATACCTTGTTTAAGATAATTTCTAAGATCCTTGTGTCTAGATTGAAACCTATTCTCCACTTTTGCATTAGTTTGAATCAATCAGCATTTGTACGATAGGCAAATGCTTGACAACATATTGATTTCTCATAAATACATTAATCATCTAAACCAAAAAAGATTAGGAAAGAGGCATAAATGGCTTTAAAATTGGACGTGTCCAAAACTTTTAATATGGTAGAATGGCAGTTTTCCCTTAAAATTATGAATAATATTGGTTTTTTCTCAAACCTGGATTGACTGGATTGCGAAGTGCATCTCTTTTGTAACCTACTTTGTTTAACATTAATGGGGAAACGTGTTTCTATATTAAACCAACTAGGAGCATTAGGCAAGTGGATCCTTTGTTTCCTTACCTTTTCCTCATTTGTGCTGAATGCTTCACTAGCTTACTGAACCATGCAACAAAAAACAAGAGCAATACTGGCTTAAGAATTTAAAAAATAGGACCCTCTATTACACATCTCTTTTTTGCCGATGATTCCCTTATTTTCTGCAAGGATAGTGTTGAGAAAACTAGAAGCACTAGGCAAATTTTGAGCAAGTATGAAAGAGCTTCTTGTTAGCTCATCAACACTGAAAATTTCTCTTTATTTTTTGAGTAAAAACACAAATCAGAAGAGGATAAATCAAATTACTATACAACTGGGGAATATGAAATGGGTAAAGCAAAGCAAGGATCTTGTTTTGCCTTTGGTGGTAGGGAGATGTAAAAGCCAAGTCTTTGGTTACATCATAGATAGTTTTTGTAGTAGACTGCAGAATTGGAAAGGGAAACTACTGACATTTTCGACCAAGCTGGAAAAGAGGTACTCTTAAAATCAGTGATATTGGCCATGCCAAACCAAGCCATGTCCTGTTCCAAACTTCCAAAAAAGTTGTGCAAAGATATATCTTCCAAGATGGCACTATTCTAGTGGGGCAATGAAAATCAAGACAATAAGATGCATTGATTGAAATGGGATAAATTTTTTGAGGTCAAAGGAAAAGGAGGACCTAGGTTTAGAGATTATACAATGCTTCAATTATGCATTGTTAGCTAAACAAGTGTGGAGATTTGTGGTCAAGCCAAATCTTTTGGTCAGTAAAGTGTTCAAAGAAAAGTATTTTCCTAGGTTTTCTATCTGGCAAGCTAGTTGTAGAGGTAATACCTCTTGGGTTGGGCATGGAAAGGCCTAGTCAGTTCTAGAGACTTACGGGAGGAGGAAACCAGGAAAATGATTGGGAATGGCAAAACAACCAAGATTTGGGAAGACAGATGGGTATGGAGTCTAAAAGATGGGAGAATTCAATTGCCTATAAGGCCAACCGGATGGGTGCTTATACCATTATGTGGACGAACTAATCAATCAAGGAAAATGTAGGATTGATATTATTAAGCAGTTATTCACTTAAAATGAAGTCTAATGCATTATGCTAATAAACTGGTTTGGATGCATTCTGCAACTAGAATGTATACAATTAAGATAGGCTATGCTTTGGCAAAAGGCAAACAAACTGGAGATGAGATTGCTACTCAGAGGGAAGGATCAAGTAGTCAAGAATTCACCAATCTGGAAATCTTTATGGGGTTTGAAGGTGAAGAACAAGCTAAAATACTTTATTTAGAAATGCTTATGCAACATCCTACCTGTGGAAGCAGTCCTCAAGGATAGAACAGGAATAGGTGACCCTATATACTGTTGTTGTGGGGAAAGAGTGGAGATTCTAGAACATATTCTGTTCTTTTATACTATTGATGAGAAGACTTGGGAGTTGGCACCTATCTAGTGGGAGGGAATCAGGGAATTTAGACATAATTATCTAGGGGAAAAAAATGCAATTTCAGCCCTTAAAGTTTGAGTTGTGGTCTATCTTGGTCCCCAAAGTTTTATGCAAAACACATTTAGTCCTCAAACTTTTCAATTTCTACCAATTAAGGATAAATTTAAAAATTTCGTCAATTATAAACAGGTTTTGCACGTGACTACTAATTTTAAGTTCCAAATGTGGAAAAAAAAAATGTAATTTTAACCCTCAAAGTTTAGGTCATGGTCTATTTTGATCCCCAAAATTCCAAACAAAACACATTTTATCCTCAAACTTTTTATTTCTATAAATTTAGGACAAATTTGAAAATTTTGTTAATTATAAATGAAAAAATTAATGCATGTGATTGTTAAATCCATCCTAGGATATAACACTTCCCAACTAATTTCAATCCATTTAATTTTATTTTTACTTTTTTCTATGACTATCAAAGCCTAACTATTAACTATTATTGTTTATATTATAATACTTTCTAATCGATTTAAACGAATTTAGTAATGAATTTAGTAATGGATTTTGGCAAAAATTTGTCACTAAATGGTTTAATGACATATTTTGCTTACATAATCCATATGTCATAAATGCCTCGTCGATAAAATGTAGCAACTGTTTTAACGATGAAATTTTAACGACGAATTTTGTCGCCAACAAATTGGTTATTAAATTTGATTTTGAGATATTGTGGAAACCTTAAATTAGTGAAGGCTTTTTTTTTTTTTTTTTAAATTCAGCAACCAAAAATACCATTGCCATAGAAAAATTCATCAGTAATTAATATTTTAAAATATTTAAAAAAATTATTAGCGACGGAAAAATTCGTCACTAATTTAAAAATATTATAGAAGAGGTTGCTTATGAGCGCATGAAGTAGAACTTTGAACTAATTTATTAATCATTTAATCTTGTTCATCATTTATAATTAAATATTGGCTTTCATCTACTACACTAAATTCAACAAATATTTCAAAGATTAACCTCAACAAATGAGTTTTAGGATATTGTAAAAGTAAAACAGTGAATTATTATTATTTTATTATACCTCAAAGATTAATCTTGAATTAAATTATTGTTTTAATTTATTAATGAATTATTATTGTCTTATTATTATCCTTTCTTTGGATATAATTTTTCCAACATCTAGATTAAACGAGAGAAAATCGATTAGAAGGTATTATAACCCCTATTAGATTTAAAAATCATGTGTATAGAAAGTATTATATTATAGATAAGAATAGTGAATGGTTAGATATTGATAGCCAGATAGAAAAATGAAAATATGGTTATATGAGTTGAGATCAATTCGGAAGCGTTATAACCTAGGATAGATTTTTCCGCCTATAGTAGATAAAATTTTCAAACTTATCCTAAATTAGAATAAATTAAAAAGTTTGAGATTAAAAGCTTTTTGTTTAGAAATTTGGAGATCAAAATAGACCATGACCCAAATTTTAAGGGTTAAAATTGTATTTTTTTCATATTTAGAACTTGAGATTTAACAGTTATGTGTAATTTTTTTCTAATTTGTAACTAACAAAATTTTCAAATTTGTCCTTGATTGGTAGAAAATAGAAAGTTTGAGGACTAAATATGTTTTTTATGAAACTTTTGAGACCAAGATAAATCACGATCCAAACTTTGAGGACTAAAATTGTATGTTTCCCTATTTCTGGTGCTGGTGGAATGAACTTTGTGCTGCGGTGTCAAGAAAAGATGAAGAGAGTCACATTACATTAACTGTGAGCATTCTATGGCAGATTTGGAAAGTAAGTGTTTTAATAGAAACACGAGAGAAGAGCTCCATATTCTAAAAATTGCAATTGATTAATGGAAGGGATTTGGTTTCATTGCATCCAAGGAGGGGAATAATCAGGAAGACAGTAATGGGAACACTACAGGAGACTATTGGAAGGTACCAGAACAAGGTTGTGTGAAAAGTAATACTGATACTGCAACAAATCAAAACACATAGAAATATGGGAAAGGAATAGTGGCCATAGATAGTTGAGGCAAAGTACTGGCTTACTCTTGGCAAAAGTTGATATGTTCAGTGGTCATGCAAGTATTGAAGAAGCACTAGCAATTAGAGATGCACTTGTTGCAGCTAGGGAGGAAAATTGGCAGATAATTGAAGTCCAAAGTGAGTGCAAAGCTGTTATAAACAAGTTGAACACAAACAACAGTGATGATCGACTTCTTGCTCCTGTCTTGGATGACATTCTTAGACTTAGTTTTGGTTTTTGTAAAGTTGTCTTTTCCTTTATTAGTAGAAAAGGAAACTATGTAAGTCATAAGTTGGTAAAGTTTAACCATTGTAAGGATGTCTAAGAAAAACTATTTTTCTAGCTTGGCTATTTATTGTAGCTAAGGTTGATCTTAGGCATTTGCCTACTTTGTACTAAACTTGTGTTTCTGCTAATACAAGTGTTGACGTTTGAGAAAAAAAAAAAAAAAAAAAATCCTAGTAAGAAGAAGTAATGAGAAATTTAGGGGTGATGGATTAAGAAGAGGGTTTGGCCGAGAGTGTATCTCTTTCAAGAGGGGAGTGATGGCTTGGGAATTATTAGGGTAGGGGTATAAGAGTATTGTGTCGGGGTTGAGTGTAAAGGTAAAGAAAGGGGCATGGGATGGTTATGGCATGGGAGCGATTTGATGGGGTCGGGGGGTTGGGAGTGACTGTGAGAGTGAAATAGGTGAGTTGACATTTTTGGGATCAAAATTTGTCAATGCTAGGCTTGACGAATTAGACTCGATTTTTATTTGACAGTTTAATTTGTACCAATTTTGCACGAAATGATAAAAAACTTAAATTTGTCAAAATATTTTAATAATCATTGAAAACACATAAAAATTGCAAAAACATAATTTTTATTCAAATTGACATCCAAAATACTATCGTCAAAAAGTGAGCATTCGAAACCAAAAAATATTTGATTTTAAAAATTGTCCCAAAATGAATTCTAAAACTTACCAAAATTTACCAAATTGCTCAAAAATATAAGCGTGAATTTAAAAAATCATAAAAAGTTTGATTGAAATAGTTATTCTACGCAAAAAGACCATTTTACCTTCTTGTTTTTTTCGAAAAGTGATTGAAATGATTATTCTACCCAAAAAAATCGTACAGTTTTATTAAATTGAGACTTTATCTCGAAAAACACAAAAATTTAAAAAATTGTCCCATTTTGGTGTTTTAACGGTAAAAAGTGCATTAAAATTCAGTATCTACAATAAACACTACAAGCAATAATCAGATATGTATGACAAATTTAGTGAGCGCAAGGTTCATTGTAGTTTTTCGATAACTGAATCCAAGTATCTATTATTTGCCCGAATAGAATGGGTATAAGTAGAGTTGAGTATTGTTAGTAATTAGTAAGTAGAGTGAGTACCTCAATATATGACATAAAGTAAAACCGAATCTACTAAAGTGGTTTATTGCGCTTTTAGTGAGTAATTAACATCACAAGGCATCGCATTTCATATTAGGTATTTAAATCACTTCGCGTAGTATCATATAATCCTTTATCACTTGGTATCATACTTACCTTCTTTTAACACATTTCACAGCTGCATATTAAACTATATAACCTACAACCAATAGCAAGGTTCAAGTACAACTTACCTTGAAAATTCACTTCTTGATACCCTAACTTTGATTGATCGAAAACTTTATTTTCTTGACCTATAGCCAAGGAATACTGGCCCCATTTGGATTGTTTTTCTAATCATTTTTACCACTTTTTACTTTACTATTCATATTTTTGTGAAATATTTGTTTGGTTAGCAAAAATTTTTTTGGTCAACTTCTTTTACTTTTTTTTTTCCAAAATACTATTCATTATTTACACAATTTAAATTTTTCTTTCAGTATTCATTAATTACACTATTCAATCAATTATTTTACTATTCATCTATACGCGTATTATACTATTTACATATATTAGCATTAAATTTTTTTATACTATCTGTTACTATTCATTGGTCTGAATTTTTTTCAAGCAAAGAAAAAATGGAAATGTAAGTTCGGACTTTCGAACCCAAGGTTTGGGAGTCCGAAGTATGGGCATAAAAATAGAGTTTAAAATAGTATATAAGGTCCGGATTTCCTAACTTAGGTTCGGGAGTCCGAAGAATGGATAGGAAAATAAAGTTTAAAATGGTATATAAGGAACCTATATTGGAGAAGCCAAACTATAGGCGAAAAAGTGTAAATTTTAAATATTTTTTATTTTGTATTAAATAAATACATGTTTAACATACACATACAGGCACATCTCGTTTTTCAAGATTCAAATTTCAAACGACAAATAGGTAACTATCTTTGCATGTGGTTTTTATTACTTGATTTAAGGTATAAAAAAGAAAGTGAATGGAATTATATATTTTGATATTAATAATTTTATTCAAATTTTATGTACGTATTTTGTCTTTTAGTTCACAAAATACTAAGTAATTTTTAAATTGCATTTTTTAATTTTATATTAAATAAATATATTTTAGCATACATGTATGAGTATATTTCATTTTTTAATATTCGAATTTCAAACGACTCAATGAGAAGGGAACTACATTTGTGTGTGAATTTTAGTACTTGATTTGATGGTACGAAAAAGAAAGTGAATGGAATCATATATTTTGATATTAGTAATCTCGTTCGATTTTCGCGTACGTTTTTTGTCTTTTAATGCAAAAAACACTATCCAAACACTTATTAATAAAAAAATTATTTGCATTATTCACAATCCAAACACTTACTCAAATTATTCAAATTTTTTTTGTTTATTTGCCACATAACTCAAATAATTCCTCAAATAATGCGCCAAAATGATACTCCAAATAATACAATCCGTACAGGGCCACTATTTAATAGTGCGGATCTTGAGGTACAATATAGGATTAAAATGCAAGCAAAAACAATGAGTAAATTTTGGATGATTAAGCTAGCTTGTGAACATGAACATGCTAGTAGGTATGAGAAAACTCAATTTGATGATCAAACATCACTCCAAATACTTAAAAAAAAGTGTTAAAATATGTAAGAATAAGTTGTGGAAGTTTTAGGCATTTAAGTGAAAGTGTGATTAAACACCAAAATTCTAGGTTTAAATATCAAGAATATGAAATTCATCCAAGCTGCACAGCCCCAAATTTAAGAACCCTCAAATCATATTTAAGAAGTTTTTTTAACCATAAATCAAGGTCGGACAAAGTAGGAAACAATTTGGCAACAAGAATCCAACATAGTAGGAAACAATATGGCAATAAGAATCAATGATTAACAGCAAGATTTATGTATTTTCAATTCATAGGACTGCTTTGAAACCCTCAATAAAATCCTTCATTTCAAATATTTTGAAGTGGTTTAGAACCATAATTCAAGACTAGACCATTCAAAAACACATTTGACAACAAGATCAATTACAAACAAGAAGATTGGAACGAGTTTGATTCTAATATAAAATTTTAGTACCAAATGCCATACAATAATTTGCCATAAAACTTACCTGCAAGGCTGTTATGATGATCTAGGAACACTCTTACACTTTTAATTCATCTCAAACCGTAAGATTCAAAAATCTAGCCTAGGTTTTGAGATTTTTGAATTAGTGTGTTTGACAGAGTTTAGGGGAAAGTTGGGAAATTTTGCTATATGTTTAAAGGTTTAGAAGTAGTAAAGGTGTAGATATGGCTTCTTAAGGAAGTCTTTAAGAATTTCCAGAAATTAAACTGTGGTTTCTCAAATTTCACTTAATTGCACTTTGACCTGGAATTACAAAAACATCTAGAAAGGACAAAATAATCGATAAACATGAGAGAATGATATAAATAGATATTTTACGAGATAAGAATGGATAAATGGATATAAATGGATGTGGAAAGATAGAAAAAGTTCTGGTGTTACAAAATTGCTTTTTTATATGGTGATTTATATGAGAAAATACATGCATCAACTTGAGGGATTTGTTATTGAAGGACAATAACATAAAGTGTATATATTTATTATACTTCTATGATTTAAAACAAGCACCTAAACAATGACTTGATAATTTTGATAAGATTCTTATTTCTAATAGCTTTAAAAAAGTAAATGAATATGAGAGATGTGTCTATAGTAGACATCATGAAAATGTTGGAGTCTTGATGTGTTTCTATGTTAATGACATGCTTAGTTTTAGAACTAGTGAAACTGTTATTAAACAAGCCTAGTCTTTCCTTGATTCTAACTTTACATGAAAGACATAGACAGATTTGATGTTATTTTAGGCCTTAAATTGACTAAAATTAACCATGGTTTCAGATTTCTCAGTGACATTATGTGGGAAGAATCCTAAAAAAGTTTAACCATTTTGATTTAGGTTCTATTAGTATACACCTTATGATACTAGTATGCACCTGAGAAAGAATAAAGGTGATACTATCTCACAAATTGAATATGTCAAAATCATTAGGAGTGTTATGTATTTAATAAATTATATGCTTCCTGATATTGTATATACTATTGATAAATTGAGTACATACATAAATAATCCTAATAGTAGTCATTTGACTACATTATCTAGATTGGTTAGATATTTGAAAGGCACCAATAGCAGGTGAATTTAGGATTTTGTTTTCCTAGTTGTCCATCTATGTTAGAAGTTTATTATGATGCTAATTTGATGTTTGATAATGACGAGATGAACTCCACAAGTGATTATGTCTTTACTCTTGTTGGAGGTGTTATTTCTTGGAAATCATCCTAACAAACATATAATGTTGAATCTACTATAGAATCTGAGTTTATTTCTTTAGAATTGGCATGTTCAAAAACAGAGTGACTTTGAAATTTAGTAATTGACATTCCACTTTAGCCAAAATCTTTGTCTTCTATTTCTTTGCATTGTGATTCACATACAGTGATCGCTAGGATCAAAAGCAAAATTTGCAATGGGAAGAGCCGTAGTATCCGTTAGAGATACAAGATTGTGATATAGTTCATGAGCAATGAATACTACATTACTATGGATTTTGTGAGGTTTGAAAAGAATATAGCTGAGTCTTTGACTAAAGGACAAAATAGAAACTTGGTCCAAATACATCAAGGGGATGAGACTTAGGCTCGCTGGTGTGAAATAATATGATGCAGAGTTGCAATGCTATCTTAGACACCCAAAATCAACAACTCTGAATATGTAGTAGTAGTGAGTACAGGTCGTCCCACAGAGAACGGAGTTTATTCTTGTGCTAAATGGAAAAGGGGGTTTTGAATGCTTTCAAACTAAAACTAAAATAATAAAATAATAAAGAGAATTCAATTAAGAAAGATCTTGGTCTTAGGCATATCCACCTTGGCAATTTCACTGGTCAATCATTGACACACAAGATAATTCAATTCTATATCAAGCACTAATTGAAGAATTAACCCGAACGAATACCAATTCAAGGTTGATTCTTATTTTTTTCTAAAGTTGGTTAATTTTCAACACGGGATCCAATTAACCCTAACCATTAATTTAACCCAGACACGCGCCAAAGATTAATTTAATAGAATCTTTATAATCAATAAGAACAATTAGACTAATTAAACATAAACAGCCGCGGTTATGCCAATTAGATGATTAATTTCCCTAAATTGAATAACACTAATCTAGTAATCTTAAATTCAGTTGCTTCACAGATTGAATTAAGCACACACGGTTAAAACAATCTAGCAGTAGATTAATTCTAATAACTTAATATTCTACAGCAATAACAAGTTAAAAAGAACAATAAAAATAATCAATACTTGACATATAATTGAATAAATTCAAGAACAAGAAGTCTCACAACTTTGTAGAATTGACCATGGCTTCAAAACCCTCAACCAAGAAAAGGGTTTAGGCACAAAGTGCCATGAAAGAATAAAGAATAATTTCTACTGCTAAAAATCCTAGTTAAAAGAAAATAAAAGTGTCGATCTCTTCTAATCACCCTACTTGGGGTATTTATAATGAGTACTTAGGGTAACAATTAAGGTCTACGGATAAGAACGTGAAATCAGGTAAAAAAGAGTCCAACCAGGCAAAGAAATCTGTCAAAAACTCAAAAACACGCTATTCTGCTGTTTTGGGCGCACATGCGCTACCTATCATATAGCTTTGGGTGCATGTGCACCCTAGGCAGTTCTGAAAATTCTTCCTCTGGTCCCAGCGCACATGCGCTGCACAACCCTAGCACATGTGCACTGGATTTCACTTTAGGTTTCGATTCTGACCTTGATGAATACTAAATTTGGCAGAACTCAAAATATGAAAGTTGTAGCTCTATGTCTTATCTTTCCAAACCATCTTGAATCACCTCAATTGGAGCACCGATAAGAAAGGTATACTCAATCTACCAAACTGTGTCAGAATCACTCCCCGCCGGTACACATTTTCCAACTTTGCAATTTTGAACAAGATGCTTATAGAATCTTGGAAAACTCAAAACATAAAAGTTAGATAAATCTTCAATATATTTTCAAATCATCCAAAAGCATCTCAATCGGGGCTTGGACTAGATTGTTATGCTTGAAATACAAAACAACATCCAAAATGGCTTTATACTCATGGATGTTCCTCCCTTAGCATTTTCTTTCATCTTTTCCATCTTTTTCAGCTCTAGTTTTTCACTTTAACCCTACAAAAACTAAGAATAACCAAATTAAACTCAATAATAACTCAAATCTTGCTTACAACACATAAAAACGTGGTAAATGACACATAAAATATAATACAATTATGAACTTATCAAATTACCCCACACTTAGCCTTTGATCGTCCTCGATCAAACATAAAATTAAAACATTTAAGCTTACCACATTTCACTCAACATATTCCTTCAAATATCCACATAAATAATCAATAACCAATCCAGCAATCAGTGTTGTCTATGAACCCAAGAGCTTAAATGCTAATAAGAACCAAAACAAGAAATTCGTGTGTATGTGTGTATAGCCATTCAAAAATTCAAATTTGAAAAATATTTAGATTAAATCATGGAGACCCTATAATTTTTTTCTAAAACCTCATAGTTTACTCTTTTTACACCCCTCCACTAATCTAGACAACCGATTCAATTTAAATTTAGGTGGAACTTTCAGTTCGAACTATAGGTTAGGATATTTGTCGTCTGTAGTCAAAGAAGGGAGGGAATATAACAAATAAGAACAAGAGCTTTATAATAATGGTGGCCACACATTAAAATAAAACTTTTCTTCACATGCGAAATATCAAACATCCACAACCCCACACTTGAGTAACAAACACCCATGAAAAATTCTGAACAACCAAACATCTCAACCTCTCTCGGACATATATACATCATATCATCGTTTTATTTTTCTATGTCTGCTCACAGTACAGGTACCAGTGGTAGGCACTACCCACAACAAATAAACACGCAGGTACCAGTGATAGTCACTACCTGCAAATACAGGTATCAGTGATAGGCACTACCTGTAAATATCAAAAATACGCAGGTACCAGTGATGGGCACTACCTGCAGATACAAAAGCTTCCATATTCATTTTTTTTCTCAACAATTTTTTTTTCGAATACCCTATTTCCCAACAAAAATGTACATCACTCACTTCTCACAAACTTCCACCCTTATATCTCCTTAACAAATAATGTGCACCATAAGCTCTATGGTACCTCCTAAAAGGGAAAACTTAGGATAAAACAATGAAATGAACATTAAACTCAATAAGGGTAGGTAAATTGAGTTTATGTGAAAGAAGGTGAATGATATTTCTCTTCACAAGAATAAGGCTCAAATAAGGTACTTAGAAATAAATTGTTAAAATGGTTGGCAAGAAAGGCTCAACAAACTAAAAAGGCACAACCCTCATTTGCAAACTAAATAGGGTCGTCTAAGAATTAGCTTCGAAAATGTAATAAAGTGAGTTTTTGGGATGCAACATAATTGAGTCTACATAAATTTCTCTAAATATCCCAAATCAAAAATTAAAGTATGGCATAGTTCTCAAAAATCTTGAAAATCATGAATGAAAAATATTAACACCAACTACTCATTCATGCATGGTTCAACTAATGATTTATTCTGCAGAAAAATAGAAAAAATACGTTAAGCAAAAACTTTCAAAAATTTCAAAGAATGGTCAAATAATCCACAAATTTTTTCAAAAATGTTGATAAGATCTTCCGATCAAAGGAAAAGTTAAAATATTGCAGCAAAATCGAGCAAAATACACCAAACAACTTAAAAATCCAAATAACTTTCCCACCCCACACTTAAAAATAAGCATTGTCCTCAATGCAAAAAGAAAAGCATAAAATGGGAAAAAGAAAAGATTCTCTGGATTTAATTTGCGTTTGGAGTAGTAGCCGCTATAAATATCCCCTTGTTGCGAAGGAAAGCTGGAGAACACTAAACAAAACAGAACAAAAGAATAAATAATTTCCTTGAGACAATAAGAAAAACAAGAAAATTGTAGAAAAGAATCCTACAATAATCAAGAAAAACTTACTCCCTTAAGGGAATACACAACTAAAAATAAACGAAACACACGATTACGTAAATAAAACCTAACTAAAAGGAAACTAACTAACAAGAATGAATGGTAATATAGTCTAGGAAATCAATGACGATAAATATCAAAAAAAGAAAACGGCCCAACACATAGGCATAAACAAATCAAGGCGCATAGGGCGCCAAATCTTGTGGAAAATGAGGAAAGGGAGGAAATGTAGAAGGGTCCTCTCCCCGCTCTCTGGCCATCTGACGAGCCTCCATGGCATGCTGCCACATAAACTGATATTGCATAAACGAATCAAAACGTTAGCCCATCCGCTATTGTTCTGCCAAGATTTGATGTAAAAGCTCCTCCTGCAATTGCTGTGGAGCAGGTACCGGCTCATCATCTGAATCATTAGCTTCCTCTATGTGTGACGTAGAAGCTTGGGACCAAATGCATTTGACCAGATCTCGTATACCCTCAATTGCAATCATCTGGCCTGGCCTGAATTTTTCTTCAGAAGGCTCAATCACCACACCACTTTCCAAATATAGAGTCGTAATCAGATGGCGAAACCATAATTCTAGTTGCCTACTGATAGCGGAGTAGCAGATTTGTTGACGTATGAGCTGACCGACATCTATAGCTTTCCCGGTAGCAATACAATACAGCAATTTGGCCCTTTCTATAGTGACATGGGTATAATGAGATGGTTTACTGGTAGAAGGCGGCCACATATGAATTTAAACTAGACAAACCATGCTGACTTAAGTTTATTCACGTGGAAATACCGAGCCGTCATGCCATCTGCCGTAAAAGTCTAGTCCACGTCTCCGTCACAAAGAACACTTGTGATCTGTTGAAGCTCTACGTTGGCATTACGGGTGTCGAGCCATTCATCGTTACGAACACGAGTGACCTTCAAAACTCTGTTGATTTCATTGGTAGAGACATCCACTTCTTTTCCCTGTACATATACTCCGGTAGAGCTATAATGATCAAACTTAGAATAAAACTCACGCACCACCGGAATGACGGCATCTATGGGGGTTGAGGTGAAAAGCTCCCATCCACGATTGTGAACTGTTAACTTGATTTTTGGCACCCCTGCCAATGAACTTGTATGCCCTTTTTCTTAATTGCAGCCTGTTTTAAGATATCATTGTCATATTTCTATTTGGCTGCAGCAGTTAAAAACTGTAACCTACCACCGGACTCTTGGTTGTGGAGCCCTAATGATGAGGATTCTCTGGTACCCTTGCCTGTGGCTGTTTTCTTTGTTTTTCTTCCCATTCCTAGAACACATCAACATACGTCATGACTCCCAAACAAACAATTACAACACCCCACATTAAATAAAAGGTCATTCCCCCAAATCATAAGCCTTAGATTATACATGAAAATCCAAGCAAAATAATGCCTAAACTAAGGCTTATATACAATGCATGAACATTCCTACGCATGAAAACTAATTAGAAAGAATTCACAAGACATAATCAATGGTCTAGGAAATAAATTCGTGCATCAATGTTTTGTGTTTGAACATTTTTATGCAATGAGACATTTTATCGAGCACGTGGAATGCATAAAGAAAGAGGAACTTTTTGTGTATATAATGATCATGCAATCTATCCTCAATCAATAATCCAAACAACAATCACACCAAATTTATGTTTTAAATTTAATCCATATGAGATTTCATCAATCAAAGCATAAATTCGAAGACTCAAAATATTCTTGAAAATTAATTGAAACCCATAAGAAAAAATTGTAGAAAGAGAGAGAAATTTATACCTTGATTTGATTTTCCCTTAAGGAAGAAGAAATTTGGCAGTAAAATTGATGGAATTGGGGTGAGTTTTGGAAAACTTGGAGTGGGGGATTTGAGGGTTTGAGAGGAATTTGAAAGAGAAGAGGAATGTGAAGAAACAAAAGGGATTTGGAACGGTTACGTTCCTTATTTCCCTTCGCGCGCACGTGCGTTGCTTTCTCCGCCCGCATGTGCACGTGAGACAGTGTATCCGGATGATAATCAGCCCCGCGCACATGCGCTGGGATTTTAGTGCACATGTGTGCGCTTATACAGAAGCCAAAATTCTAAGCGGTCTTAGCGCACATGCACTGGGCTTTTAGCGCGCATGTGTGTTTGAGGCAGAACAAAAATTACCTCTTTTTTTATTTTAATTAAGACATAAACATTCTACCCTAAATCACTCACATAAAACACAAACGACATCCTCAAAGGTCCATTTTATCATGGTATCCTTTTAATGCAATTGATTTCCCAATTAACAACGAAATTAAAGTATGCTGTCTCTTTAAACTAAAATAAGACAAAAATAAAGTTGTAAAAATATTAAATAATGGAACGAAATTCAAATAGACATGGGTTGCCTCCCATGCAATGCCTTTGTTTACTGTCGTTGGCTCGACTTGATACTCTTTCACACAATTCAAGTAACTCCCATGTTAAGGAGTCTAAGGATCTTCCACTTCACTGTTTTCACAAATTAAGGATTCAATATCCTTTGCTCTTTTAGAACCTAAACAAGTTGCTCTTCTTGCGAGTTGCTAAGTTACTTGAGATTATCACCCTCTCCTTATCCTTCAAACATATGTATTTAAGGTGTCTAGGAAGGCGATTGTAATTTGGAATTGTTCCTTGTACAAAGGATAACTTCAATTTCTTGTTAGAAAGTAGTAAAGCATTAGGACTTCCATTACTTGTTTCCTGAACGAGACAAGACCTTATTCTTTTCCTCGAGATGTCTTTCACTGTTCGTGTCCACCTCCTGATTATTGGTATGTTCATGAATTTCCTATATTGGAGGCTTACACAACAAGTTTTGTATGGTCAGACGGTTCAACATCATCATAAATGCTAAACTTAACACTTGTATCTCCAAATTCCATACTAAAAGTGTCATTAAGAACATCTATCTTGGTTTGGGAAGTAGCTAGAAATGGTCTTTCTAACAAAATAGGGGCATTACAATAACATTGTTCCATTTTTAGAACATAAAAATCAGTAGAAAAAACTAGACTTCCCACTTGAACTAAGATATCCTGTACAATTCCCTTAAGATAGGCTAAACATCTATTAGCCAGCTGAATTATCACACCAGTTTTACTCAATGGTCAGACTTTCAATGCATTATAAACAGAATATGGCATTACATTAATAGATGCACCTAAGTCCAGCATGGCTTTTTCAAAATTGGTATTTCCTATCTTACAAGGAACAGAGAACATACCTGGGTCCTTACGCTTTTCAGGTAGGAATTTTTGAATAATAGACGAGACATGCCTCCTCACCTCTACCTTTCTAACCTTCTTCTCTTTTTGCTTTCATTTGTGGGTACACAATTCCTTCAAAAACTTAACATAATGAGGTATTTGTTTTATAGCATCTAATAAAGGAATATTTACCTCGTACTTACGAAATGTATCAGACAACTCTTTGTCGGGATCCTCCTTTGAAAACTCTTTCAATGCCTCAGGGAATGGGGATTCGGGCTTATATTCTGGTCATACAGGAACACCTTTTGTCTTCACTGCCGCTGCTTCTCTTATCACTTGGGCAAACCTCTTTTTCAACTTTGGTCTCCTTCTCCTCGGCCTTAACACTTTCAGGAACTATGTTATGTTGCACTTCAACCTCTTTACCACTCCTCAACATAATGGCACTCACACTCTCCTTGGGTTTGATGATAGTTTGAGACGGCAACTTCCCGGAGCTCTACGCTTCCAACCTGCTAATCGACCTGGTAGCCATTTGTCCCATTTATTGCTGCAACTGCTGAATACTGGCCTTGTTATCCTACTAAAATTAAATAGTATTATCAGTTAAAGCATTCAACCTTTCCTCTAAAGACTTACCGAATTAATTATCCAAATTGGCTTGTTGTCTTTGAGCGAATGGTGGCCTGTATGGTTGGAAGTTCTGTCGATTCTGTTGAGGCTGAGATTGTGTTGGATTCCCGTATCTCAAATTTGGATGATCCCTCCATCCAATATTATACGTGTTCGAGTAGGGATTGTAATTTGGTCGTGGTTGTCCTGGGAATTCTCCCGCTGCATTTACTTGTTCGTGGCCATTGTCTTGTAATGTGGGGTACATATCTGTTAAGTGTCCTTCATTTGAGCAGATACTATATGGTTGTGCAGTTGGTGCGGTACCTGAAGCCAACTGTCGAACAAAAGAAGTCAAACTAGCCATTTGTTGTTCTAGTGATGAAACATTTACCTAATTAACACGCTTGAGAGGTTGATCGCGTCGTGTCTCAAACTTTTGAGAACGCGCGGCCATGTTCGATATAAGCTCACGAGCAGCGTCTATGGTCAAATTGTCTAATGTCCCTCCACTTGCGGATTCGACCATGTTTCTTTCATTCGGAAACAAACCTTCATAGAAGTATTGAATTAATAAGGAGTCACTTGTCTGATGATGTGGACAGCTTGCACACAATTTCTTGAAGCGCTCCCAATACTCATACAAGGATTCGTCATTGAACTATCATATGCCACAAATTTTCTTGCGAATATTCGCAGTCTGAGAAGCTGGAAAATATTTGGGCAAGAATAGTCTGTTCATCTACTCCCAAGTTGTGATACTACCCGAAGGTAAATCGAACAGCCAATCCTTCGCCTCATCCTTGAGTGAGAATGGAAATGCTTTCAACATGATATGCTCCTCTGACACCTCAGTGGGTCTCATACTTGTGCAAACCACACGGAACTCCTTAAGATGCTTGTTCGGATCTTCACCTAGTAATCCATGTAAAAGAAGGTAATAATGGATTAGTCTAGATTTTAATTCAAATATAACATTAGCATCTAATTCTGGATATGTAATGCATAAAGGTTGTTGGTTCAGAGTGGGTGCAGCTAATTCCCTCAAAGTTCGTTGCGCCATGTTCATCTGCCCTTGATCTTCCTTATCACCTGCAAAGATAAAATTAAACAGTTGTTCTTTCCCTAACTAGCGTTCTCTTAATTCTTTTCCCAATCTGCTAATGTTCTCTGTATTTCTGGATCAAATTGGAATAACTAACACAAAAATAATTCAAACCGCTCCCTGGCAACGGCGCCAAAATTTTGGTGTGAAATAATATGATGCTGAGTTGCAATGGTGTCGTAGGCACCCAAAATTAACAACTCTCAATATGTAGTAGCAGTGAATACAGGTCGTCCCACAGAGAACGGAGTTTATTCTTGGGCTAAATGGAAAAGGGGGTTTTGAATGCTTTCAAACTAAAACTAAAATAATAAAATAATAAAGAAAATTCAATTGTCTAAGAAAGATCATGGTCTTGGTCATATCCACCATGGCAATTTCACTAGTCGATCCTTGACACACAAGATAATTCAATTCTATATCAAGCACTAATTGAAGAATGAACCCGAACGAATACCAATTCAAGGTTGATTCTTATTTCTTTCTAAAGTTGGTTAATTTTTAACACGCGATCCAATTAACCCTAACCATTAATTTAACCCAGACACTAGATGTGATTAATTTAATAGAATCTTTAAAATCAATAAGAACAATTAGACTAATTAAACATAAACACATGTGGTTATGCCAATTAGATGATTAATTTTCCTAAACTCAATAATACTAATCGAGTAATTATCAAATTCAGTTGCTTCATAGATTGAATTAAGCACACGCGGTTAAAACAATCTAGCAGCAGATTAATTCTAATATTTTAATATTCTGCAGCGATAACAAGTTAAAAAGAACAATAAAAATAATCAATACTTGACATATAATTAAATAAATTCAAGAACAAGAAGTCTCACAACTTTATAGAATTGACCATGGCTTCAAATCCCTCAACCAAGAAAAGGGTTTAGGCACAAAGTGCCATGAAAGAATAAAGAAGAATTTTTACTGCTAAAAACCCTAGCTAAAAGAAAATAAAAATGTCGATCTCTCTTAATCACCCTACTTGGGGTATTTATAATGAGTACTTAGGTTACAATTAAGGTCTACGGATAACAACGTGAAATCGGGTAAAAAAGAGTCCAACCAGGCGAAGAAATCTGTCAAAAACTCAAAAACACTCTATTCTGCTGTTTTGGGCGCACATGCTGCCTATTTTGGGTGCATGTGTGCCCTAGGCAGTTCTGAAAATTCTTTCTCTGGTCCCAACGCACATGCACTGCACAACCCCAGCGCATGTGAGCTGGCCTTCTCTTTCGGTTTTGATTTTGACCTTGATGAATACCGCATTTGGCAGAACTCAAAATATGAAAGTTGTATCTCTTTGTCTTATCTTTCCAAACCATCTTGAATCACAACTTAATTGGAGCTCTGATAAGAAAGGTATGCTCAATCTACCAAAGAGTGTCAGAATCACTCCTCGCCAGTACACATTTTCCAACTTTGCAATTTTGAACAAGATGCTTATAGAATCTTGGAAAACTCAAAACAAAAAAGTTGTATAAATCTTCAACAGATTTTCAAATCATATAAAATCATCTCAATCGGGGCTTGGACTCGAAAGTTATGCTTGAAATACAAAAAAGCATCCAAAATGGCTTCATACTCATGCCTGTTCCGCCCTTAGCATTTTCTTTCATCTTCTCCATATTGTTTAGCTCTTTTTCACTTTAACCCTACAAAAACTAAGAATAACCTAATTAAGCTGAATAAGAACTCAAATATTTCTTACAACACATAAAAACGTGGTAAATGACACATAAAATATAATACAATTATGAACTTATCACTCGGTGATAGAAACTAAACCTATAGTAGTGAAGATCCCATGAAGTAGGTTCATTAGGTAATAACAAGTCACAAAGGACCTATATTTCATTAGTACTATATCATATGTGGTCCCTCTCTTTGCTATATATTGCTATCTAAAATTATGAGGTATGAGTCGATGGCAATTAATGAACTTGTATCTTTTATAGGTATTGTGTGGTAGTACACACTTTATAAGTTCTCCTATACAAGTTTGGAAGCACTCATGAACATTATTTAAGAAGCATGGCCCAAAAGGCACCAAACCGAGAGGTTACATGGATAGAAATCTAACATTTACTCAATTGTAAAACTATGCATTAAGGAGGAAGGTGAAAGACCTTGGTCACCTATCTTCTACATACTTCTCTTTTGAATACAGCAAGGCCCCATTTGTTGTTGCGATAGAGTATCACAAAGTACTTTATTTATTGGAACTTTGAAAAAAAGTGCTTTTAAAGGTTTAATTTTATTATTTTGGAGTAAATTTACATAAAAAACTTTTTGTATGTGATTAGGCATTATATATTTTTAAATTACTTATAAAATAATCAAACTTCATTTGCTTTATATGTTTTAAAAAGAAAAAGTTAATTCAATAGTACCAATTTTTAGTTTGAGACAAAAGTACTTTTGAGACCAAAATCTCTACTCTAAAATTTTTGGAGTGATGTTTACTGAACACTCTAAAAGTGCTTTTATCATCTAAAAATACTTTTTAAGCAAAAGTTCCGC
Source organism: Cinchona pubescens (assembly GCA_025175665.1). NCBI lineage: Eukaryota > Viridiplantae > Streptophyta > Magnoliopsida > Gentianales > Rubiaceae > Cinchona > Cinchona pubescens. The sequence goes on along the minus strand of JANKKI010000257.1, from coordinate 1,904,174 downwards.
AACCCTAAACGGTGCGATTTAAATCCACAAGAATTGGACTTATGTGTTAGATTTTTTTATTCAGTACCACTTCCATATTTTTGAATCATGTTCGAGAATCTTGGACTTTTTGACTCCAAAATGCTTATTGCTTGAGTTTTTGGTTTCCTTGTATTTTTGTCGCTCCTATCTCGAAACTAGTTATCCTACATTAGAACTAGTAGGAGTTTTTCTTAACTTATATTTATTTGGTATTTTGACTTTGGGAAGCACTAGTTAGGAGTCTAAACTATACATGGTTGGTGGTTTAGAAATTTTTTATATCACGCTCGCGCTTAGCCTAGAGCAACGCAAAAAAAATGCGGTGCCATGTGGTGCATGCATGTGTGAACTTTTAGAGTTTTACTTGTATACTTTTTCTTCCTTTATTTTTTGCTTGTTAGAGTTCTTATCTATCATTGACGTGTAGAACTCTATACTAACTTCCATGGTTAGTTGCCTATAAAACTCTACCTTCTTTGGTGTTTACATTGATGTTCACACTAATGTTCACACTACTAAACTTAGTTTATCTTTGTTAGGAGACTGCTTCATTCCTATTTTTTCTCTTTAGGTAAACTAGTCGCCCTCAAACTTTGGTTGATTTGTTTCCTATAAAATATACCACCCTTCAAATTCTTTTTTGACTATATTGAAATACCTTTTCTTGTACAATTTCTTCTCATATTCCTGGTATTGAGTATTCTTGTTGTAACTTGAAACCTTGCTTGTGAGTACAAGCGATTGAGTTTGTTGTTGAATCTTAGAGAGTGGCTACTTGATGATCCCTTTTACACCAATAAATTACGATCTCGTGAGCGATGAAATAAATTATTTTTAAAGACAACGATTAAATGTCTTGGATTTATTTGTTTCAGTTTCGATAGTTATTGTATACATTTATTCCAGCAGTTGGGTGATCCACCATTCTACTTCTACCTACATGACAGTTTAATTTTGATATTCTAGTGTAATATATAGTCTCGTTGATCATGTTCATATTTTAGAATTTTCATGTTTATGGTAAGTGGACATTAGGTGACAAGAGGAACTTCGATTCAAAAGTCATCCTTCCCATTGACTGCAAATCTAAATACAGTTTCAAAGTTTAGAAATCGGAACTCCTAGTGCTGACTGACTAAAGCATAGTCTGGGAGTTTAATTCGGAGAGATAAGAAAAATACCAAAATATTTTTTGTTTGGGCAGCTAAAACTTAAATCAAGAGAGAGAAGTAAAATTGGGAAAGATCAAAATCTTGTCTTATATTGTATGGGAGTCGCACTTATGTTCACCAACTGATTGTAAAATTGTTCGTGCACCTTTAGTACATCTAGATCGTTTAGGTTTCAGTATACTAGATAATCTAATTAATTGTTAAATTCGTCTAGTAATGCCAGTTTTTGGTATCAAATCGATGTGGTGATTGAATGATTATTGTACATTTAGATGTTTGGTTTATGGGTATAAGGTGAAGGAATGGGGATTGATAACCATAGATATTGTTTGGTTAATTATGATGGAAATTATTCTATGAGAATGAAAGTTTTAGAAAATGTCTACTTTCATTTCTCACTTATCACTTGAATTTCAAATTGATTACCTTATCAATACAACGAAACTCTTTCTTTATTCGAATTAAAAAAATAAGGATAAATAATATAAATTCTTACCAATAATAAAATTTATAATTTTGATTTTAATTTTAATTTTCCAAATGCGAAGAAATATATCAATAGTGTTTCAGTGGTCCTCGTTAGGTTAAGTGAAATATCTAAGAGTTGGAGTTTGGTGTAACTAGACTTCACAAGCCATGATGAGAATCTAGATTTAAGCAAGAAATAGAATAAGACTGATCACTGATGTGGTTCTCACGTTAAAAGTGTTAACAAAATATTTGAATTGGACTGTGGAAAAATAAATGAAATAAATCTACCAATTAGATAGAATGAAGAACTACTTCACTATTACAATCTTCACAAAGTGCCACGTGTTCTGCCAATTTCCTTGGTCTTGGATGAATGGGTGAAGTTTGCATACATTTTTGCTGGAGTTTGCCTTTGGTATGCATAATGACTAATGTGCCGTTAAGAATAAAGCTAAGCATGTAGGGGTATGCATTGATTAATGGGTCGATTAATCAGTTAAATAATTTGATTAAAATTTGAAAATGAATTTTTAAAATTATTAATCAATTTTTATTTTGAATTGAATTTGATAATGAATTTTTAAAATTATTAATCAATTTTAATTTTGAATTTAATTCGAAATAAATCTGATTAACCAAATTCAAATTCGATAATCGGTTTTGAATTCGATTAACCATAACGCTAATTAGACCCATTGATATTGGAATAGAATTCTTTATACAAAAATTGAAAAACATATTTAATATAAACCCAACTAGAAATAAAATAGTCCATAATAGTATATCATCAAAATTAAATTAGACTTGAATCGATCCAATGTTTTCTTAATATTTTATACATATAAAGTAAATAATAGGATTATAAATACATAAATTATATGCATACATGTGTTTGTATTCATGTGTATATATATAATATCATTTGTGCGTCTCTATATGTATTTTACAAGTAAAATTATAGTATTAGTTTGTAAGATCATATTATATAAAAAATATATTTATTTAAAAAGAAGATGTAACAAGTTAAATATTAAAGATTTTAATTGAAAGATCTTGAGTTCCTTAAACATCAAATTGAGTTCAGAAATCGGTTATTGAAGACTCCCCCTTTTCCTTCTATTCATCCTCAACTCCTTTTTCTCCACTTTTCAACAAATTTCTCTCAACCATTTCTTCCAACTCTTTACCACTCCTAAGAAACAACCGGTGATGGCCTTGCATTGTTCCTGGGGTTTGGTATGGTATCACTCAGGAGCACCCCTAAAGGTCTCTCATTATTCAACCTCGCCAATTGCCCCAATTGAATCTCCAAATTCCCCGTAGATGCTTTCAAATTCTCATAATCTCTCTTGTGTTCTTCATTTTTCCTATCCAACTCTCTTCTCAAATACTTGGCTTCTCTTTTCCAACCATCTTCTGCCACATTCTCTCTTGGAGTATATTGATCATGATACATAGGTTGGGAAGAGTTTGCATATTGAAAATGAGGCCTTGGTTGTTGGTTTTGAAATGAATGATTAGGAAAAGATTGATATGAGTTGGGTTGGAAATTTCTTTGATGTAACAGTTGATAAGGTCTAGGTGAGGAACTTGAGCCTTGAGTGTGTTGGACATTTTGAGGTGGGGGGATTTGGTTGGTAAGGAAGATTGGATTGATTATTGGTGTTGCTCCATGAAAAATTAGGATGGTTCCTCCAAGAAGGATTATAAAGTGTGCTCCCATAAACTTTGGATGGGTTCCTTGGAAATGATGATTGATTAGACACATAATTGAGTTGCTCATTGGACCCATAAGGCATCTCACATTGTCCATTTGCATGACCGCCTCCACAAAAATCATATACCATGCTTGGTTGGATTGGAGAAGAAGACATGACATTTATACTACTTGGTATCCCCATAGTTCTCCAACACCTTAGCAACATTATTCATCACACGCATGAGTATACTTTGTTGTGCTAAAAGAGTATCTTGCATGTTCAAACAACACTTCACTATTGGTATTGGCTTGATTAGCTTGGTGTTGAGTCACCGGCGAGGTCATCAGTGCATGACAATAGTGATTGTATGCCATCCTATTGAGCAACTCTTGAACTTCCTCTAGAGTCTTGTATGAGATAGACCCATCGGCTGAAGCATCCACTATGGATTTCGTCTCTTGAGTCAAACCCTTATAGAAAGTTTAGATTTGAAGCCACAAAGGAATACTTGATAGAGGACATTTCCACAGCAACTCCTTGAACCGCTCCTGAGCTTCTCCTAAGCTTTCACCAACGTCTTGCTTAAAGGAGGTGATTTCATTTCTCAATTTGGCGGTTCTTGCAGGTGAAAAATGCTTTGCCAAGAACTCTTGAGCAAGTTGATTCTAAGTAGTAAACATTCCTTGGGCGAAGAATTGTAACATGACTTTGCCCTATCCGGGAGAAAGAAAGGAAATACCCTCATTCGCATACAATTCGGGTGTACTCCATTAAACTTGAACGTGTCCAAAACTTCTTCAAAATTCATGAGGTATGTATAGGAATCTTCATTGGGACTACTCCCGAACATGGCATGAGCTTGGAGCATTTGAATTAAAGCGGCCTTAATTTCAAAGTTGTTAGCTTGCACGGGCATCCATGCAATGCTAGAGTTTGCTCCATCGAAATTTGGCAAGGTATATTTCCTTAATGGCCATCCATTCCCATTCATGCCATTTCCATTCCCGTAACCGCTAATACTATCCCATTATTCCCAACAACCTCTTCTTCATTTTTTCCATATTCAAATTCCTTTGATGAGCATTAACATTCGCCATTTCAATCCTTTCTTGCTCTTGTTGTACCCTTCTCAACTTCTGAATTTCCCTTAGTTCTTTTTCCTTTTCCTTGTCCAAGCAAATGAATGGCCCTTTATCACCTCTTACCATGCACTACAAGAAAATCAAAGAAAATAGTCAATTGAAGTGCCAAGTTAATTCCACAAGACAACCAATCAAACATAAAAAAACAAAATTAACAACTAAATGAAACTAAGTGCTTAATCTACACAATTCATATAACGCTTGATATTGCCAAAAACTAAGGACATTCCCCGGCAACGGTGCCAAAAACTTGATTGCGTGTTTTGGGTAGAATCAACTTTAAAAACAAACAAGCAATGAATAACCTCACAAAATCACTATACTTTATCTAGCTTCTATAAGTATACAGAGTTGATAGTAGTATAGGATGAGTGGCGAGTATCGTTCCCACGAAAATTGTTTGATAAGTAATTTCCAAGATTTACAGGTATTTGTATAGTTAAGCAAAAATCAATTAATGAGAGATGAAACTATACTAATCAAATCCATATTTAAACTCAAGTAAACAAGACCAAATTAAACTAAATTATCTATCAAAACAAGTAAATGAAACTAAGCAATTACGAAATTAAGAACTTAACTACTATATTCTAACAAAAGCGATTAATGAAAAGCACTTAATTCTACCCTAAATTAACCAAAACAAGACTAAAACTAAAAGCAAGAAAATTACCCAATTAAAAAGACTACAAATAAGAAACTTTCAAGCCTAAAAGCAACCATTTTTAAACTAGAAATTGGAACAAGTTAAAATTGAAATACAAATATTTTTGGATTTTTTATGATAATAAACAAATCCCACTAAAATTTAACTAGAACTAAATGCAAGGAATTAAGGATTTTTAACTAAAAAGTAAGAAATTAACAAGAACCCTAATTGTTTCTAAGAAACCCTAGATTGCAAGCAAAGAGATTTTCATTAAATTAAATTAGAAAGCAAAATTGAAATTATATCTAGGATTAACCTACTACAATTATATAATCAAAATTTAAACTTGCAAAAAAAATTAAAACTAGATCTAAGAAATGATTAAAAAGGACTTTTCATTCTAAATAAACTTGAGAGTCAAGTTATCCTAATCTACTCTAAAATCTACTAACTTCCTACTTAATCTATTCCTACTTGCTGTTACAATTTTTTAAGTAGCTTAAATAGTGGAGTATTACACAAGGCAAAAATCAGGAATTAGAAAAATTACAAAATTGCCCACACAACTTATCTACCAGCGAGTCGAGATCGTGATCTGGGAATTTGAGATAGCGATCTCGACTCTAATACATTAAGGGAATTTTTCCGAATCCAGACCGCAATGTGGACTCTCTTCCCCGCATTCTTCCATTTCTTTCATTATTACAATTTGGTCCTTTGAGCTTTGTTCATTCCTATCTTCCAACCTCTAATTTTGACCTGTATAATATTAACACCATTAAGCAATTAATTAAGTTAGAAATTTAATAAAAACTTATCATATTTAACAAGAACAAAAATATAAACACATGAAAGAAATTAACTAAAACTTTCAATTAACTACCCAAAGTTTAGTATATAAACTACCAAAATACAATAATTTAGAGGAAAATAACTCTAGTTTACTAGAGTTATCAATATGAATATCTCATAATACTTCTTCTTGTCTTGAATAATACTATTGTAATAATTATTTCAAAATCGAAAAATATACTCTTAGGTTTTGAGTTTTATTTCTTTTTTATTATTATTTTGGGATTAAATATCATATGTAATAATTTTATTAAAGAAGTTACTTTTTTATTAGATATGCATATAGAATTACACATTTCATACAAATTTTCATACGCATAGTATTTCCTGTAATCAAGATGTGGCAGTATCCTAATCTTTATTTGATAACCAAAAATTACTTTATGTGTATAAATACGAATAATTCTGTGATACTTTTAATTTAATATGTTATACAATTTTATATGAACCTCATAAGACGTCTCTTCATTCTCAACAGTTACTATTACAATGATCATTTAAAATTAGAAAAATAAACTATTCCAAAAATTTCTTCCCATATTTTGCAATTTATGGTAATAATTACTCATTGCAATATTGATAAATTTTACGCATAATAAATAATATATTTATATATGTATAAAGTATTTTTGTTAGTTTTTGCATATTTCTTTGACATGGAATGGTACATTTAAGAGGTTATGTATTTTTATTTTTTTTAAGTTTTAGATTTGGGGTTTCCAGGGAAAAAACAAAATTAAGTAAGTAACCTGTTATAACAAGTTACCATGCATGTGATGGTAATGTTATGATGGAGTAACCCTTATCCTTGTTAAGGGATGTGACAACCCATTATTGGATATCTTTTGAGATAATGGTTCCCTCAAAAATACTAAAGGACTATAGAAGTTTTCTTTATTCTGTTATGAAAGTTATTTTACTATTTGTAATTTTCAAACAAAATCATAGAATGAATAATATTTCATATTTAATTTATATTTTTTTTCTTAAGCACACAATATAGACAATGATATACAATGAATAAGATGCAATATAATTTACAAATAAAGAGGTAGTACCTTTTTCCGTATTTAAATTTACAAGTTTCACATAGTGAAATAATTCTTTTGATTTTTGAAAGTGCTATTAATTAAAATAAGGAGAAGTTGTAACTTTTACGATATTCGATAATACTATTTTTATACTGCATAATGTTTCTTTTGTAGTTTGACAATACTAATGTAATTAACATTTTTGCTTTTATTAAGTGGTGAAATTTGAATACTATTTTGTTAATTTACTTATGAAATTCATCTTTTATAGTATATTTTTGTCAATAGAATGATACAATAGACACGATAATACCTTTTACAATAGGAATAATACTGTTTAGATATCTCATAACATTTCCTATTCCTATTATATGGCATAGTACTATGTTAATATTTTTCATCACCACAAATTATTATCATAATATATGTTTCGCTATAAAAATTTATTTTACAATGATACAAATAATCTATTAATAACATAATTTAATATCTCACAAATTACAAAATGGACTTCTCATAATACTTAGATAAGAGGATAGTATATTATAGTTATATATGACAGTAGTAAGGTGATATTTTGTTAGTTGCTTTTTTAGATTTAAATAGTACTATTTTACTATTTCTTACTATTCAGTTGATAATTTCGAGATTAGTGACCTATAATGTAATTTTCTTTCCCTTTTTTTGTACATTAATGTCTATATTCAATTATGCATTGATTTCTTTAATGAAGTTGAAATAATAGACTGATAATATTTGTTATTATTATACGAGACATTACTATTTAGATATCTCATAGTATTTTCTTTTATATTCCAGTACTATCATAGTATTTGCTTTATCACCAAAAATTACTATAAGTTGCGTAATATATGATTTATTGCAAAAATATGTTTTGTCATGATATAGATAATCTAATAGGACACTTAATTTAATAGCTTAGAAAATACTAGATTGGACCTCTAATAAGAAGATAGTACATTGTAGTTATCTTATGTAGTATTTTACTGATATTTTGATAGTATGTTTCTTTACTTTAAATAGTACTATTTTGTTATCTGTTACATATTTTCACTTCCTAGCATTATGAATACTTCATATTATCAAATTATATGAGTATTCAACAGAGAATATTTATTTGTCTTAATTTTGAATTATTTATCATTTTAATTAATTTTCAAATAGGTTTTTTTATTGTTAAAAATTTACAAAATTAAAAAATTACGTGACCTATTCTAACAGGATTACAAGCACATGACAAGATTGTTACTAGGCACTTGTAGCAATCTTTATCATTGTTCATTGCGGTGGCAACCACCTATTGAATACCTATTGAGGGAATGGTTCCCTCAAAACGTGAAAAGAACTGTAAAATTTTCCATTACAATATGCTTGTTTCAAATTTTTGATTGATTATACAACCATAATTTATAATTAGAGCTTTCATTCTGATGTCTAATAGTTTTCCTTTAATCTATTTTCAAATTAAATGTATCCTATAATTACACCCTTTAAAATTTGTCACTTTTTCCTTTTTCTTCACATTGCACTAGAAAATATTTTTAATTCTTTAAATCATACAGTTAAAAATGATGGTATATACAAAATTAAGAATAAGTGTCACTTAAAAACATAAAAATTTCAAAGAATTTTGAAGTTTGGTACATAAATTGAATATATTATTTTCATTCTAATTCATTTTTCAAGTACAATGATATAAAATTTGAGTGCTAAATTATTTCTTCAATATGTATAAGTCATCTATTAAAGACATTTGTTATTACGTTATAATTGCATAAAAAAATATTTATTTCATAGAAAAATTAATTTTACTTTAACGAATTCTATGTAATCTTTGAAAATTTTGTCCGGTCCTAGCTCCACCCCTGGTACCAATGGAGGTAGTCATGACTAATCTCACTTTATACCCCTAACTTGTGTCTATTTTTACACCCACTCCAATTATAATTTTTTGGACACATTGCACTCCTAACTTTGAGATACTTCCCACTTCAATCTAATTTTTAATAGCGATAAAAAAAATTTTGATGCATGTTTTATTTAAGGTGTGTGGTGTTTATAGTTTGAACATCTGTTAGTTTTAGAAATGGTGTAAAAGTTAGTCTAAAATAGTATAGAGTGCAAAGTAAGAATCGACTACAAGTTAGGAGATGCAAATAAAATGAGGCCTAAAAATATTTTGAATTTCCAAGGAAAACAACTAGAATTTTATAATTCTCTAGGTCCCTGTTTTGCTTTATGTCCGCCTATAGTAAAACAATGAGGGAAAAAAACATTTGATAAATCGAACTTTCAATGGTGTCACATGATCAAATACTAAAATGATACCTTTGTTAAATTGTGCAATTTTCAATAGTAATTCATATATAGTGTATGACAATCATCTTGATTCAAATAATACACAACCTTGCTCTCTTGAAACAAAAACAAAAACAAAAAACGACATGTGTGATGGAATTTTTTTGTCACTATAATTCATGTTACAAGTAAGAAAAGTCTCGGGTAAAATATGTCTAAGCATAAAGTTTCAAGTATGAATCCATGCGGGTGTATTGAACTTCTGGATAAAGCTCCGAAGCTTCTTTACCATCCTCCCCTGCTTCAAAGTTTGTCAAACATCCCTCGTAAAATATGTGATAGAAATGGCCTACGCCAACTTGGCTAGCATAATCCAATTCTGCACTATAACGAAAGTATTAAAAAAAAAAAAATTAATCATTTGTGTCTGGTGTAAAGTGCAGAATTCGAGTCTTGGGGTTCAACCTTTGTATATCTTGGAATTAGCGAGTACGTAAAATTTACACAAATATATGGTGTAAAAAAAAAAAATCATAAAGTTTCAAAATCTTTTCCCACTTTTCTTCTTAATCAACTTAATTCTTTGCAAACTCATATTTTACCTTTCATGGGAGCTAGGAAGTCTTGTGCAGAAATGCTGCATTTCTCAAGCTCTCTTCCCACGAGCTTTTCCCACTTTTCTATCAACTGCTTTTGAGTAAGGATATTTTCTGGTGGTCGAAGATAAACTGTCTTGTTCAAAGTTCTTGGATCATCTATGGTCTTAACCGTATAAGTAGCTATATCATCTTCATCCACATAGACCACTGAAACATGCATATTACACATACTCATCATTTAAATTTATCAGCATATTGAAATAGGATAGATATTACTATATGGTATGCAGTTGGATCGATAAATTTATAAAAATATTTAAAATTTATCTATTTATTAGAGAAATTTGTAATTTAAATTTATCAAAATTAAAAATTATTTAAAATTTTGTATCATACTTTTTAATTTAATAAATTTAAAATTCATTAATTAATTTTAATCCTAAAATTTGCTTCAACAATTCGATAAATTTTGAAATCTTTTATAAACGCAACTTAAATGTAAAATGTGGATGCACCTTTGATGTTGCCATTTCCGTATACGTACACTTTTTCTCTTGGAGGAACTAGAGTGCCTAACTGAGATAAATTACCGACAAAGTAACCAGCAAAACAACAGCCACAAACATAAGTGAAAGGGATTTTAGCTTCTTCAATTGCCTTCCTTACAGTCATTTTCTCATCAAATGTTACCCTGCCTGGCTCAAGGGCATTTCCCATTCTGGCCGGATCCATGCCGAACTCTGACGGCAAGAAACGCTACCAAATAGATAAACAATAGAAAGCATGATCACTAATTGAAAATTTTGTATAAACTACAGCATACTAAAAAAAAGGTATGATGTAATAAATTTATACGAGTCGGAAAAAAAATTACGAGTACATCTATACAAAATCATATTATATTAAAAATTATTTGATGAGATCATTAACGTGTATTAGATTCACTTTAAAAGAAATGAAATTTAACCAAATATCTAAAATTAAGAATTAATGATGTAATAGAATTTTATCATGTGAAAGTAATTTTGACATTTGGTTTTGAATTATTGTCATGTAAATGATTTTCCTATCCTAAACACCAATTTGTTGTTACGCACGGCATTTAATCCTTAAAAATGTTAGCTAGATTTTGTTGGTTTGTAATTTTTACATATCTAATTTTTAGTTTGGTTAGCTGAATTGTTGGCTGCTGAATCATGCTTAAGTTTTGAGCTGACAGACACGTAATTTTCCACTAAAATTTAGTAGTCAAAGGAGTTGACGCCTCTTTTTAAAAAAAAAAAATAGTAATAATATTATTATACTCTTATCTATCTACTATTAAAGAAAAAATGAAAGACCTAACTCCACTAAAAAAGTTAGAGAAACTCTGACCAAACAATTACACTAATGTACCAATTTAGATTTAAATTAAAAATAATTCTTACAATATAAAATTGAGAATTTAAACTCTCAACATTTCTAAAGGCCAACTCACCTTAAGGGAGTTTTTTTTGGTTAGTCAAAGGAGTTGATGCATTTGTATATTTTTTGCACTTTGTAGGTATATTAAACCAAGCAATATTATTTAATTAGTTTTATTATTAGTGGACCCCTTGTCTATTTATGATTAGTTAATTAGTTAAGGTGCATAGTCTGCTGGTAGTCTAGTTGCATGGGATTATTTTCCATAATAGGTAATAGAGATGGCAGATGAAATTTCGGACATGGTAGACGTAACAATTTTAATTTTAGAAGTAGTTCTGATAGAGGTAGAGGTAATAAATTTGGCAAAGGCAATAATTTTGGATGAAATAATTTTTATCAGAACCAGGATAATCAAAAAATTCAATGTTATAATTGTGAAAAATATGGGCATAGAAAATCTGAATGTAGATCCAGTGAACAATTTAATAGGAATTTTTAGGCTAACATTACTGACAATCAAGTTCTGAATAATAATCAAAATATAGAGACTTTATTTTTGGCCTGTAATGCTGTGGATATTGTTGATAAAAATAAATGAAGATTTTTGAATACTGGCTATAGTAATCATATGTCCAGTAAAAAAGAATTATTTTTTAAGATTGATGAATCTGTCAGGGTTGAAGTAAGATTTGACAATAATACTACTTTACCTATTTTTGGAAAAGGAAAAATTCCCATTAAGATTTGACAATAATACTATTTTAACATGTTTTTGGGAAAGAAAAAATTCCCATTATCCTGAAAAATGGGTCTAACAGTTTTATCTTTGATATATTTTATATTCTGGAATTGAGTCATTATTTGCTGAGCATGATTCAATTATCAGAAAAATTATGATATTCGTATCCGACATGACATGTGTGCTATTTTTGATGAAAATATTGGCATGATTGCAAAGGTGACGATGACTCCTAATCGCTTATTTCCATTAAATTTGAATAGTGAAAATTTTTCATGTTCAAATACTGTGATTGATGGTAAAAATTGGCTGTGGCATTTACGGTTTGAACATGTAAATTTTGATAGTTTGAGATTTTTGGCTAGTACAAAAAAATATTTGGTGAATTACCTTGTATCAATGTTCCTAGAACAATTTGTGAACTTGTGTTTTGAATAAGAAGCACCAAGATATTTCTCAGACAGAAAAATCATGGAGAGCTAGAAGACAATTGGAGATTATTCATTCACACTTGTGTACAATGGATGTTCCTTCTAATGATGGCTGCAGGTATTTTATTACTTTTATGTATGATTTTAGCAGAAAAGCTTGGGTTTATTTTTTGCAACAAAAATCTGATGCATGTGAGACATTTAAAAAATTCAAGATTTTTGTTGAGAAACAAAGTAGTTTTCAAACAAAAAATTTTGAGAATGATAGAGGTCCAAAATATATTGTCGGTGATAATTTTCTAGAAGAAAATAGTATACATCATCAATTGATAACCAGATATACTCCACAAGAAAATGGAATGACTGAGAAGAAAAATAGGACACTTATAGATATGGTGAGATGCATGTGGAAGTTGAAAAAATATGCCAAAGCCTTTTTGGGTAAGAAGCAGTTGCATGTGCGATTTATCTGCTGAACAGGTGACCTACGAGAAGCCTTCTTAGAAAAACCCCTAAAGAAATTTGGAGTGATAGAAAACCATTTGTTGGCTATTTCAGAGTATTTGGTTGTATTGTTTATTCTTATATTCCTGACCAGATGCGTAGAAAACTTGATAACGAAAGTGAAAAATGTATTTTTATTTGCTACAATAAGCAGTCCCAGGCTTACAAATTATTCAATCTAGTTTCAAGAAAAGCGATTGTAAGTAGAGATGTGACTTTTTAAGAAAGAGATGTTTGGGATTGGTTTCTGGAGCAACCGAAAACTATAGATGTGACATTAAATTATGAAGAAGAGGGTGATGATCATGATTTTCAGCCATCCCCAATTGCTCAGGGTTCATAGACTAGGACATCTGGTCGTCCAAAGCGTCAGCGCCAGTTGCCTGGTAAATTGCAGGATTATGTTATTTTTTTCAGATAATTCTCCTTCTGAGGAAAATATTGTGAAATTTTACATTATTTGCAGCTTGTGAGCTTGTAGTTTATGAAGAAGCTGTTCGAGATGATCGTTGGGTGAAAGCAATAGATGACGAAATTCATGCTATTGAGAAAAATGATACATAGGAGCTTACTTCTCTTCCAACTGGTAAAAAGGCCATTGGAGTGAAATAAATCTACAAGACCAAGTACAAGCCTAGTGGAGAAGTGGAGAGATTCAAGGCGAGATTGGTGGCAAAAGGCTACAAGTAGAAACCCGGTATTGACTATTTTGAGGTATTTGCACCTGTTGCTCAAGTTGTACAGTTCGTTCGATAATTAAATGGAGAATTTGTCAAATGGATGTCAAGTCTACTTTCTTAAATAGAGTACTCAAAGAAAAAGTTTATGTGGAGCAGCCTGCAAGTTTTGTTAAAAAAGACCAAGAAAATAAGTAAACAGGTTGAAAAGAGCTTTGTATGGTTTAAAACAAGTTCTAAGGGCATGGTACATGAGAATTGATTCATATTTTACTATCTCGTGATTTTTTGAGGTGTCCATATGAGCACACTTTGTATATTAAATCTTCTACATGTGGTGATGTTATTATTGTATGTTTGTATGTAGATGACTTGATTTTTACAAGAAATAATCTTGTGATGATTGTTGAATTCAGGGTGGCCATGATTAAGCAGTTTGAGATGACAGATATAGAACTTATGCATTTGTTACTGGTTCAGGTGTGTTTTCATAGAATTTTCAAAACAATAGGTGATTGCGTTGTAAGACCGCAGAACCTACTAGTATATTGCAGCAGTTAATAGTGCTACTCAAGCATTGTGGTTATGTTGCATGCTTGGTGTTCTTCAACACAAGGAGGATGGTCCGACGAAAATTTATTGTGACAGTAAATCGGCAATTGAGTTGTACAAAAATTTAATTTTTCATAGACGTAGTAAGCATATTGATATCAAATATCACTTCATACGTGATTTGGTTCGAGATAAAGAGATTGAAATTGATTATTGCATAACTAAAGAGCAAGGTTCTAGTGGTAGATATTTTTACAAAAGTTTTGAAGTCGGAAACATTTATGAAATTGAAGAAGATGTTGGGTTTGTTGAGATTTGAGGAGTTTGGTTTAATATAAGAATATTAAACCAAGCTATATTATTTAATTAGTTTTATTATTAGTAGACCCCTTGTCTATTTATAATTAGTTGATTAATGAAGATGCATAGTGTGCTGGTGGTCTAAATGCATGGGATTATTTCCCATAATAGGTAATAATACTATTTACATCAAATTGTTGCTGGACATGGAGATACAAGCTGCCGTCCTCTGCCTATTTGTTTCTCGTTTGAACAGTTGCAGCCATCATCATTTAAGAAATAAAATTTTATTCGATTTCTTTTATCTTACTCTTTTGATTATTTAATTATTTTGGGTCTATCACTCTTGATGTCCAATTACCACTTGCATACGTAATAATGAAAGTAAATATTTAGGTAAATCTGATTTTTAACATTATTTATAGACCCTATAGTGTTAATACATCTCTCTTAAACTTTAGAGAATTTATGACATCATATGATGTAAACAAAATTTTTTAAAATTTAATTCTGATCACAAAATTTACGAGTAGAATTAAAGATCAGATCTATTTAAATATTTTCCGAAAAGTCTACAGTGGGACTCTCCATTGCATCATTCTCCATATAATAATCACCATATACCATTCTCCATATAATAATCAACCATATACCAAATAAGTGATACTCATCTATTTTTTAGTACTAATAGACGGCAGATGAATAAGGATAGTGTAGGGAAGAGTTTCCATCAGTTAAAAAGAACGTCATTATCAAAAAATTTTGCAAGTTTTGGTGATCTTAGTAAAGAGAAAATAATTTAATATTTGTGTAGTTGTTGTGATTTTGCCGTAATCATGTTTCTTTGTTGCTTGATAAGAACGTCTTTGTTAGATGGGAGTCATTCTCGAAGTGAACAGCTTCACAACAAAATTTATTTTGGTAAGTAATAGGAATTTTAATAACTATTTAATAATAATAATAAAAATTTTATTTGAAAAAATATGCCTTTTATATTTTTAATAAAATGTGTTAGCTAATTTTAATAGTTTTTTTCAATTAATTATTAAATAAATATTAAAATATTACTAATTACTTAATGATTATCATAAATCTTATCACATGACTGAAAAATAAAAGTATCCTATCTTCATTAGATCAATGATTGTGGCCAGGAATTTCGCAATTTTTTGCTAGATGGGTATATAGTATAACATATGGTATGCCCAAGTGAAAACATATAAATTATACTTTAGCTTTATCTAGTAGTGTTTTTAAAATCAACATGCATCTACATAAGATCGCTAAGACCTTTATGGGTTGTTTTTGAATTTAAAGATCAGCATAGATTAAATTATAGCCCTACGAACCAAAAGTAAAGTAATTACTATTCGTTTACCAAAGTGTTAATAATCTGCCTCTTTATGCTAAGAAGACTAATTATATTCTATTAAAGTTCGAAAATTCAGGTTTTATTTGTGATGTGAGAATTACAAGTAGTGAGAATTTCCTAATTATCGAGAGAGAAACACACTTCTAAATAATCACTTTAGTCTCTTTCCACAGTCTTATGTGATCATGTGCATTGGAGCAAGAAATGCGTCAATATTTCTGGTCAGGCTACAAGAAAGAAATGGATGAGCAGTCCATTAACTTACCACTAGTGTTTTGGTAAACTCATTAATGTAAAACTATTATAGCAAATTAATTTCATAAACGTCATGATAAATTACGGAAAAAAGGAAAAGTAACAAATTTTGAATAATGGTTAATCTATAATACGTAAACAGTATTAGTAGATATTAATTTTTTTTTTTTTTTTTTATAAAAACCCACCTCTACCTTATCTCTTAGTGACTTGAATCATGATTAATTAGTCATAAGAAAAACGTTTTATCATAGGAATTGCATTTTATTGTCTATATAGTGGATTAATTTAAATATATGTACATGATTTCTTACAATATATTTAAGGGTAATTCCAATTAAACCTGACTTGTGATATGATATTCCTTACATGGCCTTTTATGGATAAAAAACCTACAAATACATCTCTGTATTGTACTTTCGGTATAAATGTCAAATGTATTTTTTTTTTTTCCTATATATATATTATAAAATAGTAAACGTGGCATATATCTTGATTTGCTTGTGTAAATTAACAAAGAAATTAATTAACATTGTTACTATGTATATACAGCATTTATCATGAAATAATTGTAATTGAACTATTGGATGTAAATTCTCATATATAATTTATATATTCATAATAAATCACTATTATTTTCTTGCGATTGATCTTACCTTAATATTGCCAGCTTCTTTAATGGCCTCAACAAGCTTAAGCTGCATTAAAATGTTGTGGCTTCGGAAATGAACTCCAGACATGGTAGAGATGACAACATCAACAAGTTTTACAGCATCCACAAGGCTTTGATGGTCAGAAAAGGAAGCTTCAACAAGGTGAGCTCCTTGCTTCTTAAAAGACAATAACATTTTTCGTATCTTATCAATGTCAAGGCCAATGTCTGGCCTTTGAAGGACATAGGTTTCATGTCCTTGATCTAAACAAGCTTTAACTATCCTCTTGCCTATATATCCAGTGCCTCCAACCACAAGAACTTTACTCTTTGACATTTTGCTCCTTTTTTTTTTTTTTGTGGCTTCAAATAGGTTAGAGAATCAAGACTCGGATATATCTATATATAAGGAGAGATAGATTAATGAATTTAAACCTAAAAATAAATAAGGAGTATATATTATCCACTTTTATGATGTACGATCTACAATGCAATTGGTCCTTCAATTTTTAAAGATATCTAACAACAACTAAAGGGTAGGTTGAGGGATTTGGCAGTTTGACTAACTTACCATTTTGTGGTGGTTGTCTATTTACTTATCAGAACTTTCTAGTTATGCTGAGTCAGGCGTTGAAGGATTTTTTTTTTTTTTTAAATAAATCTGCACTGCACCTCCGCCCACCCTAATATTGAAAATAATAAACACCAAGTATTGTACGTTAAGAATATGATGATGCGAAGCTTGGTTCATGCTTACTGCACACTGCACAGCCAACCTTGGGTTGGCTCTTTGCCATTTGTCCTAATTAAAATATGTGCCTCAAAATTTTCTTATGTTCAAATTTGAGTTTCCATCATTTTCTTATGTTCAAATTTGAGTTTCCACTTGTTAATATTCCATTGGTTTCATTTTTATTTTTCATTTTAAATAATTTATTTTATGTCAAATTATCTATTGTTTCTAGTTTTTTCTAATTTTACTTTTAGTGTCATACTAATGAGAAAATGATTATATTTGTTGATCGATATTAATGTGGAAGAGTAATTTAACCATTTTAACCTTATTTTTTTGGTAAAATTGATGCAATTTAATAATTTTTTTTTTAATTTTTGCATACCAATCCAAAATGAAAGTTAAAATAAAACGGAAAGAGTATATTTAGTAAAACTAAATTTATAAGAACATTTGAAGACAGACCCTCAACTTTATAAGAGATAATCAGACGATTATATTAATATGGAGTGATTCATAAAAAAATTAAAAAATATAAATAAAAAAGCTACTCGTTACTTTTGTGCACATCTTAATGTTTTGTTAACATTTCTTCATATTTGAACTACAATCATGTTATTGCTTAACTTGAAAGTCAAAATTAGAAAGAGAAAAAAAAATACTACAAAAAAGGAGAGAGACAAATTGATAGTCCAACAACAACAAATATCCTACAATATTTTAAAAAAGTGCCTGACCATCGGAAGAAATGATACGTGTTTCTTAAGCGAGAATGCATTAATGATCGACTAATGATTTTTTTAGTAATATTTATCCCTTATATACGTTACAGTTATCTTATTTATTTATTTATTTATTTATTTGGGCAACTTACAGTTATCTTTGATAGAAAGTTATAATTTGTATTTCTCAATTGTAAAGCGAGAACAGAAACTGGACCTGGGAAATTTATTGCTGAAGAAAAATGTAATGAATTGCTCTATATGTGACATCTAAGACTATATTCTACTTCTACCTACTACATGCACAGTTTTAACTCCGGATCCAGAATTTTTTTATACCAAAATACGGTAAATATTTTATATTTTTTTCCTTGTTAAAAATAACTTATAAAATTATTGAGAATAAATTATTTTTTAAAGAGTTCAAAGAGTAACATTATAAAAACTCAAATTTCTACTTTCACAACTCTAGCTACTAAACTTATTATTGTTTTTAATTCTTCTACATCCATTTTCTCTATAATGTGGTTCCACAATAATATAACTATCATTATACATATTTTATCACTGCATTATCTTATAATTTGATTTTAAACAAAAGTAATCTTTTGTTAACCGCAATTACTTGTGAAGTATTTATCACAATTGTTATAAAACTTTTTAACTCATATTGATAAAATCAAACATGAATTTTTTTTTTATAAAATTATTTTTTAAAATATTTTTACTTAGTCATTACAAACATCAAAAAATATTAATAAAATTAGAAATTTTTTTTTCGTGTAAAGAACGAAATATTTTACATCCAACCACTTGGGCCCCTAGTATGGACTTTTTGACTAAGGCATTGTTAGGGAGTTTAATAAGGATGGAAACATAAAACTGGGAAAGATCACAATACTTGTCTTATATTCTTTGGGAGTAAAATAAATATATATATATATATATATATATGGATTTTTTTTCATGTAAAGAAAAATATTTTACGTCCAACCAATTGCGCCCCTAGTGCTGACTTTTTGACTAAGGCATAGTTAGGGAGTTTAATTAGGATAGAAACATAAAATTGGGAAAAATCACAATCCTTGTCTTATATTCTTTGGGAGTCAAATATATATATATATATATATTGTCAAACGGTTTACTACTCTACTGTAAACTTGAGTATTCCTACTTGAGATTTGGTCGTGCATTTTTTTCCTTTTTGCTTTCTGCGGTGATTAAATGATTAATGTAACGTTTGGTGTTTCAAAGGTCCTCGTTGGGTTGGTAAAATGTCTGCTTCATTCAAGGGCTTTCTAAGAGTTGGAATTTGATGCAACGACATCACAAGCACGACGGAAAAATTAATGAAATACATTCGTTATGAAAAACTGCGCTATTACGTCAGGGTTTGGCAGAAACAATTACCAGTAATAAATGTTATCCGCGATGTACAAAAATCTTGCACTAATTGTACGTTATGAGTATACCGATATAGTAAATATTTAAGTAAATTTGATTTTTAATTTTATTTGTAAATCTTATATTGTGAATTAAATTTTAAAAAATTTATGATATCAACCGATGTAAATAAAATTTTTTAAAATTTAATTCTGATTATAAAATTTATAGGTGAGATTAAAAATCGAATCTACCTAAATACTTTCCATACCACCATAAATCTTTGCTTACCAAGTGTACGTATATACCCAGCCGAACACTATTTCGTGAGACCAATATGCTCTTATTGTCCTTAACGATAAGTTTAAATGATAAATAAAGTGATTAATTAAATCATTAAAACGTTATTCAAATTAGTGAAATATGTACGAGTGATTGTCCTTAATATTAGAGAAAGATGAAAACTAGTCTTCTTTTAAAAAAACACTGTGAACAACTAGATTTTAAGTGTATTAATCAATTAAATTTTAATGTGATTCCACAATTATTCTTAATTGGTGAAAACAAAAAACTAAAGGACTAAATGTGCAAAACCAAAATTCGAATTGACTATTTCTATACTTTTCATGTGAATTTAAGTGCATTGGTAACTTAAATTGTTATTTCATTTGTTAACTGTCTCATCAGAAAAGCAAAAGACTAAATGATCTGTTAGATCAAAACTAGAAGTGACCAAATTACGGGGCCTAAGACTACTTACAGAGGGATCAATCAAACTTAAAGTCAAAAGTACTGAAAAGTACACATACACTAAGTACAATTATTCTACAATTAAGTGCTAATACTTTTTTTTTTTTTTTTATCATCAGTAGAATCATCCCTGTTGACATTTAATTAGCACTCAGATATTATGGTTACCATTGCTGCATATCATCACTAGAATCACTCTGTTTTCACTGATTTAACCTTCTCAAAATAACTCGTAATTATTTCGTCAATTTCCTCGTATCAATTTGTCACTCTGACTCAAAACTTAGTACGGCAGAAAAAAAATTGGCAAGTAAATGTGCATCAAATTTTAAATAGCCTACGCTCATATATAGATATATGCCGAATTTGATTCTGTAAGAGTTAGATGATTAGTTATTCTTATAACAATTTATGAGGATGTTTATTTTCAAACTAATTTTAATTCTTGAATATTTGTCTTTAGCCACTGAGCAGTAAATAGATATAATCTAAATATAGTAAGGTGAGAAAATATGTTTAGAATTCATGATACGATATTGATTAGCCAAATTGTCTTCCTGTCACGTGTACTTATAAGGCAGGGTTTATAAGCCGGGGAAGCGAATTCTTTTGAAATCCATGCAAATTGATTCGAATCACCCTTCAATAAAAACAAGAAAAAAATTCAAGCTAGTGTTATTGATTTAATAAGGTGTTAAATGCATTAAACCCTCTCAACGACACTTCAAGTTGTATTTTGTCCCTTTGTACTCATTTTATAAGCACTTAAGTTCCTCTTTTTGTATTGTTGGACAAAAGTACCCTTGCTAATTTAGGGTGTGTTTATTTGGATTGAAAATATTTTCTAGAAATTTTTTTGGTGCCAAATACAGGAAAATATTTTTTAGAAATTTTTTTAGTGCCAAACACAGGAAAATATTTTCCAATTTTCCTTCTTCTGGCTGAAAATAACTTACGAAATTTTTGAACATAAGTTATTTTTCAAATAATTCAAGACTGACATTAAACCTCAAATGTTTACTTTTATAATTTAATTTGCTAAACTTATTTTCATTTTTAATTCTTGTCCATTCGTTTTTCTTTTAATCATGGGTCCCACACTAATATAACTATCATTATACATATTTTACTATTACATTGTAGTATCATTTAATTTTCAACAAAATTAATCTTTTACTAACCACAATTATTAAATTGTAAGATATTTATTACCATTGTTATAAGTTTTTTTAAACTTGTATTCATAAAATTAAAGATGAAACCATTAAAAAATTTTATTTCAAAATATTTTCATTTTACCAACCAAACACCGGAAAATTGTATGAAAAATTGACTTTTTTCATGTAGGAAAATATTTTTCCCAAGAAAATATTTTCCATCCAAACGAACACATCCTTAGCTATTTTGTTTTTCTCTTTTTCCTATTATTTTTCCTTTTTTCTTCTATCTCCTTTTATCTTTTTCTTTTTTCTTTCTTGTCCCATTCTCTGTTGCCATTATCTATATCATTCGTTCTGCTATAAATAATTATACACACGAATTAAATTATTTTAACTTTTAACTAATTTTTTATTTTCATTATACTTTTTATTTTATAAGAGTTATTATAACAAGATATATATATATATATATAATATAAGAAACAGCATTTTTAATCTATAATTAAATAATATAAAATATATAAACAAACTGGACTTTATATTTAGTCAACTATAACTACACAAAAAAATAAACAAATTCATCAACTAGTCATATTTTATCTATTTTTGACATTGATAAAATCCCTTATTTTTATTGTGGTCTATTTATTTTTGTTTTTAACTAATATTTGATTAGTTAAAACTCTATAATTTTTAAATTATTGAAAATTTTAATTCTTTATGTATATATATATATATTTATATATTATTTAATTACTTTTTCAAATATGCTCTTACAAGGTAAGAGACATATATTCTGTTATAAAGGAAATTGTAAGAAATTAACAAAAGTGAAAATAACAAACAAACAAGCAACAAAAAAACCAAAGAGTTAGTTAAAGAAAATTAAAAAAAAAATTTATATCCTAAGTATACAAACAATAACAATATGAGGAATAACGTAGCTAGAGGTATGAGAAAATAGAGGAAAAAAAGAAGAAAAACAAAAGAAAAAGGGAAAATTAATAATGAAAAATAGATAAACTAAAATAATTAATATAATACAAAGGCTTAGTTTTGTCCAAAAATATCAAGAAGGGGTGAAGGAGGGTTAAGTGCCTATAAAATGAGTACAAAGGGGTAAAGTGCAACTTGAAGTGTAGTTGAGAGGGGTTTAATGCATTTAATCCTTTAACAAGTCACATATTACAAATTTTAATCGAACACCGTATATTTCTAGAGTTCATACATGCATAGTTATCAGGGGCAGAGCCAGGAGCCATAGGGGATGTAGTCGTTTTGGTATGTATAGTTAACGACGTGAAATTGTCTTGTGGTACATAATTTCACACTTTTTCAATTTTCTCTATTCCTATAGTGATTTTTTAAATAATTGTATAGAATTATGGTAAAATTTTGTTTTTTTCAAGTAATGTAAAAGATAAAGAGAATTTTAAAACAATATATAGAGGGGTAATATAAAGAAAAAAGAAAATCTAAAAAAAATCAAGGGGAATAAATGTGAAATAAATTATAAAAATTAAAAAATTTTATAAGTCTAATTTGTAATTTTTTCTTAAAATTGAGAGAGAGAGGGAGGGGCAAATAACAGAATTGTGGAACTTCCATTATATTGATTTTGTGATAATAAGGAGATGGAAAACTTGATGCCTCATTTGAAAACACCTAATCATAAAATTTATAAAACACCTAAATCCAACTACTAACTAGGCGGTATCCCGCAAGTATACAGTTGTCAACTAATAGTAAAAGGAAGTAAGGACCAAGCCCACAATGATTGGTTAATAATTACCGATTATTTTGTTAGATTATTAGTTGAACAAATCGGTTTTAAAGCAATTAAACAAAAATTAGAATTTAAAAATTAAGAAGGTAATTTAAAAACTAACTAATAAAGCAGTTTAAAAGTGATCTTAAATTAGAGGAAACATTGTCAAAAAAGCATGTAAAAAGGAAGCATGTTTTTAGAGAGTAATTGAAGTAGATATGTAAAAAGAAAGCATTTGAGAAAGAAATTAAAGAAAACAAGTCAGAAGGAAAGTATCTTAAGTGACCAATTAACGTGTATATTATCTAAACTATTAACTACCACTAACGAAACATATTTGAAGAAAGCCCAATAACTAATCTACCCTAATTAAATTTAGGCTACAAATTACTACTAAGAAAGCATTTTTAAAGAAAACACATAAACTAATTTATCCTAATTAATTAATCTAAGTTACATATTACTACTAAGAAAGTATTTTAAAAGGAGCATTTAAGAAACTATTTAAATTTACTATTTACCCATTATTACTAAGAAATGTATATTAAAATAAGGCAACAAATTAATCTGTCCCTTAATCTAAGAAAGCACGGTAAATGAAACAATTAAACTAAATTGCACTAAATTAAGACAAAGCAAATGACATTGAACATAAATTAAAGAGAACTTATACTAAGGGTCTTTAATCTACAACTATGAGTTTTAAAACTACACTAATACTGCTTCTAATCTAAGAAAATCCTATCCAAAGTCCAAATAGGAAGGAAAGTGAAGAACTACTTCTGCTCCTACTTCTACACTGCTTCTTCAATTTTATATTTTGGCTTCCAAAGAGGCTTAAAAGAGGTCATTGTAGTGCTAGGGTTGGAGGAGAAAGCATTAGCCACAATTTGTCACGAAATGGATGAATTTGTCCCTAAAAAATATTGACACCAGTCAATGAACACGGTCAAAATTGAAGCAGTTTTGACCGCACAATCAAAATTCTAGTAGCAATTTTTCTATATTGACCGCGGTCAATAATTTTCCTTCTTCACTTTTTTGACCCTAGTCAACAATACTTAGATTTTTTTTCTTAGCATTTGGCTTGGCTCATTATCTAATTATGACTTGATTTGGTTCGTTTCTTATCCAATTGTCGTGTCATTTTTCCTGATCAAACCCTATAAATAAACACACTCTATTAATTATACAAAAACACTTAAATACAATTAAAAACACTAAATTAATATAAACTAAAACATGCTAAAACATAAAAGTAAAAGTTGACAAAAACAACACTTAAAACCTAAAAATATTCAAATCTAAGGAACAAATACTCAAATTTAGTAGGGTACACATAATTGTAGTTTGCTAGACTTATCAAAACTAATAGGGGCAGAGCCACATTATCTTGAGGGTAGGCATTTTTTATTTTATTTTTCTGTGTTTGTGTTGTGCTTATAAGTAGAGTATTGTTTTTAGGGTTTCGTCTTTTTGTTTAGGGTTTTCTTTTTGTTCTTGTGTTTGTATTTTGTGTTTTGTTTGTATTTTAATGTTTAATGTATCAAACTCCAATTGGTGGGACCGAGGAGCTCAAGAGAAAGATTTTAAATAAAACCAATACAGCGGTGCAGAAAAAGGCAATGATGTCATATCAATACAAATATTTAAAATATACAATATTATATTATGTAAGATTTTAAAGTATAATATGAATTCGTGTTACACTTATAAGATAATGGATTTAGGGAGAGCTCAATAGTTTTGGAGCATACAGCCAATTTAAACTTGACGGCTTTTTTATCTTCTAAATAAAATAAATGTCGATTCTCAAACAAAATTCATTTTTGCTATCTTTCTGAAATGCACTATTGCTAAATAAAGTTTTCTAATCAATTTATTCTTATATTTCTTTCTCATTTGGTAATATAAATAATCTATTTAATATTTCTTGAGACATTTTTAATTCATTTTTAAGAATTTATTAATTTTAGTTCAGAAAAGAAAAAAGTTCAGCTAAAACAATAGAAACAGGAACCCTCAACATTATTCTGTAGGCAATATATGAATAAGGAAAAGAATCAACTCTTTTTTTTATAATTAAATTTATCAACTGAAGTCTTATCTTCCGTTTGTAAAATTTTTCTTATAACCTTTTAGTTTAAAAATAAATCTAAACTATCAACATCAAAATGATTATTATGTTTTAAGGATTTTTCAAAGTTAAATAGCAGTTTACAAATTTTTCATTGTATATGATCTCATGAAATTCTAGTTTGAAGTGAAGAAATTTCTTTGTCCATTATGTATAAGAAATAATCAATTTTAAAAGATTATTCATGAGACTTTTTATTTCATTTTATTTCGATTAACATTCTCATAAAATTGTTTAAGTATGCAATTATGCATTTCTCCCGAAATTTAGATTTTATATTTAGGGTATTATTGTGTGTAACAAAATAGTGAAATTAAGTGGTGAGTCCTACCCAAAAAAAAAAAAAGAAATTAAGTGGTGAGAACAATAATAGTAGCTGGATAAAACTAAAATACTGAATTGGTAGAGAGAAAGAAGAATACTAGAAAAGGAACGGGGTAGGTTGTGGAATTTAAAAAAATTATAGGAGATAGGTGTAAAGTAAAGTTACATGTAATAAGAGATTCAATCATATAAAAATTCTAGAGTTTCAGAACTATACTATTATATTTTAAAAATTTGTTCAATATAATACCATATATTCTAAAAAATTGTAATGTATAAGTGTTTAAACCTAATGGAATGTGATTCGTAAAACTTTCGTTAATAACAAGATAGATGGAAGACTAAATTAAAAATTGAGCTAAAGTTGAGAAGTGATTAGGTTACTGTTGGTAGAATTGTTCCCAAGGCGATTACTTTAATTGTCATAAAATTGAGCCACTCAAGATATATAACCAATTATTGATAGAAAATGCTGGGCAAATACAAGTATGGCAATATGCTTTAGGATCATCAACAAAATCACAAGTCAACCTCCACCGTCCTCTAAAGTCTAAACTACTACATGGGCAATCGAGACAACCTGATTCCACAAAATTGAGGAGCACAAGCAGATCTATTTAAGACTAAGATTGATCCTGTTTGACAATTGTTTCCAAGGTTTAAAATTTTCAAGTCAAACGTAATAAAGAAGATCTTAACGTTGTTGAACCAACTTCTTGGCTGGATATCTTCTTCGACACGTAGCTTGACAACATTATACGATTTCATGGGAATTATGTGGCCTGCATGAGCCACGTTACTTTACCCTTTGACAATCATTCCAAACTTATGAAAGATTTGTAAAAACATTTAAGTAGATTCTGTATGTCTTCAATGGCCAAAGGTAAATACGTCAGTTTTAGTCAAAAAAATGTTTAAGAAAATCTGTTTCTTACCCTATGAATTTGTTAACAGATTTTCTTAGGTTAACCTAAGAAAAATGTTTGTTTTAGGTTTTAGTTTTAAAATTTTACTGACTTTATCTCCACTAATTTGCAGGAAGTCAATATATATGTACAAGTATATATTATTGGTGTCCCTACAAACATATTATTATGTACTTGAATTTTACTTTTAAATTTTGTAGTTAGAACTAAAATTTATGGAATCTTACTTATATCAATCGATATCATTTATTTTATAAAATTTAATATACACCATAAATTCTACTAGTAGAATTAAAGACTAAATTTATCCAAATATTTCTCTCCACATAGTAGTCCTTGAGTACGTTTAACGGTCTTGCGTTTAGGTTAGTGCATAAAAATTAACAAAATTATTTATAAATTATATCGATTTTACAAAAAAATAATTTAAAATGATTATTTACACTTTTTATATTAAATCTCACTAACTACATAATCTTCCGTCTCTATTAAATCACACTAAAAGTAAAGTTAAAAAAAATTATCTAATACTTCTTTAAATTCTTAAAATGACATATAACTTGAAACAAATAAAATTGTCAAATGTGACAGAATTTGTATGTAATTTCTTTTAGATATATACGAACTCTTAGCTGTACTAATAACGTAGCATTCTTTACACATAAGAATTAAGAATTATGTGGCATTACCCACATATATCAACTCTTTTTCATTGGTGGCTAATTTAAATTAAACATAAAAACGTTAAAAATTAAATCTGAGAGGGTACACATATGGCCCCGTTTGGATTTTTTTTTTTTTTAAACTTTTTCCTGCTTTTTATTTTACTATTCATATTTTTGATGAAGCAAAAAGTGTTTTTAGTCAACTTCTTTTACTTTTTTTTTCAAGATATTATTCATTATTTATACAATTCAAAATTTTCTTTCACTATTCATTACTTATACTATTCAAACAATTATTTAACTATTGTAAAGACAACTATATGCGTATTTTACTATTCACATATATTAGCATTAATTTTTTTTACTATCCATTACTATTCATTGGTCTGAAATTTTTTCGGGAAAAGAAAAAAATGGGAATATAGGTTCGGACTTCTGAATCTAGGTTCGGGAGTCCAAAGGATAGGGAAAAATAGAGTTTAAAATAGTATGTAATGTTCGGATTTCCGAATCTAAGTTGGAAAATCAGAACTATGAGCTAGAAAGTGTATTTTAAAACAGTTTATGAGATTCAGACTTCCTAACCTATGTTAGGGAGTCCGAGCTATAGGTAGAAATATGTAAATTTTAAATTATATTTTTATTTTGTATTAAATAAATACATGTTTAACATATGCATACGGACATATTTCGTTTTTCAAGATTCGCATTTTAAACGATAAACATGTAATACCTTTGCGTGTGGTTTTTAATACTTGATTTGATGGTATAAAAAAGAAATTAAACAGGATTATGTATTTTGATATTAATAATTTTATTCAAATTTCTTTGTATGTATTTTTTCTTTTAGTGTAAAAAATACTGCAGTAATTTCTAAATTGTAATTTTATTTTATATTAAATAAATACATATTTAGCATACATATATGAGCATATCTTATTTTTTGAGATTCAGATTTCAAACGATGAGAAAGCAAATACATTTGTATGTAATTTTTAATACTTGATTTGATAATGTGAAAAAGAACGTGAACGAAATTATTAACTTTCGCGTACGTTTTTTGCTTTTAAATGCAAAAAATACTATCGAAACATTTATTTACAAAAAATATTTATACTATTCACAATTTAAATACTTACCCAACTTATTTAATTTTTTTATTATTTATCACATAATTCAAATAATTTCTTGAATAATATGAGAAAATAATATTTAAAATAATGCAACATTAGGCCTTGTATTTGTTCTTTGCTTTTCATTACTGGGCTGGGCGTCGATGTATCTGTGGGGATCCGGTACTGCAGTTATTTTCTTGAGTTTAAAGAAAAGTGTCAGGTAGTTTGTTGGGGATGTTTTGCATCCAACAACTAAAAGTCAAATATGATTGCTGTTCGTTTTGCTTTTTGGTAAACTTTGCAGAAATATTTCATTTTCAGTGAATGCAAAAGGAAATAAAGGCCTGTAAATTTACTAAATTGAGGCCTTTAGAAGTCTTCAGGCACCGCCAGAAGATGTGACACCACTTCAGTCTATAATAGAGAGCTTTGAGCTCTCTGTTGTTTTGGTATACCTCAATTTTGAGATATTTAGTATTTAGAATTTATTTGATTTTATAAATATCTATTCAATTTGTATTACTTTTAAAGAGTTGTAGAATTTTTCTCCCTTCCTCCATAATTATAGATTTAATTAATCGAATCACATAAATTTTTATATTTATTTTATTTTTATATTTTTTTTATATTTCTTTTATTATTGTGTCATTAAGTACTTTTTAAAAAAATTCTACAAATTTTTGGATCTCCGGTCCTATCAGGAAGCAACAGTTGCTCCTCAACCACAATTTCTTTTTATTAGGGCCACCTCCAACTCTTTTTTTATTATGGCCGCCTCCAACTCTCCTCTTAAAGCTACGGCAGGCCAATAGGTCATGCGTCTTCATTGCTTTTGTGCGTATTCATTGCTTTTATCATTCTTTAATAAATCGATTGTATCATAGTGAGACCAAGTATGTTCATAGACTACATATAAGACCAATTATTAAAAAAAGAAAAAGAAAAAAAATAATTGAAAGAATGAATTGTGAAGCTAAAATGAAGTACGTTAGAATCGATCTCTTATTGGTCTATGAACAAGTCATAGCAATTGGACAATATCATATTGTTAAATAGTAGACTTATATAACGCCACAAATTTAAAATTACTCTAAATTTGTGAAAAAATAAAAATTGACTAAATACCTAAAATTAGAGAATTGGTAATTTAATAATATTTTGTCACGTGAATTAGTATTAACGAGTAGTCTAATATGATATTTGTAAATAATTATTCATTCTTAAGTTGCATGGATGACACTTTGCATTATGATGAAAAACATTTGAAATCAATTTTTCAGTATGGACAATTTTGAAATATAGCGACAAATTAAGCAGCAAAAAATTGCTACCATTTTAAAAAGTATAACTTTAAAGCAAATAGTTGTTTTCTCCGAAAAAAAAATATAGAGTAAATCACAAAATTAGGATTTAAAAATAATAGAAAAAGATCAATTTGGTTTCTTATCTTTTATCAATCAATTTGATCCGGTATCTATTAAAATAAGCAATTTAGTCCCTCATCTTTAAAAAATTAATTAATTTAAGGCTTGTGGCGGAAATTATGAACAAACTAATAGAATAGGTGACAACACATCTATTGTAGGATTAACGATCACATAATTATTACATAGTTTAATCTATTAATTTGTCTATAATTTTTATTTTTAGATTGGTTATTTATTTATTTATTTTGAATATAAGGCATATGTTTTAATCGTATAACTTTATGTCAAAGACTTGTTTTCTTGGGGAAAAAAATAGTCAGAGTAACTCATAAAATTAGGATTTAAAAATAAAAATAATTAACAACCACATTTAAGTACAACCTATATATAGATGTGCGATATCTTCATTCTTGATCAACCGAGAGAGAGAGAGATGGGAGAGAAGAATAATGAAAAAAGTAAAGTGTTGATTATAGGAGGAACAGGTTACTTAGGAAAAAGATTAGTAAAGGCAAGTCTAGAACAAGGTCATGAAACCTACATTCTTCATCGTTCTGAGATTGGTGTAGACATAGAGAAAGTCCAAATGCTTTTGTCATTTAAAGAACAAGGTGCTCACCTTGTTCATGGTTCCTTTAACGACTACCAAAGCTTAGTTGATGCTGTGAAATTAGTGGATGTTGTGATTTGTGCAATTTCTGGTGTTCACATTCGATCCCATCATATTTTACTTCAGCTCGAGCTCGTTAAAGCCATCAAAGAGGCTGGAAATGTCAAGGTAAATAATGGCCAGAATTACGTTACTAGTATTATTATTGCCTTAATTACTATGATCAAAATAAGGGGAATAAGATAATTTAGTGTTCAAGAATTTTATTTTTTTTTAATTTACAACAAGAACTCGTAGTCACATAATCACATCGTGTCATTCTTAAATGGTTTTAATTTATAACACTACGTTGTAAATCTATTTATTCGAATGAGTCAATTCCATAAGTGACATGACTCATCCACAACCTATATCATGGACCGATTCAGTTTAAAATTTTCCGTCCGTTCACATAGTACTTATTCTGTTTTTTCCTCCCTCTTTATGTTCAAAAGAATTTCTCAGGATAAAAAAGAGATATATTAATCTTATGGTGAGACCAAAACTTAGGTGAATATTGCACTTTAATTACTTGTACATACAACCCTTGCTCATTAATCACCATAAAATTTTATTTTGGTCAATGACTACATACATTAACTTAAAAATTTCTTTTTCTTGTAAGTATTTTTAATTTATGTAAAATCTAATATTTTAACGGTACATAATGAAAAATCAAAATGAGAGATTTTTGCCATCCGAGTTTGGTACCGATCCTGCAAGAATGGCCAATGCCATGGAACCTGGACGGGTCACATTTGATGACAAAATGGTGGTAAGAAAAGCTGTTGAAGAAGCTGGGATTCCTTTCACGTACGTTTCTGCCAATTGCTTTGCGGGATACTTTGTTGGAGGTCTTTGTCAACCCGGTCGAATTTTTCCATCGAAGGACTCCGTTGTCCTTCTTGGAGATGGAAACCAAAAAGGTACTATTTAAAATCCTATGACAACAAAAATTAAGTGGAAAATTGCAAATCCCACAATAAGTTGTTTTTACGGACTAAATGTTATATTTCAGAAGGTTTAGAGGCCTTTAATGGGAAATTTTTTTTTAAGTAAATCTGGTTATCAGCTAATCCGAAACCACGTTGTCAAATGCCATACGATTTATTGTTTAATCTCAAACGAAAAAATGAAGTCCAAATTACTAGTTGAAAGTTAACTTTAAAGTTTATTTAACCTAGTAGTATAATATTTATACAAAATATTAGCGACTTCGAAATGGATCCGTTTGGACAACTATTATTTAATACTAGCGGGAAAAGCACATCTTATGAATGTGCAATTTTTTAAAAAAAATACTTTTTATTTGCATTGGAATATAACGGAAAGTTAACAAGATGACAGACTCCAAATGAGGCTGAGCATTTACATATAGTATGGATATTAATTATGATAATATTTGAAAAAATACTGTAACAACTTTAGAATGCGATTTATGTGAGATAAAAAGGTAGACAGAAAATGTAATAAGAAACGATTACAAAATATTATTTGAAAAAATATTGTAATAAAATATTCCTAGAATTTAGGAACTTCTTTTATTTCATTATTTTCTCACACTATTATAGTTATTAATGTAAAATTGACTTTTTACTTTCAAGAAAAATGGAATACATGGTGATATTAATTCTCTCAATCTCATTTTTCTTCCTTCTGCTTTCCATTTCCTTTGCTTAGTCTTTGTGTATGTTAATAAGAGTCTGTGGGTCAAGTTTCCCTTCTATTCCGGAAAGACTTCTTCCCTTCATATATCTGCCGGTCTGTTTATTCTTGTCACTATTGATTTCATCTGGCAGCAATTTATGTTGATGAAGATGATATAGCGACATACACAATCAAAACCATAGATGATCCAAGGACGCTCAACAAAACACTATATCTAAGGCCTCCTCAAAACATCCTTTCACAAAGAGAGGTGGTCCAATTATGGGAAAAGCTAACAGGAAAAGAACTCAACAAATCATCAATTTCAAAAGATGAATTTTTAGCCTCCATGAAAGGTACACAATGTGATCTCTTGCTACAATTACACACTTAATTTATTCCCTTATCATTATTGAACGACTACATTGATAATGGAGTTCAGCAGTTGCTTTAAGGTTTTCTTATTTTTTTGCCTCTACAGTTTAGCTACTATATATATATATATATGGTATATATATATATGGTCTTACGACTTAACTTATAATCGATTATCACTTTGCACCTTATACTTAATTTTTTAGACATATTGGACGCTAAATTCTAAGATTTTATCCAATTTCAATGCAATTTTTAACGTCGTTACTAAATGTTAACAAATATTAAGTAAGTGCATGCTACGCGCTTCTACTTTACATCCTCTAATATGATCAATTCTCACTTTGCATCCTGAATTCTAAAAGTTGGACACATTGCACCTCTTATTCTTAGATTCATACCTCTTTGGTCAAATTTTTAATAATGCTAAAAAATTTGACGACTACTCCACTTTAGGTGTGTGGTGTGTACTATAAGAATATTCGTTAACTTTGGTAACAGTGTTAAAATTTGACTTAAAGAGATAAATATGAGAGTTCAGAATGTAATAAGTCTAAAAAATAAGTATAGAATGTAAAATAAAAATCGAATACAAGTTAAGAGGTACAAAGTGGAATAAGGTCTATCTCTTAGTCTATAATACACATGATAAATGAATTTTATTAGAAAAATGAGATTTACTGGAGTTTTATAAACGAAAAAATGATAAGAAACGTGAAATTAAGGAGATTAATGCAATTTGAGAATTAAGATCAAACATCATTGTAAATTTTGATCATGACAAATTCAAAGAGAAGTTAATGTAGTTTATCCTAGATTTTATTTAAGTTAAATCCCCATTTTAATTTCAATGTAAATGTCTTAATTTCACTTGGGACGACTAAACGAGGCTTGGAACGTGTAACGTTTTAAAAGAAAACTATAAACCATATTTCTCACTGTACTTTCAATTAATTAAGTTTTAGAAAATATATAGGACACCACATTTTTCCAGTTATAATTTTTTTTATGTACGTAATTGAAGTTCTAATTTACTTTATTTTAATATAATTTATAACTAGAGCCTTCATTTTATTGTCTAGTAGTTTCGAATTATAGTTTCAAAATTTTGTATTAAATCATTCTAGATATTCCTTAGTGGTGAACGTCCTCTCTTTTAATCTTGTTAAATTCATTTTTTCGCCGGGAGCAGGACTTGATTATGCAGAGCAAGTTGGATTAACTCATTATTATCACGTCTGCTATGAAGGATGCCTTGCAAATTTTGATATAGGAGATCATGGGGAAGAGGCATCCAAATTGTATCCTCAAGTCAAGTACACAACAGTTGAGGACTACCTGAAACGATATGTGTGATTGAAGCCATAAAAATAAGTTAATGGAATTTATGTTTATTGCCAATGCAACTGTTGTTTTAGTTTATGCAAAAAGTTGATGATTATCCATTGTTTCACTTAATTATCATTTTAAATGGAATGAATTTGTTTGAAGAAACTAAATTAAGTTCTTTCATTTGTCAGTGTGTTGCTCAAATCATAGTTATAAATTCGGTCCGACCTTAACGTTTAACTAGTGAATCCGTTGACCGGTGTTGAGTTATTAAATAGTACCTTTGGTTATCAAATGTTGAATTCAAAAAGTTTTTAATCAATTAATTTTGAGTATTAAGTTAGACAGAGTTATCAAACAAATCTTTAGTCCCTAAACTTATTTACTTAAAAGACTTTTAGTCCTTAAGTTCCTTTTTTTTTTTTTTATAGGACCAATTTAGTCCTAAACTATTTTTATTTTCTAAATTAATTTGATACTTTTATGGAGGAGCCACCCAACAAATATTATCACCTGCCTCTGACCGTTCACTCAAGGGGCTTATTCATCAAAACAATCAAAAAATTAATTTATAAAATGATCAAGGAATTTTACCTGATAAAACTTAAGAAATTCAATCCATTGCGCAAAAAAAAGGAAGAAAGGTCCAAATGTTGTCTTTTTACCATTGTCCAGTAATTCTGATTTTTCATCGAATTTTAATCTTCTTGAATTTGTTCAAGTTCATTGGTTTTTCTTGGAATTCCTGTTAAAGTATAAATCTTTCACATCGATTAGTTAAGAGATTATGAACTAATTAATAAAATTAATTGCCACTCTATTCATTACCAATTAGTTTTGAGATAAAACCCATTAGGATATTCTTTAACATGGTATATATCAAAGGTATCAAAGTTAGCCTCAAATATTTTTCTATCCACACATGACTCGGACTCTTCTATATTGGGTTTGGCCTAATGCTTCTTGCCTTGTTTATGGTAATGGGTTTGATTTTATGGGTATTAGTCATGTCATTACTTGTGTTCGTTGGTTTAGGCTAGACCTCCAATTTCCTTGTTTCATCCCTTTCATGTGTGAGAGGGGATGTTAACCCGAGTCATGTGTGAGAAGGAGTGTCAAAGGTATCAAATCTAACCTCAAGTATTTTTTGATTCACACATGACTCGGACTCTTCTATATTGGGTTTGGCCTAATGTTTCTTGTCTTGTTTATGGTATTGGATTTGAATTCATGGGTATCAATCATGTCATTGCCTGTGTTCGTTGGTTTAGGCTAGCCCTCCAATTTCCTTGTTTTGAACCCTTTCATGTGTGAGACGAGATGTTAATCCGAGTCATGTGTGAGAAGGAGTGTCAGAGTATTCAATACTCTACATTGACTAGTCAAGAGATTTTAAACTAATTAATAAGATTCACGGGACACCACTCATTATCAATTGCTATTTGCAAGTTAAGTATGAAGTTTTGTATGTTCATTGTATTTGATATCCTTGTAGGTTTTGTTTGGGAAGGTTGAGAATCGTTTTCTCATCATTAATAATAATATTTTCATATACCATTTATTATTAAGCCAATCTTTATTTTATTTTACCTTAAATTTTGAGGTTATTCTGGTGCAATTTTTTAAGTTTTCTATTCACACAAATACATATGACTTCAATTAAATAGTTAGTAATTAATTGACAAGGAGTGAACAAGCTCAACTAAATGCTTAGCAGGTAATTGACTATAATTATTTATGATTTTGTTTACTTAGATTTTAGTTGCACACGAAATCAATTTAAACCCAAATAAAATAAAATAAAATAAAAAATCTATTTCCCTATCCTCTAGTGATTCGAATCCATGATTAATAATATAGAAGATGTGTATATTCAAAACGTCTTACCACCTAAATTGTACTGCATAGTCATACAAAATTGCCCTTTTGTGCTCATTCTTTGTGTGAATTTAGTTGAGCAAAAGACCAATTGGTCCCTTATCTTTTGGGTATCGACCAATTTAGTCCCTTATCTATCAAAAATGCTGATTTAGTCCTTCGTCCTTAAAAACAAAAATTAACTAATTTGAAATTTATGACGGAAATTGTGAGCAAATTAAATCGTTGACAATACATCTATTACAAGTTAACGACCACGTAATTATCATGTAACTTGGTTCATTAATTTGTCCATGTTTCCACTATAGGCCCTATATTGGTTAGTTGTTTTTAAAGATAAATGACAAAATTGGTCTCTTGTGATAAATTGAGGACGAGATTGATCAGTTTAAATTGGTCTTTTTTCCTTTGATGCATTATTATTGTTGAGTTCCTAATTCCTCCATATTCATGTTTGAAACCTAAATAGTTTTGTTTGGTTTGTTTATATTTCGAAATGTACATGAGCAATTAGGACTCACATCAGTAGATAATGCAACACCATTTATTGGGAAAAAAGCCACATCAATGTGAAATAATTGTTCCGAACAAGTTTAGCTCATCAAAAGATTCCACTTCAAGGTTATGAGTGGAGTAATTCAAGAATTTTATTAATTAATTCAGAGTCTTTTGGCTAATTGATGTAAGATATTTTATACTTAACATTCCCTCTTACATATGATTTAGATTGAAACAAAGAAACTAGAGGCCAACCCTAAACTAGTGAACACAAGGATTGACTTACTGATACCCATGAAGTCAATCCTAATAACATAATGAAAAGAAGTATTGGCTTGGTAGAAACCATGGAACCAAACCCAATATCCAGAAGAGTCCAAGTCATGTGTGGATGGGTGAACACTTGAGTCTAACTCCACTACCATGTTAAAGAGAATATGGACTTTCATCTCCAAACTAATTGGCGATTAGTAGAATGATTCATGAATCTTATTAATGAGTTCATGATCTCTTGTCTACTATAATTAATGTGGAATTATGTTATACTTAACCCATTATAAATTATGCTACCGTTTTGTATATTCTCTCTGTGTCCATATATGACACTGAGACATAGTGCTGTAACAAAGTATTATTCAAAATTTCTTTGTACAGATTAAGTGCATAAACTAAATTCATGAAAGAATACAGTTTTTGTTTAAAACAAATATTCACATAATACTCCTTAAACATCGAGCATTTGTATGGGCAGTGGTGTCGTCAGGAAATTTAGGTAGTAAAGGAGAAATTTTTTTCTCAGAACGAAGTTATATTGAGTGTAGTGTTAATTTAGTTAGTCAATTTTACTTATATATATATTATATGCCATACACATGGCCTAATTTTGACTCTTCCGTATTTATCTTCCTCCAATAAAAATTATATATGAATTAAATATTAACTTATTCATATTGAATGCGTAATCTTTTTCATAAAATTAACTTTCCATTTCACTAGCATTGTCATAGTTGATTAAATTTTGAAGATGTTAAAAATTATATATTTTTAACTTGTTGGTCTCGAAATCTCAAATTTCTAGTAATTTATGATAAAATTTAGAATATATTTCAAACATATTTCTCACAAAGCAAAATATATCAAAGATAGATTGTTACTTATACAAAAGAAGTGTTTTACTATAAAGACAAAAGTTTATATGACTACTAAATAAAAAAGTGATGATTTTATTTTCTCGTAAGATAGAATTACCTATTATATCATTTCTTTATGTTAACGTTCAAATTTTAATGGTTTTATTTCGTCTTCAATAAAACTAAAACACGATAAAAATGTATTATTCTCAAATGAAATTCTTCCTTTTATAAAAATTCAATAAGTATATTAATATTTTTTTGTGATCATTTATGATTGAAAAAAATGCAATATTTAGATCAAATCAATCAATTAGAGATTTTTGATATATTCATAAGAGATTTAACTTGAAAATCAGTTAGATTTATGAAATCTATATTATATTATTAACTAGAAATATTGTCTTCTATTATATACAAGAAAGTAGAGAATTTGTTTAACTTGAGAAAAAAATAGTTTAGAACAAAACTTTGGAGGGTAATATAAGAATTAATAAATTTCAGAAGGGGAAAGAATGAAATTTATGTGAAATTAATTAGAAATTTGTAGGGCTAGTTTCAAGTTTTCCAAAAGTTAGGGGGCGATTGCCCCTTCCTCCCATACTTAGGTTGCATATAGGTTAGTATGACTAGTATAGAAAAAACTTAGGCAGGTTTAGTATTGTAAATCACAAGACACAAAAAAGTGGACTCCATATGCGAGAGTCACAAGATGATCCGCCTCTTTGTTTCTTGTGAGTTTATAAGACTAAGTTTACCTAGGTCTTGGCCTACTAGTAATATGGGCGGACACATCTCCACCATGAATTTAAAATTTATATTTTATACACTTAATTTTTATAAAATTTTTATTACACTCTTATAAAAATTAGATTTTGCCTTTCCCTTCCTAAAATTTATGAAAACTATCATTCACTATCCTTTTCATGTTTGTTTATATAGTCTTGTCGTACAAAAGATTTGAAATTATATTATTTCCTTTGAATTTTTTTAAAGAATTACTTACACCTAATAAAAATTAGAATTTATCCCTTAATATTTTACAAAATTATAAAACGATCCCTCAAAATATATATTACTCCCTCGGTCCTACTTATTTTGTCACTATTTAACATTTTTTTGGTCAAACAAATGAATTTAGTAATCAATATACATTGATTTATTTGAGTTTTAATGAAATGTTTTCAATAAAAGTAAAATTTATATCAAATACTATCATATGACAACTTAAAATCTTTAAACAAGTTACATATTTTACAAAATATTCAAATGTTAAAAACTTAATTCGTTAACTAAAAAAAATTAAATGTGACAAATTATTTAAGACGGACATAGTAATACTATAATCTTACCCCGAATTCAAACTCTGCCATTGACTAGTATATGTAACGTCTAGAGAATATACGATTTGTTACAATCAACCACCTATGTTGCTTCGCTTGCCACTTCATATAAAGTTTCTCATCTTGCTTATCGAATACTTATTAATGCTACATTGGAAATTTGTCCATCATTACAAAGAAACAAAAGAAGAAAAATATAGCAAAGGTATAGGCTTTTGTGGCAATGCTCCTAACTGTGGATTTGGATCCTGTCTATTTAGATTCCTTTCATTTATTATTTATTTATTTATATTTAAATAATTAAAAATTAAAAAAATAATTTAAACAAACCATTAGTTTTCTCATCGAGTAGAATATCATATCCAAAAATTAATTAATTCAAAAAAAAATTTATTGTTGTATTATATGTCAAAGTTAGACGGTGTAGAAATTTTTCAATTTTGATGAAATATAAAGTAACATAATAAAAAAATAAAACATTATTATTTTTTCTGATATTTTTACAAGACATTTATATAGACTATGGTTTAAATTATTAATGGTTTTGATTTTTGAAAAAATATTTTTAAGAGTAAATGAAGAAATCTTTATTTAATCCTTGTCCCCAACTGTACGGTACACAATGAATTACTCCGATGAATCACTGATAAAATGTAAATCAAACTGTACCCTCTGTAAGGGTGTTTATATATATCGCTAATGTATACAAGTCTTAAAAAACGTTTTTACATAAATATATTCTCAAAATCTCAATTTGAGAGCAGTTTCACAACCCAAGATGAATATTGTACTCCCTCCATTTCATTTTATCTCTCGTTTTAAATAATTTATTTTGTGTTGAATTATCCATCGCTTTAGAAATTCAATAAAGTTATAAATGAGTTTTTTTTCCCTAATAACACCCATATTGTCATAATAATGGAGAGATAATTATAGTATGAGAAAATTAATGTAAAAAGATAATTTAATTATTTTAAATATATTTGTGAAAAATTTATTAAATTAAGTACTTTCTTAATTCAAGTATATCAAGATAAAATGACAATTAAAATGAAACAGAAGAAATTACAAAGTCTTACTTTCTAATATTTAATGCAATTAAATTCTCTTGTCTATTCACCAACCAAACCTTTGAAACTCTATTTATTGCACAAAAGATATGACTTCCTGGAATCAAAACTAAAACAATATCAGGCCACGAGAGATGGAAGCCAATGGTGAGATTTTTGCAGTTCCACTTTTTGGACAAAGCCACTTGTTTCCAGGCTAAGAACTAAATTTATGCTGGCTAAGAACTTTTTCATTATTAGTATATGAATTAATTTCACTATATCCCCTTAAATTTTAGTATAAATAACCTAGTTTTTAGTATTATTTTTTGAACACTAAAATTCTTAGACTAACAGCTAATTATAATGGCATCTGAAAATTTGGCTAAATAGACAAATATATCAATGGATTAATTACACTTATCTTTTTAAATTTTAGAGTCACTAGTACATTAGTCCATAACACTATTTTTCGAATACATAAAACCTTCCCTTATACCATTCCAACATTTTGACCATCATATCCTTATTTTATTCCATTATATACTATTCCTTTTACCTCCATTAATTGCTCTTCATTCCTCCACTAGTCATGAAAATTTCTTATTTGGACTTGGCCCATAATCCTACATGTGGACGTTGTGATTAAAATAAGATCATACATTCATCTAGTTACATTAACATACGTCCTTTACTGTGTACTCTAATTGGAATAAATCACTTTAAAGAATAATTATTTCAAAATTTTGGATTATATCCTCTATTTAGGTAAAATTTCATGCTAAAAATTTATT
This sequence comes from Cinchona pubescens, assembly GCA_025175665.1. Taxonomy (NCBI): domain Eukaryota; kingdom Viridiplantae; phylum Streptophyta; class Magnoliopsida; order Gentianales; family Rubiaceae; genus Cinchona; species Cinchona pubescens. The sequence continues at coordinate 1,863,527 of JANKKI010000257.1, read as the reverse complement.
TTTATTTGAGAAACTTGAGACACTTATGATTGATTGTTAATTGCAAGACTTTAATGCTAAAAAATAATTTTGGTCATGTTATCTTTTTCAATTAATTCCAACAATAAAGACTAGATAAATTGTTGAATTAACTTCCAAACATCTTTTCACAATAAAGTCTACTGAATCAAATATTCTCTTTAAGAAGAATATTTGATAAGTATAATTGAACCAAAAAATATGGAATAGCCAAAAAAAATATTTTAATAAGTCCAATCAACCTCGCTATCCAATGGAACATCTTAATCCATTTCTTGCCCCTTGGCCGTTTGGTTAGTGGGGCATAGATAGCTTGGGTCCTTTCCAAATAGCATGAAAAGAAGAAGTTTGTGGTATTAACTATTGAGTATTTTATCAAGTGGGTTGAAGTCAAACATTTGGCAAGGATTACTCATCAACAAATCATTCAATTCTTTTGAAAGAATGTTATGTGTCATTTCAGAATATCCAAAGCACATACTTCGGAAAATTGCTTGTAATTCCAAGGAGCACATTTAAAAAGTTTTGCCAAGATTTGAGTATTGATCAATGGTTTTCCTCGGTGAGCCACTCCTAAAAGAATGGCTTGATGAAAGTAACCCATCGTACCATTCTTGAAGGAATTAAGAAGAGACTTGATGATGCTAAGAGAAGTTTGGTTGAAGAACTTTCAAGTGTATAGTAGTCATACAACACTACATACAAGACTGCTATCGAGGATATTCCTTTCAACTTCACTTATATACACAAGTAGAACTGAAGCGCTTATACCCATGGAACTTGATATGCTTGGTTTCTATGTCTACAACTTCAACTTGAAGAAGAATGGAAAAAGGTTGAGGTATAACCTTGACTTATTCGAGGAAGAAAGGGATAAGCATAAGCAAAAAGTTGCTTGATACTACAATCAACAAGTTCTAGATAGGAGGTTCCGAGTAGGAGATTGGGTCACAAGAAAAGCTAAGGTGAGATAACTCCAAGCCTGTGGTAAGCTCTCGCCAAAATGGGAGACCTTAAGAAGTAGTTGAAGCATACTCTAATGAAACCTACAAACTAAAATTCATGGATAGGATGATCTCACCTCATACTTGGAATGCTTAGAATTGAAGAAAGTCTATTTTAAGCTTTCTTTACTTTGTTTAAGTTTTTGGATACCTTAAGCCAAGCGACACCTTTTCAAGATAAACAACCTTGTGCAACTTGTAAATATTTCCTTTTGCTATTGATGAAAGTTTCTAAGTGTTTTCTCAATGTTATCAATTGCATGGTAAATTATGTAGAATAGCAGTTGTACCAGCCCAACCCTTACGTACAAAATATCCTCTGGGATTATTTACTCCATTCGAAGAACAACAGCTAAAGCCAATCTTCGGAGTAAGTAAAATCCTTCCAAGCACAAGCAACAAACCTTGGTCTAAAGAGCAAGATGTACCCTTTTGGGGACGAAAATTATATTTACCCTGGAGATTTAATCTTTGTTCAAAGACCAAGGCATACCTAGGAGAGTTGCACCTAGGATTACTCCTCTGAGGATGAAAACAAACTTTTCCTTAGAGAAGAAATTCCTTGGTTAAGTATGCTCCAAAGAGCAGTCCTTACCCCTCTGGGGGTAAGAATTTTTTTTACCTTGGTACCTAACCTTTCGGGGCAAAAAAATTATGACTAGGCTAAGATTGGTCCTAAGACTAAGGCTGACCTATCCGAGGGCAAAACAAAATTGATACCTAAGTTTAGTTTGGTCCCAAGACAAAGGTCTATCCCTCCAGAGACGAAAATTTTAAACCTAAGTGCTTACCTCTCTAGGGGGCAAAAAGTTTATACTTAGGTACTCACCATCAAAAAATTTATACCTAGGTACTTACCCCTCCGTGGGCAAAAATTTATGCCAAAGTTAAGTTTGGTCCCAGGATCAAGGCTTACGTCTCTGTAGGTGAAAAATTTATACCTAGATAAAGTTTGGTCCCAAGGCCAAGGCTTACCCTTGATGTGTTGGAGGTGAGAAAAACTTTACCTAAGTTAAGTTTGGTCCCAAGATCAAGACTTACTCTCTAGGGCAAAAAAAAATTTAAATAAGCATAAAGACACTGGCTCGACAAAACAACTTAGTCATTTGAAAAATTTTCAAGTATCTAAGAAGGGCGAAGGTGTATGGAGGAACAATTGAATATAAACAAAAGAACAAAGTAGCAAAGAATAGACATAATATCATATATTGATGGAAAACATAACATAGGTGGAATTGGTACAAGGAAAAACCCCAATTAAAAGTCTATTCAACAAGTGCAGCTAAGGAAATACTAAGAAAAATAAACAATGTAATACTATCAAAGAGTAGAAGCTCGTACATACAAGAAATCTGAGCTCTAAATTCTCTAAAAATGAAGAGTGACTAAGCTTAGTACCAAGCTAATATAGAGGAGCTACGAAAGAGCTTGCCTGAACTCTTTCCCCACTCCTCCACAACCTCTGAAATACCATCCCTCGTACTAAATCTAACAGATACCACTCCATCCTCAGTCGAAACCCCTGACGCACTAGGGTGAAATGGAGTAAGAGAAACTGGGTTTTGAAGTAAGTCATCAATATTCAAGTTTGGATACTTCTTCTTTATGAAGGATAAGGCTTCACATGCCCCAAGTCAAAGTGATTCATCCTACAGTCCTCTACCATAGCATCAAACTCCTCACTAGTACAGTAATCTATCAAGTGATTTTTTAAACGATCATGGTAGTATTGAGAATCAAGGAATTCAACTCCCACATTTTCCTTGCTTGCTAGTTGTAAGCTCAGTCTGTGAGGTTTCTTAAGCTTTTTCAGCTCATCCCTCAACTTGGCATTCTTTTCAATCACCTTCTTGTTTCGCTCAAAAGTTGTGAAAAGCAATGAAATGTTTATCCTAAAGCCATCATTGCCTCATTGAGCGTGCCCTCCAATTCTTCATGATACTTTTTTATTTCATTATTAATATTTTCATCAAAATTGTTTTAGGTACAATCATACATTTTCTCAAAATTTAGATTTTATGTTTAGGGTATTATTGTGTATAACAAAAGAGTGAAATTAAGTGGCGAGTTCTACAAAATAATAATAATAATAATAAAGAAAGAAAGAAATCAAGTGGTAAGAGGTTAGGATCCGTACCCTAGGAATTTAGTTAAATAAATTTTAGCGAACCCTTAAACGACGATAACGAAAATAATAACGAAATATGCGGAGAAAATAAAAATGGAAAGACACACAAAGATTTACGTGGTTTGGTCAATTAGACTTACGTCCATTTAGATATTGGGTGGAGGGGAGCAATATTTTACTATATGAAAAAGATAAAAAGCATTGGGAAAAATTCCAAAAGATTGAAAGAGAGATATCCCAAATAAACACTTGAGAACTAGACCCAAAACAAGTCCTAAAGACTTGTTAAATTCAGGTGTTTTCCTACAATTTTTGTGGTGCTTTGAAGCAACTACTTCTGCTTCAATTTATAGGCAAAATTTGCCTAAAACTTCCAAATGCAAACAGAACAAAATTGGCGGAAAATACGGTACGCCCGGCAAAACCTTTCAATTGTGTGTGGATATGAAATTGGATATGGTTTGGTAGTTGCGTGTGTCAGCAACCAAAACCATCCCAATAAGCAAAGTCTGCCAACAAATCTCCATCTTGGTTTTGTATTTGGCATACAAAAAATAATAAACTTGCTCCATCTTCTCCAAATAAACCCCAACGAGGCTAATCATAACCACAAACACCAATCAAGTCTAAGTAGTGCTTGAACTTAGCAAGCGAAATTGAGATTTCGTAAACATGTTGGCGGGATTGTCTCTAGAATTGATTTTCTGGATAGAGACCTTTTTCTTAGGAATGGTATCCTGAATGAAGTGATACTTCACATCATTATGTTTCATCCGCTCGTGATACATTTGGTCTTTAGTCAAGTGAATGGCATTTTGACTATCATAGTGAATAGTAATTACACCTTGATGTAAATTGAGTTCGCCAGACAATCCCTTCAACCACAAGGCTTCTTTGATTGCCTCGGTGATTTCCATGTACTCTACCTTAGTAGTAGACAAAGCAACAATATGGTGTAAGGTAGCTTTCCAACTAACAGCACAACCTCCAATGCAAAATACATACCCGTGAGTAATCTTCTTTTATCAAGATCTCCGACGTAGTCTGTGTCCACTACACTAACTGCGTGTGAAATATTTGGACGTGTGAATATTATTGCACACATAATACAACCAACAGTATTGAAATAAGGTATACGTTTCATATACCTCTCCTCTTCAACTCTAACTGTGGTAATTGAGCAGCTGACAATTTGAAATGAGTAGCAAGAGGAGTGCTTATACGTTTAGCATCTTTCATGTCAAACCTTTCCAAGACATTTTTTAGGTAGTTTTTCTGGGTCAAGAATAACTTTTCGACTCCTTGATCTCTTTTGATCTCCATGCCAAGGATCTTCTTAGCTGCACGCAAATCTTTCATTTCAAATTCATTGTTCAACTGAGACTTCAAAGTGTGAATTTCTGTCAAATCCTTGGCAGCAATGAGCACGTCATCAACATCTAAGAACAAATAAATAAAAGAACTATCATTCAACTTTAGGAAGTAAACACAACTATCATATATGCTCCGCGAATAACCATGACCCAACATAAAAGAATCAAAACTCTTACACCACTATCTTGGAAATTGTTTCAATCCGTACAAAGATTTCATCAACAAGCAAATATGGTCTTCTTTTCCTTCAATTTCAAATCCTTCGAGCTGTTTCATGTCTATTTGTTCTTCAAGTTGTTCACCATGTAAGAAAGCTATTTTAACATCAAGCTGCTCCAATTCTAAATCATACATGGCAACTAAAGTAAGTAGAATACGTATAGATCTAGGTTTAACAACAGCTGAGAAAACTTCATTAAATCAACACCTTGTACCTGACAATAGCCTTATGCGACTAAATGTGCATTGTACCTTGCATCTTCTACCCCTAGAATTCCTTCATTTTTCTTGAAGACCCACTTGCGACCAACAATTTTCTTTCCTAACTGCGGCTTCACAAGAACACACATACTATTTTTGTGGAGAGACTCAATTTATTCATTCATTGCAATTAGCCACTTGGATGAATCAGCACGTGAAACTGCCTCCCAATATGTAGATGGTTCACCAATTTTTTTAGTTTCCTGTGCAACTGAAAAAGCATATACAGCCAAATTCGCATACCTTTGTGATAGTCAAATTTCTCTCCTTGGTCTATCTCTGGCAATGAAATATTCTTCTTTTTCTGGTTCAGTTTCAAGTGTCTTATAGATAGCTGCATCTAGCTGAACTGTAGAAGAACTTGGTTGAGAACGACTAGTGTTGCCAATTTTGACCTCCACCTGCTTCTGCATACTCTCATTTCCCTCTGTGTTACAAGAACTAGAAGATTTTTTTCTTGGATGTAACGTAGAGGATTCATCAAAAGTTACATATCTACTAATTATGAATTTAGGTAACTTGAAATCAGAACACCATAGACGATATCCTTCCACCCCAGATGGATACCCAAGAAAAATATATTTTTTAGCTCTTGGTTCCAAGTTTCCACATTTACATGCATGTATGCAGGACACCCAAATATTCTCAAGTTTTTAATTAGTAGGAGTACTTGACCAAATTTTCTCCGGAGTATTAAAGTTCAGAGTTGCAGAAGAAGCACGGTTGATAATGTTACAAGCGGTAGAAATTGCCTCTGCCCAGAAGTCATTTGTCAATCTAGCATTTGAGATCATGCAACGAGCTCTTTCCAAATGAGTCAAGTTCATCCGTTCCACCATACAATACATTTTGTTGAGGTGTCATTCTCACGGTATGGTGTCAAACAATTCCTTCATTCTTGCAAATTCATTGAATTCACCTTCACAAAATTCCAGGCCATTATCTGTTCTAATCCCCTTGATTTATTTTCCTGTCTATTTTTCAATCATTTCTTTACTTGAATGTTAAGAAAACATCATTTTTATGTTTCAAGAAGTACACCTAGATTTTTCTTGAATAATCATCAATAAAAATCAACAAGTACCTAGCACCACCTTTAGACGAGGTAGAGAAGGCCCCCAAAGGTCTGAATGAATGTAATCCAAAGTATCTATTGTTCTATGGATTGCTCGGGATTTGAAACTGACTCTTTTCTACTTCCCAAATACACAATGTTCACAGAAATCCATCTCCCCGATATTTTGTCCGCAAAGAAATCCTCTTTTACTGCGCATGGACAGACCTTTCTCACTCATATACCCCAAATGCATATGCTATAATTTGGTGGTGTCAGCATCATATTGATGAGATGTGTTGTAATATAAACTGCAGCTGCACCTGTAACAGTAGATTCCTACAAAATATACAACATACCAGACCTGTGTGCCTTCATGACCATAAAGCACCGTGAGTGGCATTTAGAACTCTATCTTTACCTGTATATTTGCACCCAAGAGCTTCTAGGGTGCCCAAAAAGATGAGAGTTTTCTTCAAATCTGGAACATTTCTAACATCAGCAAGCACACGTATACACCATCGTGCATTTTGATTCAAACAGTACCTTTATCAATGACTTTACAAATAGCGTTGTTTCCCATTAGGACGACTCCACTTTCAACTGAGTCATATGTTGGAAACCAGTCCCGATTGGGACACATATGATGTGAACAATCCGAATCTAAAATCCACTCATTGTTAGATCTGAAAAAATTATTTTCATTGGCTAAAAATATTGTTCCATCATTCTCATCAGTTGCAACACTAGTTTAAGCGGTGTCATTATTTTCTTGCTCATTTTTCTCCTTATGTTTTTCTTTATTTTTCAATTTAAAGCATTCGAACTTTATGTGGTCTTTTTTATGACAAAAATTGCACACCAAATTTTTATGTTTGGATTTAGATCTTGATTTTGACTTTTTACTGTCTGTATCTCTCTTTCAAATCTACCCCCAATAAACAAGTCTTCACCCTGATTTTCACTAGTTTGCCCAGTAATATTTTTATCTATCTGATCTTTTGATTTCAGAATCAATTTCATTTCTTTATAAGAGATAGTTTCCTTTTCATAAAGTATTGTATCTCTAAAATGTTTAATGATTGGGATAGGGAACACAACAATAATAGGGTCTGATATTCATCTTCAATTTTAACTTCTATATTACTCAAATTCATAAGATTGGAATCAAATTTATCAAGATGTGAGTGTATAGAAGTACCTTCGATTTATATGAAGCATGTACAGACTTTGTTTGAGGTAAAGTATGTTCACCACTGTCTTTTTCATATATAAAGCCTTCAACTTGTCCCACATGCCTTTGGCCGTGTCAAAGTTTCGGAGGCTACCTCCCACAAAACCTCATCAGAGAGATTTAAGACGATACCCGATTTAGCCTTTTTATCTAGATTCGCAAAGTACTCGTTTGACATTTTTTTCTGGCTTATTCTCTTTCCCCTGTAGGTTAATATCAACGCCATCCTAAATTAGGATAGCCTCCATTTTGAATTCCCACATACCAAAGTTGGCACTCTGGTCAAATTTCTCAACATAAGATTTTGTTACCGTCATATTGGCGGCTAGAAATTAACTCGCGGGTATCAAAGCCTTGTACCAGTTTATTAGGATCCGTGTCCCGAGAATTTAGTTAAATTAATTTTAGCAAACCCTTTAACGATAATAACGAAATTGCGAAGAAAATATAAATGGAAAGACATACAAAGATTTACGTGATTCGATCAATTAGACCTACGTCCATGGGCGAAGGGGAGCAATATTTCACTATATGAAAAAGATTCAAAAGCATTGGGAAAAATTGTAAAAGACCAAAAGAGAGATATCCCTATGCAAATAAACAGCTGAGAACTAGATCGAAAATAAGTCCTAAAGACTTGTTAAACTCTCTGTGTTTTCCTATGGTTTTTGTGGTGTTTTGAAACTACTACTTCTGTTTGAATTTATAGCCAAAATTTGCCTAAAACTTCCAAATGCAAACAGTACAAAATTGGCAAAAAATACAGCACGCCCGGCAAAACCTTTCAATTGCGTATGGAAATGAAATTGGATATGGTTTGGTAGTTGCGTGTGTCAGCAACCAAAACCATTCCAATAAGCAAAGTCTGCCAACACGAGAAAAATAATAGTAGATGAATAAAACTAAGATACTGAATTGGCAGAGAGAAAAAAGAATACTAGAAAAGGAATGTGGTAGGTTGTGTAATTTAGATTTATTATATAGGAGATACTGATAGAGAAAAATAGAAATATAGATAATGAGTAAAAATATGAGTTGTTGTAAAGTAAAATTACAAGTAATAAGAGATTTAATAATGAGAAAATTCTATAGTACTGGAAGCATGTACCACTGTACTTTAAAAGTGTGCACAATGTAACACTATGTACTTTAAAAAGTTGTATTGTAAACCTATGAAATGATTAGAATAAATTTCCTGAATGGTGAAGAATGTGCTATGTTAAGTTGAGAAGTGATTAGATTACTGTTGGAAAATTTATACAAGGGACGAATGCAGGGACAAAGGTTTAGGGGGCAAAAGTATGTGAGATGGACCGTCTACTTCAAAAAATTATGTGCATGGTTTGGAGTGTCAGACCATATAATTTACAATAAATAGCCTTATCTTGTATAATTTTTAAGGAAACAACTATTTGACCCCGTGAAACAAAAAATATTTTACTAAAATATCACCCTACGAATTTATATTTAAGTAGTAACATCAAATTTGTTTATTATTAGTTAAAGTTCTATTAATGCCTTATTTTTTTAAAGAAAGAGTAAATTGTTTTAAGGACACTATAACTTAATCGAATAATTTATAAACAACCTAATAATTCAAAGATATAAATTTTTAATCATATTCTAATAACAATAAAAAATGAAATATTTAATTTATAAATTATTAACAATGAAAATTAATTAGATAATTTACAAATATGCTTTAGGATCATCAATAAAATCACAAGTCATAACTTCCACCGTCCTCTAAACTACTACATGAAGAATCGGGCCAACCTGATCCACAAAATTGAGGAGCATACGCAGATCTAATTAATACAAAGATTGGAGGAATTCTACAATCCCTTTTAGGGAATCATTCCCTTAACTTTAAAAGTTTGTACAGTACAAGCACTTAAAGTACATGGTGTTGTACTGTACAAGTATTAAAGCACAAAGGAATGGTTCATTAAAAGGGACTGTAGAATTTTTCCAAAGATTGATCCTGTTTCAGAATTAAGGACAACGTTTCAATTTCCTATCAAACATAATAAAGAAGATCTTAATGTCATTGAACATGTTAGAAAATCTAGACAGACAAATAGAACAGAATTTGCCGAGGCCTGTGTGATCACTGTCCTTGAAAGTGATTTCGCCCCCCACGGGATCGTAATCCACTAATGTAGATGGGAATACAGGGCGGTCACTCTCCAGTTCAACGGCAGCCTCGGTCGCATGCACTCGCAAGCAAGGCTTTGAGTTTAATACTGGATTACTCAGTACCGAATGAGAACAGAAGAAAAGAGATTTAGGGTGTCTATAAGAAGACCTCAAGGCCTTTATTTATAGTGATAGATTCGGTCAGAATTTGAAAGTTATAGCACTGCATTGAAAGAAAAGGTAGGTGACTTAGGAGAAAAAAAAGGAAATCCGTCTACCTTGAGAGAAAAAGAAGGAACAAGCAAACGGAATAGGTAACCAAAAATATAGAAACAAAAAATGTGATAGAAGTAAAATTCTAATGGTTCATACGCACGCACCACACCACGCCGCGCATCGCGATGTGTTTGTTTGAGGAAAATCCCCAAACCATCAACCATGCATAGTCTAGACTCTCAACTTGTGTTGCACATTCGCAAAAACCCAAACACATATAACATGCAAACATCCAACTCAAAGTTCCAATGTGGGACTAAAGATCTCACAAAGGAGGGAACACAATTGGAAGGAATTTTAAATTTACTGAAAATGTATTTTGGAGGCAAATTTTCAACAATCCCCCATGTAACTCTAAAATACAAAGCGGTATTGAGTAAAGAAATCTAACACGTAAATGACGATGTCTTTTGGACTTGAATCGCACTTAGTGCATTCAACAGAGAAGTATACGGAAGATAGATGATGAAAGTCTTGAACCTTCCTCCTTGAAGCACACTCCTACAACTGAGCACATGTTAGACTTCGATCCATTGTAAGTTCTCAGTTTGGTGCTTTCCAGGCCATACACCCTACCTGGATATTCATGAGTTCTTTAGAGACGAACCCGTTAGTCTTATAGGAAGCGGCCCCCACTTCTATACTCATATAGGTCAACTTATCAAGTGTGTACTGGCACACAGCACCTATAAAGGACTCATATAAGTTCATTAAGAGTTACTGACTCAACTCTTACAAATTATAGACAGTAAGCACTATCTACACCATAGGAAGGGACCACATTTGATAGTGCAATTGGAATATCTTTGACTTGTTATTACCCATTGAACCTACTTCATGGGATCTCCACTAATATAGGTTGGGTTACTGTCACATTCAATTCCCATTAACAGGTCTAAGACCCATTCCCCTCAATGTATCTTGGACTAACTTTTGATTCAGTCTCCTAGTCAGAGGATTAGACAAATTCTTTTCAGACCTCACAAAGTCTATGGTAATGACCCCATTACTCATAAGCTGTCTCACAATATTGTGTCTCAAACGGATATGCCGACTCTTCCCATTGTAAATTTTACTTTTGGCTTTAGCAATCACTACCTGTGAATCACAATGTAAAAAAATAGAAGACACAGGCTTTGGCCACAAAGGAATGTCAGTCAATAAATTGCGAAGCTATTCTACTTCTGAACATGCCAACTCTAAAGCAACACTAATTCAGATTCCATGGTAGATTTAGCATTACATGTTTGCTTAGATGATTTCCAAGAAATAGCACCTCCAGTAAGAATAAAAACATAACCACTTGTGGAGTTAATCTCATCATTATCAGACACCCAATTAGCATCACTGTAAGCTTCTAGTACAGAAGAACTACCAGAAAAATAAAGTCCTAAATGCATGGAGCCTTTTAAATATCTAAACAATCTAGATAATGCATTCCAATGACATTTATTAGGATTATGCGTGTATCTACTCAATCTACCAACAGTATATGCAATATCGAGACGAGTACAATTCATCAAATACATCACACTCCCAATAATCTTAGCATATTCAGTTTGTGAGACACTATCACCTTTATTCTTTCTCAAGTGCACACTAGGATCAAAAGGTATACTCACAGAATCCAAATCAAAGTGGTTAAACTTCTTAAGGATTTTTTCAACATAGTGTGACTGAGAAAGTACGAAACCATTGTTAAATCTAGTCAACCTATTAAGACCCAAAATCACATCAGCCTCACCCATGTCTTTCATATCAAAATTAGAAACAAGGAAAGACTTGGTTTGTTTAACAATAGTTTCATCAGCTCTAAAGATAAGCATGTCATCAACATACAAGCAAATCAAGACTCCAATATTTTCATGAAATCTACTATAGATACATCTATCAGATTCATTTACTTTGAAACCATTAGAAACAAGAGTCTTATCAAATTTCTCATGCCATTGTTTAGGAGCTTGTTTAAGATTATACACACAAGGATTTAACAAGTTTACACACTTTATGTTCTTGTCCTTCAACAACAAAGCCCTCATGTTGATGCATGTATATTTCCTCATCTAACTCACCATTCAAAAAAGCAATTTTCACATCCATTTGGTGCACAATCAAATTAAATATGGAAGCAATAGCAACAAGCACTCTAATTTTGCCTTAAAATTTTGCTCTATAATAGTGTAGAATTCAATTACCATGATTAAAGAAAGTGATGTGGATACATCTAAGGCTATTACGATTGTTTAGGGAAGTGATTTGCATCTTGTGATTCCAAATATATGCAAAAATAAGGAAAAATAGATTCAATAGGGGAAATAACTAAAATAGAAAATACTCTTTGTTATTAAATTGTCTATTTCCAATATTCTATTTCATGTTCACGAAGTTATCAAGTTGGACAGCATAATGATTGTGTTTAACTTGTTAAAAAAATCGAGTCTCAAAAGTTGTATAGATTTGGATTGATAAGTCAATAAACAAGTTTGAACGATTTTTTTTTGAATCGAGTTCAAGTCAAGTATCAAACTACTTGAGTTCATTTACAGTCCTAGCTACTAGATTCAAGAGTATCTATTTATACTTGCTAATCAAGGGCCATACAGAAACCAGTCTATTAGATTGCAGAAACAGAGACAAAAATTAAGCACATATTATCGCCAAATTACCAGAGTTCACCATGAAGTAGGCATACATAATGCAATCATATGTCACATGCAACATAACAGATCACATTCTCCTAATCATATATTTATAATATATCTAGAAGGTTCATATACTACATGCTCAATCCATTTTACATAATAACGTATTTTCTATTTCCAAAAAGAGTTCTAAAATGTTTACAAAATAATGAAAAGAGACTTGAACCACTTATCTGATCAAATTCCATGTTGATACTTATACAAGCCCACCCTAGTTCTATTGATTTATTAATGCCTAAACATATATAAAAATGAATTTAATTATATTCCAAAATATCTTAAAATATCTCAAATTAAACTAGTAAACCAAATGGGTTAAAAAGGCAAAATCGGATCAAAACTAGGATTGGCAATTTCTCACACAATCTAACAACACAACATGAACACGATACGAAATTAACAGGTTATAATACGACTCGTATTTTATATCATTATTGGGCCAACCTGTTTATGACAAGAAAGGAAATGGGTTGGGTTGGATCAACCTGTGAGTTGATACGATGCCCCGTTAAGTTAGTAACTGAATAGGTTTTATTGAAGACTATTACCTCATCATCATCAAGCCTACCCTATTTTATACACTTATTTCCTATTAAATTAATAAATTATTAAGTCACCAGCACCTCCCATATTTTCCTACCAACCGAGAATACTCACTCTTCCACTACACTCCAAACTTAACAGCCGAAAATATGTCAACTGCTCCGACATATTTATTTATTTTTAGCCAGGAACACAATATCACAGTACACAAACCCATACGTATCCAGATTGTTTTCTATTTTCGAACAAACTCCAACACAACCTGATAGCCCACAATTTCACCCTTCATTCGCTATAAAGAAAAACCTTTATTATATATATTATATAAGCAATAATAACTTCAGAAATTACTCTTAGTCCCTTGAAAACTGGCGTGCTTCTCACCTACATTCGGTACTTGATTCTCCAGTACGAAGACTTGCCCTGATCATTCAAATAAAAAACCGTCCCTAAAAAATGATGCTAGATTTCCTATTAAAGGTTAATGACAACCCTATAAGGTTAGAATTAAGTCCCTCTATCCATGGCAAATAGTTAATTAACCCTAAAATAAGGCTCGTGGAAATAACTCTTATTGGACCTGCTTAGGATAAGTTCGCTGATGACACGTGGCTAGTCCAATGCATTTTTTAAATTAATATGTAATTTAAATACAGTAGTTCGAACTTTAGTGGAGTTCAAACTTCACAGATAGAGTTCGGCTCGGTTGAGATCAATTTGAACATGTGAGTTCGGTATACAGGATTGATGTCCCATGAGGTAGATTCAAGCATGGGATATGAATCCCATGACCAACCCTTAATTTATAGGGACCGTCTACTCATTTGTAAGGGTCCCAATTCATTCATACTAAATGAAATACATCACTATTTCTATATACAAAATTATTTGCTCCCTTTTCTCTAGCATTTTATGATTCATCATCTACTAATGGGCCAGGTTGGGTTTCACATTATACCCTCCTTTGAGAAGTTTCATTCTCGAAACTTACCAGAATTACTTTGTCTCAAATTAATAACAAAAATACAACTATTGTATATAAATTTAAAACAATCTCTATTATTCATATCCAAAGCTTAATTATAGTTGTCCGAGTCTCCTTACTGATCAATTCTATCACACACCTTTTATGCCTCTAATCTTAAAATGTTAGAAATACCTTGTATCCTGGCTTGTATCACTTACCCACAAATTTAATCAGGTTAAACTCCAATCTGAAACATTTAGAATGTAAATATTAATAGAACCGGACCATCTTTAAATTGGAAATACATATCCCTTAAATCAATTCTTCCTTTTACCTTTGCATTATTATTCTCATAGAATTAAACAGTTTACTGTCTTAAGTCAAAACCTCTTATTATGCACCCATAAATATACATAGATATGTGGAACACCCACAATGTCACCAAGATAGTGCTTAAGTCACTCTATTGTAAATTATCTAATATCTCAAAGGTATAAAACTTCCTTCAATAAACATCACAATTACAAAAGGCAACATAACAGTCTATCTAAATATCCATATATAAAATTCCAATTATCCAATCCTACAACAACCAATTTCCATAAAAAAAAAAAAAACAATATCTCAAAACCCTTGCCTCTACATCATGTCGGAGCATTTAATTCATTTTTTTTAAAAAAAAAAATCTACAAACAAATGACATCAAGAGTCATTTTCATTTAATTATAGAATTATAAATTTTGATCTAATTAACAGAGCTATCAAGTGAATGAAATTTACATTCTATAGTTTTTTATAAATCAAGTATATCCCAAGATTTATAGATCAGAAAAATTCACACTTTATACCATTATAAACTAAATTTCAAATACTAAAACTTTCGTGCTGAAAATTTTCTTGAATTTGTGCTCAATTTTTCCCAAAAATACCCTTAATTTATAGAATCATTACAAATGCAAAAGTTTTTTTTTTTTTTTTTTCATTTTGGCAAAGTTCACAAAAATCATTACACTTGAATTGTAGAACTACGAAAAGATCATGTATTTTGATAGAAAGTTAATCTCAATGAAACAAAGTTCATATGGCAGAAACTTTATCATATCAGCAACTTAAAATGCTTAAAATTATTCACAAAGTCGGAGTATCATTGTTCATGACATTTTGAGTTATCAAATTACATAGTTTCATTAAAATTCAAATATGCAAGATATATATATATATATATGTATAACTATATATATATATAACTCAATTAGATTTGACTCTCAAATACAACACTGCCAGATTTATAAAAATATTTTTATGAAAACTTCACTTTTTTTTAAGAATTATACTAGAAGCTGACCATCTAGTAGTATTCAACTAATCCACCAGATTTGTTGAAAGGACAAGCTGCGCCTTTTAGGAACCCTAGAATGTCAAGACTCATTGTCTCAATAACCACACACTCACAAATTGAGTCTAGAGGTACGATGAATTCGGCCAAAATATGACACATGCATCTTGAATCCTAAACCTTAATCATCTATGGTCTTCATAGGTATGAAAAAAATTCACAGACTTAATGAGACTTTTATGAAGAAATCACATAAATAATCATTATCGTATCATATTCAATAAAAACTGAAGATTCAAACCAAAGTCAACACAATTATGCTTCTTATGAAATTCAAAACTAATTTTTAGTCAATTCAAAAATTTATTGGGAACTGTATATAAAAGACTATTTCATAATAACATCTACAAATAGGGATGAGCAAGTATTCGCTTAATCAAATTTGTATCCAATTTCGAATTCAATTCGCATAATAAATTGTTTAACTTTAAATTTGGTTAGAAATTAGTTAACCGAATTCATGAATACTTGAAAATGATAGAGAGATTTTTTGAATTCGATTAACAAATTATCAAATTTAATGATTAAAAATTTTATTAAAATATTTTGATATATAAATAATACATCACAAAAAATATAAATTTAGTTATTCAATTAAAAATATATTTATTGATAATTATTATAATATCTTTATTTTTAACTTATTTCACACAATTGTTGATAGTTTCTATATTCTTATATATTAGTTCATAGTAATTATATTACTAAATTAATATCCATAAATCACATTATATAGTCTTACGATACGTATTTTATTAATACTTGCTAATTACATGATATTATAGTATTGTACATAATTATACTGTTTATTTCAATTAAGTTAAATGAAATAATTTTTTTTACTTATTTTTCTGAATCATTTATCAATAAAAATTCACATAGTATATCAAATTACGTGGCAAAGATAAAATAAAATTAGGAAAATTTTGCATGAACAATACGTTTTTGTGCAGGATTTTGGCCCAGTATTATAGGTCCAACTAACTCGAGTCGAATTTGATTAATCGAATTCAAAATCAAGTATCAAATGCATATTCGATTAACCAAATTTTATACCAAATTCAACTTGAAATCAAAATTGGTTAAAACGTCTAGAATCCTTTTCCAAATTTCAACCAATTTTATTAACCGATCGGTTAACCGATGCACACCTCTATCTACAAGTCTTAATTCAAACTCAACAAGGATGATTAATTTTGGAGCTTCTTGTATAAAGTTATAACTTATGAAAATCACTGCTCAAGACTATATGAAAATCGATCAACAGTTACAACAATTTGATTTTAAACTTTTATAAAAAAAATTAATGCCAAGGAATCACTTTCAAATTGTGAAATTTTCATCAAAATTCCTGTATAATTACTTTTGAATATAAGTGTATTATTCATGTAGAAAAATAGTAGAAAATAGTGAGAAGGAATCCCTATTCAACAAATTACAAGCCTTATAGGTGGAATCATATTTAATTATCTATATCTTTACCGGATGTGGATAGTACAAATGCTAGAAAAGTTAAAATACTCCACATATGTACTATTCAATCATACACATGCTAAGCACCATATGTTATTACCAAAGTGACCCTGACTACGATATTATATATCCTTCACACTCATAAGCATTATAAAAGCTTAGCCACTTATCTACGCCAAAAGACCCTCTAAAAGTTGTACTAATTATTCCTTCTCAACAAGATCCACATTTCTATACACATTCCAAACTCTATTCAATATCACTTTCTAAAATTCAATATATTCTTCACTTCCAAGTATTTCTACCTGTTGACAACCATCTCAAATTCCCATTTTACCTTTCCATGAATTATTACCCTTTAATTCCTCAAACTTTTAGTGAGACTTTCAAAATGTGAAACACTTAACTTCACTCATCACTAATTTGTACCAAGTTCAATGAAAATATAGTAACACTTAATATGGACTGGCCTCTCTATACTATGGCATCACATTTAATCCATATGTACTGAGTACGACCTAAGACATATTTCGCTTAAGTGATCTGGTGTTCTATGACCACAGTACCTTCACTTTCCCTGAGGACACTAGGTGCCAAAATTCAAATCCTTGATCACTTCCCTTAACCAAAATTATGAAAACCTGCAAAATGTTATAATATCGTGGGGTGAGCAGAACATAAATTCAGTAAGCAGTTCATAATATCCCTTTTCACTAGATTGAACAAGCCATATTTAATAATAATGAAACATATTGAGCACTCTTCACATGCGATAGAATATTCCAGAAATTGAACAAAATAAATCATATATCAAAAATAGATATCAAAACAGGTAGCTCATAGATCCCAAGGTATATCAGCTATTAGATCTAGGACTGACTATTATACCTTCTAATCAAGGGCCATACGGAACCACTCCGTTAGACTGTAGACATAGAGATTGAAATAAGAACATCTTCTCACCGAATTACCAAAGTTCGCCATGAGTTAGGCATACATAATACAATCATACGTCACATACAACATAACAGATCACATTCACCTATCATTTATTTATAATATATCTAGAAGGCTCATATATTACATGTTCATTCCATTTTACATAATAACATATTTTCCATTTGCAAAAAGAGTTTTGAAACGTTCACAAAATAATGAAAAGAGACATGAACCACTTACCTAATCAAATTCCATGTTGATACATTATATAAGTAGGGGTGTTCAAAATAACCCTCTAATCCAAAAAATTGGTGGAATCGGTCCATTTCGAGCCAAAAAAGAAGGTTACCCAAACCTAATTTAATAACCTGTTTGGATAATGACCCGATCCATATATAGACAGGTTCGGGTTCCGGTTCAAATTTTGGTGAACCACCGATTACCCGAACCGGTCCATAATTAGGGACATTTATGTAATTTCACCTAATAGGCAACAAAAAAAACCAAGATTGTCCGTTTGTCTAATTGTTTAAGTTTCCAGATCTCACTCTTTTCTTTTCTTTTCTTTCTTTCTTTCACTCATTTTCACTCTTCACTCTTCAGATCTGTCATTGACTCATCATATCTGAGATCTCTCACTCTTACTCTCGCTCTCACTCGCACTCTCTCTCGCAATCACGGCTTTTCACTCTTATTCCCACTCTCGCTCTCGGCATCTCACTTTCACCGGCTGCTTTAAAGTATTTTTTTTAATAAATTCAATAATTAACTGACTGAATAAATTCATGGCTAAATTTTTCTATTCATATGTTTTGAGATTATTGATTTATTTGTAACTGAGTTATATACATATACATACATACATATATATATATATATATATATATATATGTTCATATGTAGTTTGTTGTGTTCATATGTAGCTTGTTGTGTTCATAAGTAGATTTTTTTTTTTTTATGTTCATAAGTAGATTTTGTTTTTTATGTTCGTAATTTCATATGCATGACTGAGTTATATTTTTTTCTCTAAAGAGTCTTTAAACTATTTTCTCTTGTAAAGCCATGAACAACCTTACAATAATATGTAGTTGCAATTAATTATTTTTGCATTTTACTTTTAGCATCTCAACTATGCATGAATTGAATTTACGTTTGTGTGATTAAAATATAGAAAAATGTATGCTTGCACTTACCCATGCTAAACATGGCAGTTCCTGTACCAGCTCTAGACATTATCAATATAGAATCTTCCATAATTGTTGGCATTTTGAAAATGCCACCTAAAATTGTAGAAAATTTAGCTCGTTATTCCTAGAAGATTTTGTAGCATGATTAAAACTTAATTTAATTTGGAAATCTAAAGCTAGTCATGTAAATAAAAGTAGATAAAAAATCCCTAAATCATTTACAGATTTGTTTACCACCTTATTTGAATCTCCTAGATTTTCATCACTATATATATATATATTTTATGTTCATAAGTAGATTTCCATCATGTGGATGGTAGAGTTAGATGTTAATAATAACACATCTTTACTCTTCAATTGTCTGATGTTCATGCACATCTGTACTCCAAAAGCATTTTACTGCTTTGTTCATTTCTCAACTATTTTTATATTAACAAAGGTATATTTGTCTAAAATTATAATTTTCAATTTGGAAAAGGGATTTTATAAAATTGGTAATTTTATTTTATTTAGTTGTATTTCCTTGTGATTGAGTAAAATTGGAATTCAAGTACATAAATTGCCAATAATTTTGAAGTCAATTAGTCGATAGATGGAAATGTTATGGTCATATTTTGTACTTGAGTCCAAATTTGGGAAAAGTACTGTAATTTTGGTATATTTGATGACTACTTGTACATCTATCATGGACCAGTAAATGGATATAGCACAAACACTAAACATTAACTTTTAATAGCCATTTTTCGTAGTTAAAATTGACTTGGTATGAACTGTTAATTTTTGGGATTTTCGAAGAAGGGGTTGTGTTTTGCTCTAATGTTAGTGGGTTGATGTATTCATTTGGAAAATTATTTCTTCCTTTTCTTGTGTAGTGTGTTCTTCTTATGTATTGTACTATTGTGCATATAACACAATTATATGGGACAATCAAGTGATGTACAAGAAATCTAACTACACAAATGAATTAATTTACAGAATGCTAACATTATTTTGTCCAAAGGTAAGCTAATGGGTCATTTTCGTTTGATTTAAGTTGGCTGATCATGAGCTGATTAATTACCCCTTTTGTCATGGCTATCTCTTCATTCCAGTATTATCAAGTTTGACTATGGGCTCTAATATATTACTATATTAGTCAAGTTTGACTATGGACTCTTAATTGATTATAATTTTTTCTCTTACTTAAATGTCAAGTATGGGAGACAACACAAAACCACATCAGATAGTCCATATCCGGATCTTTCAAGTTCAGCTAATCCATCTGAACCATCTCAACCATCAAGAAAAGTAGGTAAAGGCAAAGCAACTATTTCTTCTTTGCCTCCTAAAGACTCCAAGGTAACTACTACTACTACTGGTGGTAAAGTTAGATCTTGGGTATGACAGCATTTTGAAAACATTCCTAATGAAGAGAAAAATAATCAAAAGACTACATGTAATTATTGTGGTGCTATTATTAGTTATCCAAGTAAAAGTGGTACTAGTGCTTTAAGTAATTATTATGGTAGGTACAAGAAGGTTTCTTTCAATCAAATAGATAAAAAGCAGAAAACCTTAGAATTCAAAGATCGAGAGAGTGGATATGGAAAAGTCATCAACCACACACATCTTTGATCCAGAAAAATGTAGGAAAGCACTTGCTAGGATGATAATATTGGATGAGTTGCCTTTTAAATTTGTGAACAGAGAGGGATTTAAATAGTTTTGTCAAGAATTACAGCCAATGTTTAAACTTCCTTCATGTCCAATTATCACTAAAGATGTTATGCTATTTTTGGATGAGAAGAAAAATCTAAAGGATTTCTTTAAAAAATTGTCATCTTGTGTTTGTCTAATTGCAGATACATGGACTTCAATTCAAAATCTGAATTATATGTGTCTCATTGCTCATTTTATTAATGATAATTGGACTTTGCACAAAAAGATAATAAATTTTGCCCTATTACTAGTCATGAAGGTGAGGTAATTGGTAGGGCAGTAGAAAAATGTTTGCTGGAACGGGGTATTGATAAAGTACTCAATGTAACTATTGATAATGCTAGTTCTAATGATTTGGGGCCGGCATATTTAAAAAGAAGGTTTAATAGTTGGAAAGAAACCTATCTTAAATGGTGAATTCTTACATATGAGATGTGTTGCACATATTTTAAGTTTAACTGTGAGGGAAGGATTAAAAGATTTGGATGATTCCATTGTTAGAATCAGGTCTACTGTAAAATATGTGAGATTTTCACCAGTTAGGGCTCAGAGGTTTAAATCTTGTATTGAGAAAGAAAGAATTGATAGTAAAAGTGGTGTTTGTTTTAATGTTGAAACTAGGTGGAACTCTACTTATTTGATGTTGGAATCAGCTGTCAAATTTCAAAAAGCATTTGAATTATTAGAGATAGTAGACAACAAGCATGTAGAAGAGTTAACTCCTAATGTAAGGATTTCTAGAAATTAGGAAGGAGAAATGATTGAAAGTGGGATAGATAAAAGGGATTCTAGAATTGGGGGATTGCCTAGTGAATTTGTTTGGGATTTTATGCTCGCAATTTGTTGCCTTTTCTTAAGGTTTTCTAGATGTGTATACAGTGAGACTATCAGGTTCACTTTATGTTACTGGACATCAATACATAGTGAAAATTTATGCTATGAGGTTTTTTATAATAGATTAACGGAAAGCGGTGATGAAAATTTAGCAGCCATGGCCTCTAGAATGACAAAAAAAGCATGACAAATATTGGGCTAATGTTGACAAAATCAATGTGCTGTTGTTGATTGCTGTTGTCTTGACCCACATTTTAAATTGCAATATGTTCATTGGGTGATTGAAAAGACATATAATACTGAAAGTGCTCGTTTGTTGAAAGAAAAAGTGAATATGATTTTGAAAAACATGTTTGACATTTACAATGCAAAATCACCTCCAAAGGTTGTAAATCTAACTCATGTTACTGAAGTGAGTAATAAAGAAATTGGCAACTTGGCTGGGGTAGTGGAATACATGAATTCTATACATTTTGGTGAAGAAGATGAATGTGATGGTTTAGAGAATAAAACAAAATTGGATGTTTACTTGTTGGAAAGGCATAAGGAACATAATGATCCAACATTCAACATTTTTTCAAATTTCTAGAAAATAAATGCTCCAAGATACCCAGTGCTTTCTTTGGTGGAACGAGATGTACTTGCCATTCTAGTTTCAATTGTGGCTTTGGAATCAGCTTTTGGTACAGGAGGTCGTGTTTTTTATCCCTTTCGCAGCTCTTTGACTCCTAGGATGGTGGAAGCTCTTATTTGTGTTCAAGATTGGCTTCAAACAAGCCATGAACCTCTTTATTTGGAAGAACTCCTAGAAGAACTTGAAGAGATAGAATTTGGAACTACTATTCTTATTATATATTTCATATTTGATGTGTGATTTATTTTTAATTGACACTATTAATTTCTAATTATATTTTTGAAAAACTTGTAGAACTATCAAACTTAACTGATGAGCATCCCTGGTTAACATTAAAGACTAAAGAACACAGGAATCTACTCTCTACTGGTAACTTTATGTTCCTGTATGATTTGTTGTTGGAATATGACAATATGTAATTGAAGACTTTAGATTTGGGTTGTGTAGTTTTTTTTTTGATTTTTTTTTTGTTTACAATTAAGGAATAGTGAACTATAATGGACTTGTACTTGCATGTTGATCTTGTAGACTTCTTGTAAACTGCAATGGACTTGTATTCTTGTGGACAACTGGACTTGTGTTTTAATCTTAATAGTTTATAGTTGTTGAGTTAGTGAATTGCATAGGTATTGTGTTGTTAATAGTTTGTAGTTGTTGAGTTAGTGAATGGGATAGGTACTATATTGCTGTTGCTGAAACATAATTGAAAGTAGGGTGTGTTGCTATTGCTGGAAGAGAATTGAAAGAAAGGTCTATTTTTTTTTGGGTCACACAAGGTTGGGTATCCGTGGGTCCCGACCCGCTTCAATCGGGTAACCGGTCATTCGGTTACCCGAAATATGTGGTTGGATACAGTTTAAAAAATTAGCGAATTGGTATGATCAGTTCGGATCACTCCACATGTTCATAGACCGAATACCTGATCCATGAACACCTCAATATATAAATCACCCCGATTCTATTGATATAGGCTTATTAACACCTAAACATATATAAAAATGAATTTATTTATATTCTAAAATATCTTAAAATATCTCAAATTAAACTAGTAAACCAAATGGGTCAAAAAGACAAAATAGGGTCGGAACATACTCCGATCACCGTGACCTGGGCAACCTACCCAAGCCGAGATCAGTCTAGGCCATTTCCGTTACTTCACTTTGCCATGTGAAATATACTGAGCCCATAAACAACACACAACCACAAACCTCAACATTAATTCATCATCATCAAACCTACCCCATTTTACACACATATTTCCTACTAAATTAATAAATAATTAAGTCACCAATACCTCCCATATTTTCCTACCAACCGAGATTACTCTTCCACTACACTCCAAATTTAATAGTAAAAAGATGTCAGCTGCTCAAACATACTTATTTGCTTTTAGCCAGGAACACAATATCATAGCACACAAACTCATACGTATTCAGATTGTTTTCTACTTTTTAATAAACCCCAACACCACCCAAAAAATTTTTAGATGATATTATTCCTTAGTCCAAATTCAATCACATCACTCAACTCTATCAAAATAATCATCTTCATAGTGATGTGAGTAGATTAGGAGTAAGGAGTCCATACCAACTACTATAAACCGAATCCATATAAAATTTTTCCAAACACCACCTAATAGCCCACAATTTCACCCTTCAATTCGCTATAAAGGAAAACCTTTATTATATGAGCAATAATAACTTCAGAAATTACCTTTAGTCCCTTGAAAATTTGGCGTGCCTTTCACCTACGCTTGGCACTTGATTCTCCAGTACCAAGACTAGCCCTAATCATTCAAATAAAAAACTGTCCTCGAAAATGATGCCAAATTTCCTCTTAAAAGTTAATGACATCCCTATAATTAGAACTAAGTCCTCCATCCATGGCAAATAATTAATTAACCATAAAATTAGGCTCATGGGCTTATTAACTAATAACTTTTATTGGACCCGTGTAGGATAAGTTTGCACTCTGTCTTGATGACAAGTGATTAGTCCAATTTAAGTCTTTAAGGGTAAATATATAATTTAAATACAGTAGTTCAGACTTCACAGGAGTTTGGACTTCATAGATTGAGTTCAGATTGGTTGAGATCTGTTCGAACATGTGAGTTAGGACACAAAGCATGAACATCTTGAGGTCAGTTCAGATATGGGATATGAACCCCATGACCAATCCCTATTTTATAGGAACAAACCCCTCATTTGTAAGGGCTCCAATTCATTCATACTAAATAAAATACATCACTCTCTATATACAAAATCCCTTCTCTCTAACATTTTATGATTCATCATTTATCAATGGGTCGGGTTTCATATTCTACCCTCCTTAGAGAAGTTTCGTCCTCGAAACTTACCCGAATTATTTTCTCAAATTAATAACAAAAGTATAGCCATTGTATAAAAATTTAAAACAATCTCTATTATCCATATCCAAAGCTTAATTATTGTTGTCTGAGTATCCTTAGTGATCAATTCTATAGTAAGATCATGCACCTTCCACTAATCTCGATAATCATAGAAATACCTTGTATCCTAACTTGTATCACTTACCCACAAATTTAATTGGGTTAAATTCCAATTCGAAACATCCAGAATATAAATATTAATAGACCCGTACCATCTCTAAAGTGGAAAAACTCATCCCTCAAATCGATTCATCTTTTTACTTTTGCAATATTTTCTCATAGATAAAAATAATTTAATATCTTTTATCAAAACCTCTTGTTATGCACCCTTAAATGTACATAGATAAGAGGAACTCCCACAATGTCACCAAAGGTATAAAAACTTCCTTCAATAAACATCACAATTACAAAAGGCGAGATTTAAATATCCATATATAAAATTCCAAGTATCCAATCCTACAACAACCAATTTCCATCAAAAAAAAAAAAAATCAATATCTCAATACCTTTGCCTATACATCATATTAGAGCATTTAATTTTTTTTTTTTTTTTGAAAATCTACAAACAAATGGCATCAAGAGTGTACAAGCTCATTTTCATTTAATTATAGAATTATAAATTTTGATCTAATTAATAGAGCTGTCAAGAGAATGAAATTTAGATTGTATAGTTCTTCATAAATTAAGTGTATCCCAAGATTTATAAATTAGAAAAAATCACACTTTTTATCATTATAAACTAAATTTCAAATACAAAAACTTCCATGCAGAAAATTTTCTCGAAGTCGTGCTCAATTTTGCCCAAAAATAGCCTCAATTTATAGAATCATCACAAGTGCAAAATTTTGGCAAAGTTCAAGAAAATCATTATACTTGAATTGTAGAACTCCGAAAAGATCATGTATTTTGTTAGAAAGTTAACTCAATGAAATAAAGTTTATATGGAGGACACTTTTTCGTATCAGTAACTTAAAATGCTTGAAATTATTCACAAAGTCAGGGTATCATTGTTCATGACATTCTAACTTATCTAATTATATAGTTTCATTAAAATTCATATATCTCAGTTTACATACATACATATATATATATATATATATATATAATGGGCTCAAATAGATTTGACTCTCAAATATAACATTGCCAGATTTATAATAAAACTTTTATGAAAACTTCATTTTTTTGAAACAATTATACTAGAAGCTGACCATCTAGTAGTATTCAACTAATCCACAAGATCGACTAGAAGGACAGGCTACACTTTCTAGGAACCCTAGAATCTCAAGACTCCTTGTCTCTATAATCATGCGCTCACAAATTAGACTCCGAGGTACAGTAAACTCAACCAAACTATGGCATGCATCTTGAATCCTAAACCTTTATCATCTATAGTCTTTATAGGTAAAAAAATAATTTCAACTTCATTAAACTTTAATGAAGAAATAGTAGAAATAACCATTATCGTATCATATTCAAGAAAACTCAAGCTTCAAACCAAAGTCAATGCAATTATGCTTCTTATGAAATTCAAAACTAATTGTCAGTCAATTCAAAAATTTATTGGGAATTGTACATAAGGCTATTTCATAATCCTTGTAGCATCTACGAGTAGTGGTTGTGCAAGTATTCAGCTAATCGAATTTGTAACTAATTTTGAATTCAATTCGCTTAATAAATTTGATTAATTTTGAATTTGGTCAGAAATTAGTTAACCAAATTCATAAATACGGTTAATGAATTCAAAAATAGTAGAGAGATTTTTTAAATTCGGTTGACCGATTACGGAATTCAATAATTAAAAATAAAGTTTTATTAAAATATTTTGATATATAAATAGTACATCACTAAACATATAAATTAGTTATTCGAATAAAATATAATTGTTGATAATTATTGTAATTAGCTTTATTTTTAACTTGATTAATACAATTGTTATTTTCTTATACATTAATTCATACTTAATTATATTACTAAATTACTATTCATAAATCATATTATATAGTCTTGCGATACGTATTTTATTAATACTTGCAAATTACATGATATTATGGTAATGTACGTAATTATATTGTTTATTATTCAATTAAATTATATGATATAGCTTTTTACTTATTTTTCTAAGTGATTCATTTATAAATAAAAATTCATTTAATATATCAAATAATGTGGCAAAAATAAAATAAAATTAGGAAATTTTTTCTTGAAAAATAGGTTTTTGTGTAGGATTTGGCCCAATATTAAGAGTCCAACTAATTCGAGTTGAATTTGGTTAATCGAATTCAAAGTCGATTACTAAATTCAGATTTGGTTAATTGAATTTTTTACCAAGTTGAATTTGAATTCAAAATTGGTTAAAAGTTTTAGAACCATTTTTTCAAATTTTGATCGATTTTATTAATCGATTAACCGATTGGTTAACCGATGCACACCTCTATCTACACGTCTAATTTAAACACAACGAGGATGATTAATTTTTGGAGCTTCCTGGATAAAGTTATAACTTATGAAAATCACTGCTCAAGACTATAAGGAAATCAACAATTACGAAAATTTGATTTTAAACTTTTATAAACAAATTAATGCAATGGAATCACTTTCAAATTGTGAAATTTTCATCAAAATTCTTATATGGTATAAGTACTTTTGAACATAAATGTACCATTTATGCAGAAAAATAGTAGAAAATAGTGAGAAAGATTCCCTACTCAACAAATTACAAGGCCTTATAGGTGGAATCATATTGGGGAAAATTTTACAGTCCCTATTAGTTAACTATTCCCTTATACTTTAAACGCTTGTACAGTATACCATTATGTTCTTTAAAAGCTTATACTGTACAATCTTTTAAAACCAAGAGCATGATTCCATAAAAACTATAGAATTCCCCATATTTACTTATGCTACAAAAGTTGAAATACTCTACATATGTACTAATTCAATCATACACATACTATGCACCACATGTTATTACCTAAGTCACCCTAAGTATGATATTATATATCCTTCTCACTCATAAGCAATATAAAAGTTTAGTCAATTATCTACGGCAAAAGACCCTCTAAAAGTTTACTAATTATTCTTTCTCGACAAGATCCATATTTCTACACACATTCCATACTCTATTCAATATCTGTGCTTTCTAAATATCCATATATCCTTCACTTTCTAGTATTTCTACCTGTTGACAACCATCTCACATTCCCATTTTCCCTTTCCATTAATTATTACCCTTTAATTCCAAAAGCTTTTAGTGAGACTTTCGAATTGAGAAATACTTAACTTCACTCATCACTTTTTTGTACCAAGTTCAATGAAAATACAGTAACACTCAATATGGACTGGTCATTCCTATACTATGCATCACATATAATCCATTTGTACTGACTACGACCTAATTCATGTTTATCTTAAGTGACCTAGACCAACAACCTAGGCTCTGATACTATTTTGTCACGCTTGCTTCTTGGGATCCGTAACCTTTGTACCCTCACTTTTCTTGAAGACACCATGCGCCAAACTTCAAATCTTTGATCACTTCCCTTAACCAAAATTGCAAAAACCTGCAAAATAATATATATATATATATATATATATATATATATATATATATATATATATCGTGGAGTGAGTAAAACATGTAAATCAGTAAACAGTTCATATGCCTTTTCACTAGATTAAGCAAGTTATATTAAATAATAATCAAACATATTGAGCACTCTTCACATGCTATAGAATATTCCAGAAATCAAACAAAATAGATCATATATCCCAGAAGGATATCAAAACGAGTAGCTCATAGATTCCCAAGGTATATTGGCTAATGGATCCAAAACTAACTATTATACTAGCTAAAAAAAAAACATACAGAACCAGTCCATTGGACTGCAAAAACAGAGACAAAAAAAAAAAAAAAAAAGAGCTTGTTCTTACTGAGTTACCATAGTTCACCAAGAAGTATGCATATATAATACAATCATACGTCACATGCAACATAACAGATCACATTCACCAATCACATCTTCACTATATCTAAAGGGAGAACCCGCAATTGGTTTGGTTGTCTCTCCCATTATATTGGACTCTTTTTGTACATTTTCACTTGAAGAAAAAAAAAAAAAGGCTCTTATGTTCCAATCACACACAACCACTAGCAATTTTTTTTTTGAAAAACAACAGATACCATTAGCAGTTACCTCATCCATCCTTCTGTAGTAGTTGCCTCACTCATCTTACCCTATGAATATACTTATTATCCCATGTCTCTGCCAAGAATTGGATACAAATAAAATATTAAAGCATTCCTTCTTTCACAGCAAAACTAATACTCCACGGAATCTAATTGCTACAAGGCAAGTTTTTGTTATAATTTAATTTCATTGATTTTGTTTCTTTAACTCTATCATTTAGTTATTTTTTGGCTTTTGTTTCTTTAACTCTATCATGTTTTGCCACAATTATATTGTTTTATCATTTTAGTGTAACTAATTTACAACTAATTTGTTTATATTTGCAGTATGTATCTAAAATTCTAAATATTATGTTTTATATAACTGATTTGTTTAAATATTTATCTTATTTTCCATATTATATGTTTTATCACGTTTTATATAACTGATTTGTCAATAGTGGTCATGAAAGTTATCTTTTACTATATAAACATTTATGATGTATTGTGATAACAAATTGTACTCTACAAAATGATTATAATGCTAACACATATTTTAACATGGTTCTAAAAATTAATGATTTGTATGAGATGTACATGCATTGAGTGTACCTCGATGACTAGTATTAAATAAGTTAAGGGATTGTGTGAAAGTTCATGGATGTATTTTGCATTTAACCCAAAATAATAGTAAAAATTAGTAATTACTATATATATATAGGGAGAGCCCCAATTGGTTTGGTTGTCTCTCCCCATATATTGGACTTTTTTTTTGTACATTTTAACCTATTAAAAAAAAAAAAAAAAGGCTCTCACGTTCCATTCACCCACAGCCACTAGTAGTTTTTTTTTTTGAAAAACAACAATTACCATTGGCAGTTACCTCATCCATCCATCTATTGTAGTTGCCTCACTCATCTTACTGTATCAATATACATATTATCTCATGTCTCTGCAAAGAATTGGATACAAATAAAATATTAAAACATTCATTCTTTCCACAACAAAACTAATACTCCAGGAAATCTAATCGCTATAAGGCAAGTTTTCATCATAATTTAATTTCATTGATTTGTTTATTTAACTCTGTCATTGAGTTTTTGTTTTTGGCTTTTGTTTCTTTACTCTATCGTGTTTTACCATAATTATATTGCTTTATCATTTTTAGTGTAACTAATTTATAACTGATTTGTTTATATTTGCAACATGTATGTAGAGTTCTAAATCTTATGTTTTATATAACTAACTTATTTAAAATTTTATCTTGTTTTCCTTATTAAATGTTTTCACATGTTTTATATAAATGATTTGTGTATAGTGGTCATGAAAGTTATTCAATTACTAAACATTTATGATGTATTATGGTAACAAAATATACTCTCCAAAATGATTATAATGGTGACAGATATTTTACCATGGTTCTAAAAATTAATGATTTGGACGAGATGTACATACATTGAGTGTGCTTCGATGACTAGTATTAAATAAGTTATGGAATTCTAGGGTGTGAAAGTTCATGGATGTGTTTTGCATCTAACCCCAAATAATAGTAAAAAAATAGTGATTACTATATATAAAGGAGAGCCTATAATTGGTTTGGTGATCTCTCCTTTTATATTAGACTCTTTTTGTACATTTTAACTTATAAAAAAACAAAGGAAAAAAAAAAAGCTTTCACGTTCCATTCACCCACAGCTAGTAGCAGTTTTTTTTTTTTTCCTAAAGACAACAACTACCATTAGCAGTTATCTCATCCATCCTTCTATAGTTGTTGCCTCACTCATCTTACCGTATCAATATACTTATTATCTCGTGTCTCTGCCATGAATTAGATACAAATAAAATATTAAAACATTCTATCTTTCATAGCAAAACTAATAAATCTTAGAATCTAATCGCTACAAGGCAAGCTTTCATCATCATTTAATTTCATTGATTTGTTTCTTTTGTTGGAATTTTTGTAATTATCCAATGTGATTTTATTTTTGAAATTCCAAATATTTGATCCAATACATTTGATTCTGATATTTATCAATTTGACTTAATAAATATCTTGTGATAATTATCACATTGTGATAATGATTACACTTGTGATAACTACTTATTCTTACGGACTTGCCTTGTCTGCTGTCTCTTATAAACATCTAGATGTGTACAGAAGATTTTTGCATTCTGTGGGCCTGAGATTCTATTAAAAATACACCATCGTATTCTGGGACCTTTATGATCTATTTAGAAGTACCCAGATAATTATTTTTTCTATTTCCTTTTATTTCTTTTATTTGACAGTGACCCAACAACATCAATGGCTGGAGATTGTCTAGGTTTAGAAGTACCCAGATAATTATTTTTTCTATTTCCTTTTATTTCTTTTATTTGACAGTGACCCAACAACATCAATGGTGAGGTACGTTCTCGATTTTATTCGCATTTGATATTCGTGATATTATTTATGCAGATTAAATTCGTTTTATAGATTAAGAAATCTATCATTTGGTATCGAGCATTTATGCCTCGACTTGATTTGCATAGAATCAAATTCAAATAAATTATAATTCTAGATTTTTTTCAATAACATCTAACAGTAAACTTATTTGAATTTGATTCTATGATTTTTTCCTTGATTAAAAACATCTATTGGTATTATTTATTGCTGAGTTATGGTCATATATTTTTATATACGAATTATGGATCATGGATATGGGTTTATGATTTTCATGTTTTTTATTGAAAACTAAAGTCAGAAATCATTAGGAAATTAGATTTCCATATTTTTTGTGATTAAAACTCAATTTTTTGATGCCCAAATGGATGGGAATATGTGCGGGTTGCATTCGGGTCAAATCAAAATACCTGTTTGGATGTCCAAACACAAGAAGAAGAAGTAAAAAAAAGTCAAATTTTTGATTTTTCAAGTGGGAAGAGTCGAACCTGTGACCAAAAGGTCACAGGCCCATGTTTTGACCACTGGACCACTTCGGTGGTTGGTTGTTGGAATAAGATATTTTAAATATAATCTTTATTATTCTGTTTAAAAAAAAAAAGTACAAACGCGACCCGGTGAACCCTTCGACTCTTCCCAAAAAAAAATCAATTTTTTTTTTTAAGAGTCGAACCTGTGACCAAAGGTCACAGGCCCATGCTCTGACCACTGGACCACTTTAGTGGTTGGTTGTTGGAATAAGATATTTTAAATATAATCTTTATTATTCTGTTTAAAAAAAAATAAAGTACAAACGGGTGAAGAAGAAGAAGTAAAAAAAAAAAAATTGATTTTTCAAGTGGGAAGAGTCGAACCTGTGACCAAAAGGTCACAGGCCCATAATTCTGACCACTGGACCACTTCAGTATCTTGGTTGTTGGAATAAGATATTTTAAATATAATCTTTATTATTCTGTTTTAAAAAAAAAGTAAAATACGAATTTGTGGGAAAGTTTCGAACTGGTGACCAAAAATGTACCAGTTACCGAAACATTTCTGGACCAATGGGCTACCCTGGAATTTGTGTGTTATGGTTAGTAGTATTTTTAATATAGTACTTGTATTAAAATAAAAACAAATGGGTGGTTGTTGAGGTTCGAACTCGTGACCTTATGTGGATGTAGGTCACGCGTTCTGACCATCATGCCATCAGCTGTGGTTGTGTTATTTTGCAACACAACAATATTATAAACTACTTAGAGACTGGTTCTGTTTAAAAAAATTCTCCTTCTTTTGGAAGGTTTTGAACACGAGACCTTGAGTTAAAGGTTAGGTAGTCTGACTAATTGAACTATTCAAATTGTTTCGTTGTAAAATAGTATTATGTATCATATATGATACTTCCAGTTCTGTTATATAACATATATATATATATAAGAAACTGTGACATTTCTTGATCCACAATTCTTGTACTATATAGATATTTTAGTTATAGAGTAGCCGCAGCATCTTTAATTAAAATATATATATGTGTGTGTGTGTGTGTATACAGTAATTCTGTAATTTTGAGATCACCTATAATATAAGACATTAATTGTTAATTATAGCACTTCTAATATAATAAATTTTATCCCACAGGAATTTTTATTATATTATATTGTGTGATTAAAGGGATGAAATATTAAATTATATTCCTTAATTTACCCAGAATTAAGGAAAGGAATATGATTTAATATTTCGTCATTTGATTTTAAATAATTTATATGAATTTATTTGAATTAGGAATTTAGCCTACAGGCAATTTCTATGTCATGTAATTCATATTATTACTATGTTCTGCATTGGTAAAACATAATAAATGTTAATTTGCCTCAAATTTTGAAATAAGCGTGTATATAATTATTTGTGCAATTTTTCAACCTATGAATTTTCATGATATGAAATGTGACATTCCCGAGCTCAAGGGTGACAACTATAAGTTGTGGAAAGAGAGAATTCTCCTTCATTTGGGGTGGATGGACATTGATTATGCTATCAGGAAAGACGAACCACCTCCGATTACTGAGAATAGCCAACCTAATGATGTTGAGCTTTATGAAACGTATACAGCGATCTAATCGTCTCAGCGTGATGTTCATAAAAACTAACATCTCAACTGGCATCGGTTCTACTCGATCAGTATAATAATGTCCGAGACAGCTATTGAGGGCCATTAATGAGCAGTTCGAGTCTTCAGATAAGACTTTAGCAAGTACCCTAATCATGAAATTCTCTACCATGAAGCTCACAAGTATCAAAGGAGTGCGTGAACACATCATGCACATGAGGGACATAGCGGCTCAACTAAAAAATCTTTGAGGTTACAATGTCTGATTCTTTTCTTGTGCACTATATTCTGAACTCTCTGCCACAGTATGGGCCTTTCAAAATCTCTTACAACACACATAAGGACAAATGGTCCATCAATGAATTGATGACCATGTGTGTGCAAGAGGAAGGAAAGCTGCTTATGGAAACTGGAAAGAGTGTGCATCTGGCAACTCAAGGAAAGAACAAGTACAATCAATCCAAGAAGAAAAGAAAGGAAAACATATCTCCTCAAGGAGATATTAAGAAGGAATCCAAGTGCTTCTTCTGTAAGAAAAAGGGCACATGAAGAAGGATTGCCCCAAATTTCATAACTGGCTTGAGAAGAAAGGTAACCTAATCATATCATTTGTATGTTATGAATCTAATATGACAGATGTTAATCATAACACATGGTGGATTGATTCCGGTTCTACAATCCATATTACAAATTCCTTGCAGGGATTGCGAAACCTAAGGAAGCCAATGGAAAGTGAGGAGTACATCTATTCAGGAAATAAGATGCGGTCTCACGTGAAAGCAATTGGGACATGCAGTTTAGTTCTCGTAGTGGCTTTGTTTTAGATTTGGAAAGGACAAAGTTATATTCCAAATTTCTCTAGAAATTTAATTTCATTATCAAAGACTTGTATACTTTGGGATCTAGATGTGTATAAGTTCAAATGTTGGATTTAGTTTGTTTTATAAATCTGACCTTATCGGGAATGGTATTATGTTTGATGGTCTTTTTCAAATTAATTTGCAAAACAATGCAACATTAAGTAATTTGCATGTTCAAAATAATGTTGGTATTAAAAGATGTGTTATGAATGAGGATTCCTCTATATTGTTTTCGGAGAATCAAGATATTAGTGGATGATGGAGTACTTAGTACTCTAGACTTTATGATTTTGAGACTTGTGTGGCCTGCATAAAAGGTAAACAGACCAACATGTCGAAAAAGGGAGCCAAGAGGAGTTCGAAATTATTAGAAATCATACATACTGTCTCATATGTTGTGTGTATAAGAGACACATATTGTCAAAAGTATTTCATCACCTTCATAGATGATTTCTCATGATACATGTATCTCTACTTGCTTGATAACAAAAATGAAGCACTAGACGCCTTTAAGGTGTTTAAGGCAGAAGTAGAGAAACAATGTAAAAACAAATTAAAATTGTGAGATCTGATAGAGGTGGTGAGTACTATGGCAGATACACCGAAGATGGACAAGCACCTGGTCCTTTTGCAAGGTTTCTTATTGAGCATGGTATTGTTGCCCAATACACTACACTTGGTTCTCCGAGCCAAAATGGTGTAGCAGAAAGAAGAAACCGAACATTATTGGATATGGTGCGGAGCACTGCAAGCATGCTCAAAACTTCCAGAATCTTTGTGGAGTGAAGCTCTCAAGACGGCTGTGTACATATTAAACCGAGTTCCAACCAAGGCTGTCCCAAGGACACCATTTGAATTATTTAAAGGTTGGAAATCGAGTTTGCGACATTTACTCATTTGGGGATGCAACATCTGAAGTGAGAATTTATAACCCACAAGAAAAGAAGTTGGACCCAAGGACCATGAGTGGATATTTTATTGGATATGCACTAAGGTCTTGGGAACTAGATTTTACTGTCCTTTAAATAATACAAATGGTGTCCTTGGGTATAAGAGACAGCAGGAACTCGGTAATAATATGAATTACAGGAGCGATGTCTCTTATACACATCTAGAGTACAATTTGTTACCACAAACACAATAAAAATTTATATAATCAAAATGACGAAATATTAAATCATATTCCTTTCCTTAATTCCAGCCGTCTTGAGAGCTTCACTCCACAAAGATTCTGGATGACATTACATGACTCAGATAATGTTGGAATAACATTGAGAAGATCTACTAGAGTAAGAAAAACAGCAATTCCTGATGACTATATGGTATATCTGCAAGAGTTTGAGTACAATATTGGAGCCGAAAATGATCCTGAAACGTTTTTACAAGCCATAAAATGTAATAAATCTAACTTGTGGTACAATGCCATGAAAGAGGAGATAGAATCGATGGCATCGAATAGAGTCTGGGATCTTGTCGAGTTGCCTATTAGTGCAAAAATCATAGGATGTAAATGGGTTTTCAAAACCAAGAAAGACTTATTAGGCAACATCGAAAGATATAAAGCGAGACTTGTTGCCAAAGGATTCACTCAAAAAGAGAGGAATCGATTATACAGAAACCTTTTCTCCTGTATCTAAGAAAGATTCTCTTCGAATTATTATGGCATTGGTTGCCCATTTTGATTTGGATTTGCATCAAATGGATGTGAAAAAACGGCGTTCCTTAATGGAGATCTAGAGGAAGATGTTTATATGAAACATCTAGATGTGTACAAGAGACAGGACATAAGATGCCTCACCCATGTCTTTCATATCAAAGTTTCTAGAGAGAAATCAAATTGGTATTTATTCCTTTTTTGATTGAGAAGATAGTATTTGATCTCATATAATATCATGGATCAATAGTGTATACCAGAAGGTCAGTGGGAGTAAGATTTGTTTTCTTATTTTGTATGTAGACGATATCTTACTTGCAAGTAACGATAAAGGATTGCTACATGAAGTGAAACAATTTCTCTCTAGAAACTTTGATATGAAAGACATGGGTGAGGCATCTTATGTCATTGGCATAAAGATCCATAGAGATAGAACTCGATGCATTTTTGGTTTGTCTCAAGAAACCTATATTAACAAAGTTTTAGAGAGGTTTCGGATGAAAGATTGTTCACCAAGTGTGGCACTTATTGTGAAGGGTGACAGGTCTCAATTGGATTGGACCAATGTCCAAAAAATGACTTTGAGCGGGAACAAATGAAAAACATTCCATATGCTTCTGCCGTAGGAAGTCTAATGTATACTCAGGTCTGCACAAGGCCTGACATTGCATTTGTTGTAGGAATGTTGGGAAGATATCAGAGTAATCCAGGTATGGACCACTGGAGAGCTGCAAAGAAGGTAATGAGGTACCTTCAAGGAACAAAAGATTACATGCTTATGTACAGACGGTAGAAATGCAATATAAGCTATACAATAAGTTTGGCTACTCTATATTCAGACTATGCTGGCCGCATTGATTCTCGAAAATCGACATCTGGTTATGTCTTTATGCTAGCCGGTGGAGCTGTGTCTTGGAAAAGTGTTAAACAAACTTTGATTGCAACCTCTACTATGGAAGCTGAGTTCGTTTCCTGTTTTGAGGCAACTTCGCATGGTGTATGGTTAAAGAGTTTCATGTCTGGGTTTAGAATTGTAGATTCTATTTCTAGGCCATTGAGGTTATTTTGTGACAATTCACATTAGCTGCTGTTTTTATGGCTAAGAACAATAAGAGTGGTAGTCGAAATAAACACATCGACATCAAGTACTTAGCCATCAGAGAACGTGTTAAAGAAAATAAAGTGGT
Source organism: Cinchona pubescens (assembly GCA_025175665.1). NCBI lineage: Eukaryota > Viridiplantae > Streptophyta > Magnoliopsida > Gentianales > Rubiaceae > Cinchona > Cinchona pubescens. The sequence continues at coordinate 1,826,645 of JANKKI010000257.1, read as the reverse complement.
CATTGAACACGTTAACACTGAATTGATGATTGCCGATCCCTTGACTAAAGGCATGCCACCAAAGTTTTTTAGGGATCATATAGTTAGAATGGGACTTGGTTCCATGATATGACCTCATTTTACATGTACGTACATTTAATATTTTTATTGAAACTCTTATTCAATTGTGTTTTTCATATTCAGTTGCGCATACTTATTTAGTTATTTGAGAAAACACACTTAAGTTGGACCTATAATATGCATAAGGCTTATTTATTAAGGTATGTTATCACATAAAAGTTTAGTGTTGAAGAGACATAATGCATAGTAATACATGGAAGACAATACTTGTTTCTTAGAGGACTTGTCGCCATGATTCATATATTTTGGATCTTACTTGTGAGATTTGATAGTTTGTTTATATCGAATGAAATATGTGGATCAAGTGGGAGAAATGTTGGAATTTTTGTAATTATCCAATGCGATTTTCTTTTTGAAATTCCAAATATTTGATCCAATATTTGATTCTGATATTTATCAATTTGACTTAATAAATATCTTGTGATAATTATCACATTGTGATAATGATTACACTTGTGATAACTACTTATTCTTACGGCTTACGTTTTCTGATGGGGAAAAACGTTATAAGTATACAGAGTATTTTTGGGTTCTTGGGCCTGACATTCTATTAAAAATACACCATCGTATCAGATTGTCTAGGTTTAGAAGTACCCAGATAATTATTTTTCTATTTCCTTTTATTTCTTTTATTTGACAGTGACCCAACAACATCAATGGCTGGAGGTACGTTTCTCGATTTTATTCCGCATTTGATATTCTGTGATATTATTTATGCACAGATTAAATTCGTTTTTATAGATTAAGAAATCTATCATCTTTAACTCTATCATTGAATTTTGTTTGTTTTCTCTTGTTTTTTGGCTTTTGTTTCTTTAACTCTATCGTGCTTTGCCATAATTATATTATTTTATAATTTTTAATGTAACTAATTCAAAACTAATTTGTTTATATTTGCAATATGTATATAGAATTCTAAATATTATGTTTTATATAACTAACTTATTTAAAATTTTATCTTATTTTTCTTATTATATGTTTTGTCATGTTTTATATAACTGATTTGTCCATAGTGGTTATGAAAGTTATTCTTTTACTAAACATTTATTGTGTTTGTGGTAACAAATTGTACTCTCCAAAATAATTATAATGTTAACACATATTTTAACATGGTTCTAAAAATTAATGATTTGGACGACATGCACATACTTCGATTGTGCTTTGATGACTAGTATTAAATAAGTTAAGGGATTGGTGTGAAAGTTCTTGGATATATTTTGCATTTAGCGTAAAATAATAGTAAAAATTATTGATTACTACATATAAAGGGAGAGCCCCGATTGGTTTGGTGGTCTCAAAATCCCTTTATATTAGACTCTTTTTTTGCACATTTTAACTTATAAAAAAAAGAAAGAAAGAAAGAAAAAAGCTCTCACGTACCATTCACCTACAGCCACTAGCAGTTTTTTTTTTTTTTTTCATAAAAACAACTGCCATTAGCAGTTACCTCATCCATCCTTCTATAGTAGTTGCCTCACTCATCTTACCGTATCAATATACTTATTATCTCATGTCTCTGCCAAGAATTAGATACAAATAAAATATTAAAGCATTCCTTCTTTCACAGCAAAACTAATACTCTACGGAATCCAATCGCTACAAGGCAAGTTTTTGTCATAATTTAATTTCATTAATTTGTTTCTTTAACTCTATCGTTGAGTTTTTTTTTTTTTTTTTTGGCTTTTGTTTCTTTAAATTTATCATGTTTTACCATAATTGTATTGTTTTATCATTTTTAGTATAACTAATTTACAACTATTTTGTTTATATTTGCAATATGTATATAAAATTCTAAATATTATGTTTTATATAACTGATTTAATTTAAATTTTTATCTTATTTTCCTTATTATATGTTTTATCATGTTTTATATAACTGATTTGTCTATAGTGGTCATGAAAATTATTCTTTTACTAAACATTTATGATGTATTGTGCTAACAAATTAACCTCTCCAAAATGATTATAATGCTAACATATTTTAACATAGTTCTAAAAATTAATAATTTGGATGAGCTGCACAAACATCGAGTGTACCTCGATGACTAGTAATAAATAAGTTAAGGGATTGGTGTGAAAGTTCATGGATGTATTTTAAATTTAATCCAAAATAATAGTAAAAATTAGTGAAATAAAACTATTAGTAATTTTTAAAAATAGTGTATTTATACCCGTCCTCAGAATTGTTATGGTGCTTAGCTGGACATTAATTGTTCACTAAATCGGGCTTTAAATTTATTCATATTCATTCTCCACTCGAGATCAATATTAATAAGGGAAAGAGTTAGGTAGACCTGATTTTTGGTCTCACTTGTAGGTTTTGTGGTCTATAAGTGTGGATTAAATGTTATGTAATCTATAATATTAGCTGATGTACGCAAAATTTTATAATATTTAATTTTGATCACAAAATTTAAATGTGAAACTAAAAATCGAATCTATGTAAATATTTTCCGATTAATAATAGTAACACTTTTTGAATTTCTCGTTATTGTAACTGAGTTGGACATTCAAGCAAAATATGACCGTACAACTGCGGTGTGAATCTTTTTAATATTACTACTTTATATAACTCATAAGTATTTTTGGTGTAATTATTAATTTTGGTATAATTACTCCTCACTAATATTTCTTAACTTTCCACAACTTCTCATTAACCACTAACAAATAATTTTTTTATTTTTTTAAATTTCTTTTTTCAATTTTTCTTCTATTAATACATAATAAAGTGTGCTATTTTCACTAATATTTATAATATATCCAAAAGAGTCTTGTCCATTTCCGTTACTTCAGTTTACCATGTGAAATACACTGAGCCCGTAAACAATAAGCAACAACATAACCTCAACATTAATTCATCTTCATAAAGCCTACCCCATTTTATACACATATTTGGTATTAAATTAATAAATTATTAAGTCACCAGTACCTCCCATGTTTTTCTGCCAACCGTGAATACTCTTCCACTACACTCCAAACTTAACAGCCAAAAAGATGATAACTGCTCCAACATATTTATTTATTTTCAGCCAGGAGCACCATATCACAGTACACAAACCCATAAGTATCCAGCTTGGTTTCTACTTTCTAATAAACTCCAAAACCACCTAATTTAGGATTTAAAAATAACAACCACATTAAGTACAACCTATATGTAGATGTGGGATATCTTCATTCTTGATCAACCCAGAGAGAGAGAGATGGCAGAGAAGAATAATGTAAAGAGTAAGGTGCTGATTATAGGAGGAACAGGGTACTTAGGAAAAAGATTAGTGAAGGCAAGTTTAGAACAAGGTCATGAAACCTACATTCTTCATCGTTCAGAGATTGGTGTAGACATAGGAGAAAGTCCAAGTGCTTTTGTCATTTAAAGAACAAGGTGCTCACCTTGTTCATGGTTCCTTTAACGACTACCAAAGCTTAGTTGATGCTGTGAAATTAGTGGATGTTGTGATTTGAAGAATTTCTGGTGTACACATTCTATCCCATCATATTTTACTTCAGCTCGAGCTTGTTAAAGCCATCAAAGAGGCTGGGAATGTCAAGGTAATTAATGGCCAGAATTATTACGTTACTAGTACTATTATCGAATTACTATGATCAAATTAAGGGGAATAAGAATGACTTTAATATAATTTAGTGGTCAAGGATCTTGTGTTATTTTTTTTTTTATATACAGCAAGAACTTGTAGTCACATAGTGTCATTTTTATTTGGTCTATGACATAGATTTGTTCATTCAGAATGAGCCAATCAAATAAGTGACATGATTCTCGAAAAAAATATATATATATAAGTGACGTAATTCATTTTGAATCTATACTGTGGACTAATCCATTTTAAAATAATTTTCATCCACATAGCACTTATTCTGTTCTGGACTCTCTCTTTATGTCAAAAGAGTTTTTCACGGAAGAAAAAGAGACATATTGATCTTATAGTGAGACTAAAGCTTAGGTGAATTTTGCTCTTTAATTACTTGTACGTACAACTCTTACTCATTAGTCACGGTAAAATTTTATTTTGATCAATGATTAAATGCTAACGTACATTTACTTAAAATTTTCTTTCTCTTGTAAGTATTTTTCATATATGTAAAATCTGATGTTTTTCACGGTACATAATGAAAAATCAAAATAGAGATTTGTGCCATCTGAGTTTGGAACCGATCCTGCAAGAATGGCCAATGCCATGGAACCTGGACGGATCACATTTGATGATAAAATGGTGGTAAGAAAAGCTACTGAAGAAGCTGGGATTCCTTTCACATCTACGATGTCTGCCAATTGACAGCAAATATACTTCGTTAAATGTATAAGATCAACCTGGAAAGCAAATATTCCATCAAATGATTAATAATAGCTCTTGGAGATTAAATGGAAAAAGGTGCTAATTAATTACAAAAATTAAGTGGAAAATTGATACTAGTTGTTTTGACTAAATGTTATATTTATAGAAATGGGAAATTTTTTTAAAAGTAGTTATCAGCTAATCCGAAACCATGTTGTCAAATGCCATGCGATTTATTGTTTAATCTCAAACGAAAAAATGAAGTCCAACTTACTTTTGAAAGTTTTAGCTGAAACTTTAAAGTTTATTTAACCTAGGTATAATATTTATACAAAATATTCCATTTAATAATATAGCTTTATATTGCAATCTAAAACCGAAGAAAAATAGAAATAATAGAAATCTGAAAAATTAAAATAAAAATATAGGTAGTGAAAGGTGGATAGGAGAAAAGTTAGTGGATGGTTTTAACTTACATTGCTCTTCTCTCTTGCATATCCAGCTATCCCGCTGGTTCGGAGCTTGTATTTGTCGTTATATCATCTTCATCACATCCATTGCAGCTGTCTCTTATGAGTTAATATGTATGGTATTTGTAGAATCGATTTATATACACATCTAATAATGAAATAAAAGAAGTTCCTAAATTCTAGGAATATTTTTTCAAATAATATTTTGTAGGGATGTAAAGTTGACTTTTTACTTTCAAGAAAATATACATGATATTAATCAATCTCATCCATATATGTTGTCAATATTATATATATGGTCACTATTGATTTCATCTGGCAGCAATTTATGTTGATGAAGATGAATGCGACATACACAATCAAAACCATTTACGCTCAACAAAACCTTAGACATCAACTACTGTGTACAAAAGCAATACACATCTAGATGTGGTCTAATTACATCTTGAGTTCTTTATCCTAAGAATTTCTTTGGTAGCCTTGAAAGGTACAAATGTGATTGTGTACCTGTCTCTTATACACATCTAGATGTGTATAAGAGACAGATATAGAAGAGCACAGTTTAGCTACTATATATATATATATATATATGGTCTTACCTTAACTTATAATCGATTATCACTTTGCACCTTACACTTAATTTTTTAGACATATTGGACGCTAAATTCTAAGATTTTATCCAATTTCAATGCAATGGTTGTTTAAAATGCATGCTACGCGCTTGTTTAGGGAAATATTGAACTAATGTTAGTAGTCATGACTATTTCTACTTTACATCCTCTAATATGATCAATTCTCACTTTACACCTTGAATTCTAAAAGTTGGACACATTGCACCTATAGATTCTTAGAGTCCCTAATATTATAGTTATCATCTAATGTGGAACCATGTTGTCAAATGCGATACGATTTATCATCTAATCCCAAACAATAATTAAGGGCCAAATTATATACTTGTTGAAAGTTTTAGATGAAACTTATAAAGTTTATTTAACCAAGTTATAATATTCATACAAAATATCAGGGACTTTGAAACCGGGTTGGTTTCTCCAATCCCACCTTTAGACAACAAAAGGTTTTAATATTATTTAATATGTTAATTAGTCCCCAAACTTATTTACTTAAAAGAGTCCTTAGCTTTTTTTTTTTTTTATTTAGTCCTAAACTAAAAATTCATTTGGTACTTTTATGATATTTTGTCCAATCATATTTTCGAAAGTGGGAGGAAATATTATGAATTTTATTTATTTGTTAAGTTCATTGGTTTTTCTTGGAATTCTTGTATAAATATTCCACAGTTGTAGGCTAATTAATAAAGTTCATTAATAACTAATTAGTTTTGAGATTGGTTTAACCATTTTGAATCCGTTATGGGTTGGCCTAACGCTTCTTATCTTGTTTATGATAGTGGGTTTGAGTTCATGGATATCAGTCATGTCATTACTTGTGTTCGTTGGTTTAGGCTAGACCTTCAATTTCCTTGTTTCATCCCTTTCATGTGTGAAGATGTTATTATGTGTAGTTGGTATCAAAATTATCAAGTAGTGTGCTATTGGGTTTGGCCTAATGTTTCTTGTCTTGTTTATGGTATTGAATTTGAATTCATGGGTATCAGCCATGTCATTACCTGTGTTCGTTGTTTCAACCCTTTCATGTGAGAGAAAAGATGTTAACTTGAGTCATGTGTGAGAATGAGTGTCAGAGTATCAATATCCTACATCGACATATACAATCAAAACCATAGATGATCCAAGGACGCTCAACAAAACACTATATCTAAGGCCTCCTCAAAACATCCTTTCACAAAGAGAGGTGGTCCATTTATTGGATTTAAGTCAAATTTTAACATCGTTACCAAAAATTTAATTTTGTGCCTCGAAGGCATGAAAGGTACACGTATCTCTTGCTATAACACATAATTTATTCCCTTATTATTAAATTAATATAACTTTAAGCCTAGTCTTTCTTGGACTCAAACTTGACTAATGAATAAACTTACAATTATTTGAATTTTTCTTAAAAATTATAAATATTTAATATAAATGAAAAATGACATGAAGCATGAAAGAAATTGAATTAATTGTATATTTTAATTATGACAAATTTCTAGAGAAGTATAATGTAGCTTAGATTTTATTTTACTCAATTCCCCTTGTTTCAATGTAATATCTTAATTTGACTTGGCACGATTGAACGACACTTGGAAAATGTAACATTTCAAAAAAAAAAGAAAAGAAAAGAAAAGTAAAAACCCTAGGTGTCACTCTTATTCCAATTAATTAAGTGATACAACTAATTCAACTTTACACCCATCAACTTGTATTCAATTCTTATTTTGCATTCTGAATTTTAATTTTGGATACTCTTGCATTCCTCAACTCTAAAATCCGTCTATCATCAAATTTAACAGAATATTTATGCATATACAACAAATTCAGCAAGATATACAATAATTTGCCACCATATTTTGAGTATACATGCAAAGATCCCGTTTATTTTGTTGCCAACATTAAAAATTAGACTGTCTCTTATACATTTAAGATGTGGGTAAAAGTGTCAAAATCTAAACTTGGGGAGGTAAAATAAAATTTTGTTATAAGTTACAAGTTGCAAAATAGAATTAGTCCTAATTAATTTTTAGAAGACTATATACGATCACCATTTTTTTTCTTGTTTTAATTTTTTATATACATGTTTGAGGTACTAGTTCACTTTTTCTAGTATGTATAGTTTCAAAGTTTTGATTGATTATCCAACTATAATTTATAATTAGAGTCTTGATTGGGATGTGTAGGTTTAATTCCTAAATTCATTCTAATTTCAAATCTGGTATCAAATCATTCTAGATATTTCTTAGCAGTGAACGTCTTTCAACCAACGATACTTAATAGAGTTGGTCATCTAAATGTGTATAAGGCATTTTCTGTTATGAAGTTTAGGGTTTAAATCTCAAATTTTACAAATATTCAGATAGATACCAAAACACCCATATTTGGTTTGGAGGGTCCTCTCTCTCCAATGCGTTAATAGTATCCAGTTAGTCTTTATATCACCTTATAGTGTGGGTTAGATTAAGGAAAAATTCTACAGTCTCTTTTAGGGAACTATTCATTTGTGTTTTAAGGGTTTGTACTGTATAAGTTCTTAAAGGTAGGGGAATGATTTCCTCAATGAGACTGTAGAATTCCCCTAGATTAAGATGTTATCACTTTGACAAAAAACAGTGAACGTTGTCCCTTCTAATCTTATTACATTTTCCCCCCGGAGCAGGACTTGATTATGCGGAGCAAATTGGATTAACTCTATTATTATCACGTTTGCTATGAAGGATGCCTTGCGAATTTTGAGATAGGAGATGACGGGGAAGAGGCAGCCAAACTGTATCCTGAAGTCAAGTACACAACAGTTGAGGACTACCTCAAGCGATATGTGCGATTGAAACCATTAAAATAAGTTAATGGAATTTATGTTAGATGCCAATTCAACTGTTTTTAGTGTATGCAAAAAAGTTGATGATGATGCATTGCTTCACTTGATTATCGTTTTTAATGCAATGAATTTGATTGAAGAAACTAAATTAAGTTTTTCCGCTTGGAAAGATATTTTTTTTTAAAATTGTTCTAGCATTTAATGAGAGATTAACGAATATATATAAAAAGTTTAAAGTAAATTAAGAGGATCCTAACCAACCCATTAGTTAGGCATCCAATCAAAAATCTCCATATCAGCATCCCATTCGTCTCCTATACCTCGGGTCACTTCAACCACTTTTCCAACACTCGCCTTTTCCTATCCTCCTCCGCCCCCTCTTAAGAATATCACAGTTTCCTTTCCCTCCCACCACACCCTTTCCTCCATTCCCCTCATCCCCCCATCCCTTCCTCCTTTTATCCACCTCTAGATTCCTCTTACCTCGTCTCAATTCTCCCCATCCCTTGTCCTCCCCCACACCTCCCCTCAGTTTCCCCCTATCTTCTCCTCCTTTCCCCTTCCTCTCATCTCCCCCCTTCATGTCAGTTTCTCCCCAAAGGGTAGTCCTCCTAACACCCCTTCTTCTCAGTTTTTCCCATCCTCCTTTCCCACCTATTCTCAATTCCCCTTACCCCCTCCTCTGAGTTCTTCCCAGTTCCTTCCCCTCCTCCTATTTTTCCCCCATTGCCTATTGGCCTCTTCATTTTCGAAAAATTTCTAATGGAATAAGAATATTGGCTGCATCACTGTGGATTGGTAATTGGAGATGATCGGTAGGGATTGATTGGAAATAAAGGAGGAAAGAAAAAAAAAAGACTTGGGAAGAGAGAAAATGTAAAATAATAGAGGAGGACAGCTGGATGGAAGAAAGAAAAGGAGGATAATGTATGTGTCAGTTGCTAATTCGATGCGGATTGCATATGAAAAAATAAGCTTGTTAGGATCATCCTTAAACCCATATGTAAGACTTTGTTCTCTCCCAACTATTCATTTTAGGTAGATTCTTTTGTTGGATTATAAGTTTTCCAGTGGATAAAGACAAAAGATACAAATTGTCCCCAAATTTTTTTTATTAATTCAGTATTAGTCCCTTAACTTTAACTCGGGACAATTTGGTCCTCGTACCTTTTTATTGAGCTAATTTAGTACCTATCAGGTAGCACCGCTATAATTATTAAAATCTCCACTCAAATAGCTACTCATATGAGGGCAAGTCAATCATTTAATGTATTTGATAAGGCAATATAAGTCTTTATTCAATTAAAAGTGGCAAAAAGAAGGGAAAAAATAAAGAACCAAAAGCGAGCAGGCAATTATGCTGCCTTCTCAGAAAAAATTAGTGCCCCAATTTGCCACAATTTGGTTTCTTGTCCACATTTTTTTTATAAATTTTTTCCCAAGTTAATAGGGTAAATACTTGTATTGCCATCTCAAAGATGTTAAATGACTAAACTGCCCTCATATGGGCAGTCATTAGGTGGAGATTTTAATAATTACGTTGGCATTTCCTAATAAAAAAAAGTTTGAAGACTAAATTGTTTCAATTTAAAGTTGATAGACTAGTATTAAATTAGTAAAAGAGTTTGGGGACTATTTGTGTCTTTTTCCCTTTTTCTAATTTCACAAAACTTTTATAGGTTAATTATACTCTGTAGTAACTTTTATAGGTTAATTATACTCTGTAGTAGGAAAAATGACTTATTTAGTCCCTAAACCCATTTACTAAAGTCACTTTTAGTCCTTAAGCTTTTCTGTTTTGCCAATTTAATCCTTGAACTATTTTTTCTAAATTAATTTGGTACTTTTGTGGAAGAACCACCCAACAAATATTATTACCTGACTCTAACTGTTCACTTAAGGGCATATTCATCAAAACAATCAACAAGTAGTTAATTTATAACAAAAAGGGTTAAAAGGATCACGGAAAGATTACCCGATAAAACTAAGAAATTCAATCCATTGTTCCCAAAAAAAAAAAAATAACAGAGAAGTGATGAGTATAGAAAGTTAGAGACAGAGTAGACAAAATGCCTTGGATTGAGTGTGAATTATGAATGAGTAAGATACAAATTTGGCCTAAGGACCCCTTATTTATAGGCATTAATGAGAGCTATTTTCTCTGTCTTTTGCCAGCTAAGTATAGTGACTAATTATATAAATGTCCTTAATGAGTTATGCCACATAGGCAGTACATATTATGTATCATCAATAGTCCTCTCAGTTCGATGTTGAACTTAGCTTCAGGACCGAGTTGATGTACACATTAGTGTCAGAATTCTGAGACTTATTCTTTATTAGAGTTCCCATCCGAGGCTCTTCATTTATTGGAGTCCCCATCCGAGGTTCTTTTCTTTATTGAAGTTCTCATTCGAGACTCATTGTTTATCCTTAAAGCTCTGAGGCTCTTTCTCTTTGGAGTCCTCGAGGCTCTTTTCTTTACTAAAATCATCATTCCAAGACTTTATTCTTATTGGAAAAATCCCTAGGGATTTTTTAACCAATTTCCTTTTTTCGATATTCCATATGACTTCAAGTATGCCACTCATGAATTCACATGAGTCTGCTATCCCAAGGTTCATACTGGCTTAAATCATTACCTGTCTTTTCATTTCCACTTGCCTGCCGCATTAACTTGCTGTATTCAATTTTCAAATCATTACTTTCCTCGTAAATTGTTCTCTTCTTTAATTTCTTAGTCCACTCCACACATTTTCACTACATTCAAGGCCACTACTCCACTTTTTACTACTAGTTTCCATAAAATTCAACCCATTACTCTAAATAATCGACCTGTGTCAGGCTCCAAAAATTAGGGCTCGCGGGCTTTTGCTGCCTTTAATATAAATTCTCACACTTAGCAAATTCACAGTTTGATTCTTTCCTCTCTGCAACCTTGTTGCTTGTATTACTACAAATTCTTCTCAACAAATCAACCAACAATCTGTTATATGTAATCAACCCATTGTTGTTGTCTTTTGCTTAATCTGCCACTTTTCTTCCATTAATTTTAGTCTTTCATCTTTCAACCCTTGAGGCTCCAACTACAAGAATGGCTTATGGCAATTATTCTGGTACATGTACCCCTTCTTCTTTCATCAGTACACCACCATCCACTCTATTAGTCCCCTGTAAATATTCCTAAGGAACCCTTCAATTTAATTTTGAATATTTCTGAGACATCCTCTTTGGCCAGAATCCCTTTAGTTTTTCACAGTGTAGCCATCCCTAAACCACCTTCCCTAATAAATGAATACCCACACTTGTCTACCCTTTCTGTTTAAAACATTCTTCCTCCTACAAAGATCAGGAAGCTCATGGATGTGTACAATTTTCCCAAGGAGGCTCACTTTGAATTCCCGATCCCCTCGAACCGAGGTCATAACCCTCCAGCTGGGTATTTGACCATAAAATTATAAGGACTAGCTTATGATCGAGCTTCGCCTTCCCATTGCCCCATCTTTTCCCAAATTTCTGAACGTTGGGATATTAATGTTTTCCAACTGATCCCAAATGCCATCCGAGCCATAACGGTGTTCTGCATTCTCAACAAATATGTACAAGTTGTCTCCAACCCTTGACAACTTTAGAATTCTTATCAAAGTTAGTCCCACCAATGGATTTTTTTTTTTTTTTTTTTTTTCTCCTCAAATTTCTGGTAAAAAAATTGTGGTAGAAAACCCCTATGCTATTCATGACTAGACAAAAAAAATTTGGCTAGATAATTGTCACCACCCATGCCTTGAGGGAAGTGAAATTCGCTCAAGGAGTCATTGTCAGCTCCAAATGCAGCCCTTCCCAATATTAACGAGGCTTTAAAACTCCTTAGAGCCAAAACACACATAAATTTTAGAGACCAAAACTTTATCATAAACAGGGATCTTTTTGCTTGGTTCTGATTACTCTGAAGTTAGAGTGTTCCTAAGGATTTTAACCCCCATCAGAAGTCTTTCCCCTTGTTTATTTGTTGTCACACTTGTGGACTTGGTGACTTTCTCAACAGGCTAGACACTTTTGCACTCACCCCTTTTGCCTCTACCTCTACTATTACTACTAGCTCAGCCTACTGCATTCTTATGGAAATTGAGATGCCCCTCGGTACAATTGAGCCACATGCTACTCAACCTCCTATGTTGGTGGTAGATGCTGAACCAGTATCTACCTTGATTGATATGGACAGAGCCATAGTCCAGGCTTAGACTCCACCATCTCATTCAATTACATCCTCTATTGCTTGTGTTTGAGCCACTTGCAAGAGGACTCGTGCATTAATAACTTCATCTTTGTGATCTGCAACAAATATCGAAGAGGCTTCCCAATACCAATTGGCACTAACCACTGGAGCCTCAACTAGGGCAGGGCCCAGTACCTCTGCCGCTCAAAGTGCTCTCGAGCACCTCGAAAGCCGAGAATAGAAAAACTCTATGAACTTAAATATATCACCACTTGAGGTGAGAGATTTTACCCTTGGGCTTAGATGGTAGCCTTTTGCATTCCCACGAATCTTCAGACGATCAAATGACATCTTCGTACGAGTGAAAAGCTGTATACTCCCAAGAAAGAGAGAGCTTTGGCTAGATAACAAGAACTCCCCTAGTCCTCAAGGGTGGTATTGCCCCTGCCTAGTATAGCCGGTTCGAGAAGCACCAAGTTTAGACCCTACCCAAACTTGGATATAAATGATTGGACTCAGTTTGCCCCTATATCCCGAGAACCGGCAAAGAGCACAATTTTGCCTCGAGATAGACAACATGTTAAAAATCTCTCAACTCGGGAGAGGGACGATAAGCTGTATGTCTCGGCCACGAATGTATGTTGATTTCTTTCATTTTTTTTATGTATATTGCCTCAAAAATTATATTTCTTATAAATATTATGACTTCCTTTCTACTGTAGATGTTTAACATGACAGTCATTGGAGACAAGAGGAAATCAAATGAAGCCTATGCAGCTAAGTGGAAAGCTGTAAGGAAAAATAAAGCATTAAAAGTCTGAAAACACGGCTTGGACAAAGGCCCTGATTGATGATGATATCAAAGCCAAAGGATATCGAGTGCCAACATGAATTACTGCAAAATATAATGAATGGGCTACTGAGATAAAGGAGCTGAAGGTCAGGCTTCAATTGTCTGAGACTCCTAAGACCACTTTAGAGAAGAATGCTAAGAAGGTTAAGGCCAAAAATAAAGGGCTCCGGAAGAAATTGGCCAAGTCTGAACAAGACACCCAAGAGATGTTGGAAAGTATTTCGAGCAAAATCACCAAGGCTATATCTCAAGTCGAAGCTCTTAATGTGAGCCTTCAAGGCCGCAAAGTTTAGCTGAAGATCACCGGTCGAAACGAGTTTTTGGCTTCTGATTAAGTTACTTAGAATTTGCCAAGGCTACATATGTCATGGGATATACTGCAGCCTATGATCAGTTCATGAAAAATACAAACTTATACCCTAAGTACTCCTTATGATAACAAATGCAACATTCAAAAGCAAAATGGCTTATATGTTCAATTTAGAGCTGCCCTACCATTTCCTGAACCTTTTGAATGAGCAAACTCCAGCCAACAAATAGAAAACCCTCAAGAAAGCCGGGGTAAGCCTCGAGAACACAATTGAAGGTTTGGATCCTCCTTTTGATCTATCATCTTTTTATTTTAGTGTGCGAGCGTCTGAGGCTCACTTTAACAATAACTTCTTATTTGATTCAAGCAACTGATCATGTGGTCTAGGCTTCTCCATCCTTTATCAAACTCCTCCTCACTGCTACCAGAATAGGTTCCTTATAATAGATATGAACTTTTAGTACTTAGAAAGTTTATTTAATGAAAATAAAGCTCTTTTCTCTATCTTATGTTTCTAATTTTGTCTTTGTTAAATATGAACAAAAAGACCAAAATTGTGCCAAACTTTTTAAAAAGGTTAAGATTTACAAAACCATAACAAGGTTGTAAAAAGATAGATAAAGCCTTGTATGTCTAAGAAACATTAAGACTCAAAAACTTGTGAAAGTTTTTCTTTTACTTTCTTTGAGCCTCTGGCCTCTTGGTCACTTTGACGGACCAACATGGCTCTTGAAAGAATCCTTTTCTCTCTTTCCATTTTCTCTGATTTTCTTTTTTTTATTATTTTGGGGGACCACTTCAAGTCCGAGTCATTTTTCTTTTTCTCTTTCTTTCTCTGAATCTATGGGCTCTTGGACACTTTGGCAAGCCAATGTGGCTTTTTTTTTTCTTTCTTTCTCTTTCTCTTTTTTCATTTTTTGGGGAGACCACTCGGATCTCAGCTCTTTTTCTTTTTCTTTTTCTTTTCCAAGCCTCTAGCCTCTTGAGCACTTTGGCAGGCCAACATGGTTCTTTTTCTCTTTTCTTATTTTTCTTTTTTATTTTTGAGGGGACCACTCAGATCTCAGCCCTTTTTCTTTCTCTTTTTTTCTTTTCTGAGGCTTTGGCCTATTGAGCACTTCGACAGTCTAGCGTGGCTATTGTTTTCTTTTTTTCATTTTTTAGGGAACCACTCAGGTATCGACCATTTTTCTTTTTCTTTTTTCTTTTTTAAAAGCCTCTATCCTTTTAAGCACTTCGGTGGGCCAGCATGGCTCTTTTGCTTTTTGATTTTGGGAGGACTACTCAGATCTCGGTCCTTTTTCTTTTTCTAAGTCTCTGGTCTCTTGAACACTTCGGCGGCCCAACTTAGCTCTTTTTCTTTTTCCCTTTTTTCTTCTTTTTTTTTTAAAAAAAAATTGTAGGAAGATCCTTTTGTAAGAATAAACTCTTTATTTATACCTTGAACTTAAAGCCTAGGATAATACTTTTCAAAATTAATAATACTCCACATTCAGGGAATAAACCCCCTATCCATTTTAGCTAGCTTGTAATATCTGAACCTATGCATCTCAATCACTCTTTATGGGCCGTCTCAATTTTGGTCCAGCTTCTTAGTTCCTTCCACTTGACTAGCTTCATTTTTTCGAAGAACCAAGTCACCAGGTTTCAAATATACAAATGTTTGATGTTAGAATTATAATAATTTGACGTGGTCTGTTTATTCTTGGCATCTTGAATTGATGCATTGAGCTTGCATTCTTCGAGGAGGTCTAAATCGAGTAGTAAAGTCTCTTAGTTATGGTCACACTCGTATAAAGATGTCTGAGCGAAAGGCATCCCAATTTCAGTAGGTATTACTGTCTCGGACCTGTAAACTAAACTGAATGGTGTATTCCCTTTGGCTATCCGAGATGTAGTTCAATAAGCCCATAATACACTTAGCAATTCTTCTACCCATTTTCCCTTTGCATGATCTAGGAGCACTTTTAATCTTTGTAACAGCTTTAGTTGGCTACTTCAGTTTATCCATTTGCTTGAGGATGATCCACCTAAGTAAAGCTGTTTATAGCCAGGCTAGAACAAAAACTAACAAAGGGTTTGCTTCGAAATGTTTACCATTTTTTGAGATGAGAATTGATTGGATTTTGATTCGGCATACTCTATTTTTCAAAAAAGACCAATTCTCAATTACTTCTCCTGTTATGGATGCCAATGGTTCAGCTTCATTCCATTTGGTGAAGTAGTCGATGACCACGACCAAGTACTCCGCGTGTTCTAGACCCTAAGGTAGAGGACCAAATAAATCAATTCCCTATAGTGCAAAAAGCCACGAGCTCTAAATAGGGACCATATCCACTCTTGGCTTCACGGTATGCATGCATGAACCTGATAATTATGGTAGGCTCGGACCAAGCTATCAGCATCTGAGTGAAGTGTTGGCCAATAATATCCTACTTTCTAGAGCCAAATTCCTCGGGCCATCGTGATTGCTATACCTTCAAGAAGTTCCCTTAAAACATACTTGCTTTAGCAAGCCCCAGGCATCGAAGTAGCAAATTTAAATCAGACTTCTTGTAAAGCACACCAGCCAATATCTTATATTTCAATGATTGGGCTTGAATTCTTGGAGCCTCCACTTTATCTTTAGGGACCTGTTCAATGGATAAATATTAAATTATTGGTTCCGATCCAACCGAGTTCAATGTTAATATCCATAGTCATCTCAGAGACCTTGATTGATCTTATAGGCTAAACTTCTACCAAGGTTTCTTAAGTGAGATAAGAATACATTATAGAGGTAAACATTGAAAGAGCATCGACATTCGTATTCTTGGCTCAAGGGATCTTAACCAGGTCCACCTTGCTGAACTGAGACTTCAACTACTCAAATTTATCCAAATACTATTTCAAAATTATCCCTTGAGCTTCATAATTTTTGAAACTCTGATTCACTACCAATTGGCAATCACTATGAATCTGAAACGATTGAGCCCCATTTTTTGTGTCAGCTTCATCCCAAAAACTAGAGCCTCATACTTAGCCTTATTATTGGTTGCCTGAGATTCAAATCTCAAGGAATAAGTAAAATAGTGTCCCTCAAGGGCTTGGATAATAACCCCTGCTCCAGAACTAGATTCACTCCAGAACTAGATTCATAAGATAATTCATCCACATGCAGTTTTCATGCCAGATCTTCATATCAACGTCTTTGGACTTAGGGGCTATCAAGGTGATTATCTCCACAAGTTGAGTTACATTCACATTTTCATTCAAAAAATCTGAAAGAACCTATGCCCTTACTTTGGTCCAAGGCCTAAACTCTATGTCAAACTCAAGTAGCTCTACAGACCCTTTGAGCATTCTCCCAACTACATCTGGTTTTGTCAACGCCACTTTTAATAGGAAATATGTGAAAACTATGATTTTGTGACCTAGGAAATATGGCCTTAGCTTCTGTGCCAAAGTGACTAAAACAAAGGCTACTCTTTAGACAATGAGGGAGTCTAGATAAAGTCCTTGAAGCATATACTTGTGAAAATTCATGGTTGGAGAGAAACCTATTAAGGGTTGTCAATGTGCCCTATTAATCTCTTAACCTCTTTTACCGAGGCGGGAGGCTTCATATCTAGAATGGCTTTGATTTTTTCAGGATTAGCCTCGATGCCTTGGTGAGAAACAATAAATCCTAAAAAATTTCCTGAGGGTACCCTAAAGGTACATTTCTTGGGGTTCACAGCTTGGATGGACCTGAGTGTCGAATGTTTGTTTTAGGTTTTTAGTGGTTTCATAATAAGTCTTATAAATGGAACCATATCATCAATGTAAACTTTCATGTTATGGCCAATTTACATTTCTTGAAAGTTTTGTTGACCAACCTTTGATATGTGGACCTGACATTCTTTAATCTGAAATGTATGGTTTGGTAGTAGTAAGTGCCTCGGACGATGATGAAGGAGGTCTTTTCTTCATCTTTCTTTTTCATATATATCTAATGGTTACCTCTAAAGGCATCTAGGAAATAAGAAATCCAAAACTAAAAAATGTATCTACTACTATATTGATCTGAGACAAAAGATACACTGTCCTTGGGACAAACTTTATTTAAATCAATGAAATCTTGCCACATGCGCCATGAAGCATCAAGCTTCGATAAAAGTATAGGATTACAAAGCCACAAAGGGCAAAAAAAAAAAAATACTTCTCTATATATTTTACCAAGAAGCTTGTCCACTTCAGATTCAATGATTAGACTTCTTTCTGGTCGAAGAGGCGATTCCTCTACTTTATAGGCTTATGAGCCGAGTTAATGACTAACTTGTGTTCAATGCTTTCTCTAAGAATGCAAGACATATCCTCCACTGACCAAACAAAAACATCCTTATGTTCACACAAAAGCCAGAGCATAAGACCTCTGAATTCCGTGGGCAGTGTGGCATAGATTTTTGTTTTCCAATCCGAGAGGGTCAAATCAAGTGCCACCTTCTCAGTTTGAACAACATCAAATGGCTGAATTTTAGCTTTTCCCTTTCCTTTGGGATCAGAGATCAATTATAGCACAAGAGCCTTGGAACTTGGGCTAGGTACGCTTAAAGGCATCTCTGGAGCTTTCTATAGAATTGGGCTAATAATCATATGCTTCCAAAGATACCTTGTCTACTATAGTCATGGTTTGGGACTGTGCCCTATAAGATATCATGTAGAAGGCCAAGCTTCCTGCTAGTTTTCAATGACGGTACTCCTGGAACCGTCCCTCAACCAAAATTTTATCACGATGTGAAACACCAAGGGCAGAATTCTGTAAGTATATTTGCTTCCGAGGATTTTGCACCTCGGATCGATGCTACACATGGCTAGAGCATAATGTTTGCCATGGAGCCAATCATGGCAAAGAGTTTCTTCTTTTTGTGCTGATGGTGTTCGAGTCTCTTTTTGTTCCATAAATTCCCGAAAGAACTCCATATGATGAGCAATGAATTGAAGGACATTTTTATGCTTTTGATGCATCATTGTAGATGTCCAGCCTCATCCTGATTCTCAACTCCGATCAGGAGGTGCAGGTTATCACCTTTAGCCTCCTTGCTTTCAATAGACGAGCAATAGCAATACGATTGTTCATTTTTCCAAAATTTTGAATTGGTAGAAAACACAGGAAACTCAAGAAACAAGGAAATCAGTGGGAACAAGCAGAAATCTTAAAAGAAACACATACTTTTATCACAAATTTCCACAGCCGATGCCAAATGATGAGTATAGGAAAATAGAGAGAGAACGTAGACAAAATGCCTTGGATTGAATATGAATTATAAATGAGTAAGATACAGATTTGGCCTAAGAACCCCTTATTTATCAGCATTTGTGAGGGGTTCCTTGGCTGTCATTTGTCAGTTAAGCATAGTGGCTAATTACACAAGTGCCCTTAATGAGCTAGGCCACGTAGGCAATAAATATTATGTATCATCAAGAAGAAAGAGCTAAAAATTATCATCTTAAAAAAAGGGAACATTAACATTTGTTTTGCTTTAGGAGTATAGGGTCTTGGCTAAAATGATGAAGTCCAAAGCATCAAAAGGCGTTTAAGAGATAGATTTTAGATGTGGGAAACGAACTTTTCCTTTTTTATGTTCTTCATAATACATGTGGGAAGGGCCAGAAGGCCACTAACTTTTTGTTAGATGTTAATAGGGAAAAAGACCAATTTGGTCCCTTATCTTTAGAGTATCGATCAATTTGGTCCCTTATCTTTAGAGTATAGATCAATTTGGTCCCTCATCTATCACAAAGACCAATCTGATTCCTCATCCTTAAGAAAATTAATCAATTGTGGACTAATTTACTCTCTCATCCTTAAGGTTTATGATGAAAATTGTGCACAAACTAACAAAATGGTTAACAATACATCTACTATAGGTTAATGCTCATGTGAATATTATTGGAATTGATGAATGAGAAATTATTCTCAATGAATCTTTGAATGGTAATTTGTTTACTGACTTAGTCCCCGTC
The DNA here is from genome assembly GCA_025175665.1 of Cinchona pubescens. Lineage (NCBI taxonomy): Eukaryota > Viridiplantae > Streptophyta > Magnoliopsida > Gentianales > Rubiaceae > Cinchona > Cinchona pubescens. The sequence continues at coordinate 1,806,977 of JANKKI010000257.1, read as the reverse complement.
TAATCAACTACTTTCCAATTCATGAATAAGACATTAATTATGACAATAAACATGAATGACATTAATTTATTCAATAAACTATTTTGTGTTCACGAACAATGTATAACACTAATTGGATGATTATTCATCCACATGTGTGTTTAATGTTTGATTCATAAATTATATGCATTCATATATTACGGGTTTACATCTATAGCTAATTAATGATGTGTTCATTAAATTTGTACATTCATGAATTGTGGATTTACATTTATAAGTAATTAATGATGTGCTCATTAATTTTGTACATTCATTAATCAAGAAGATTCATTCTTGTGTCATTAATGTTGTGTTCATGAATTATGTGTATTCATGAAATATGAATGTTCATTCATGTATTAATGTTGTGTCCATTTATTAGTTCTAAAAATCCTATAAACAAGAGTAGTGTAAAGAGTTAAGTGACACATTCAAGTTCAAGAGTCTTCTTTTGATTCTTTCTTCTTTCTTGATCTTCTACTCTTACCCTAAAGTTTTAAGAATTATGTTTCATAGAGAGAAAGTCGAGTAATATTCTACAAGCTCGTAGACCTTATTAGTAGTGTAACTTGCAAGGGTGAAGTTGTTGAAATCTTGGAAGGCAATTGCATAGGATCCTCCATTTATACCAAGTGACGAACGATTATGCCTTAATACAAAAGGTTTAATCTTGGTAACATCTATATCCATCGATTCGTATTGATTGACTTCATCTTCACCAAGTGTGTATTTATATGTTTATGCTTCATTTATAGCATATAATTATATTTAATCAAAGATTACAAATAATAATATAATTATTTTTCTAACAATCTTTTAAGGCATAATTCTATTATTTGGTTTTCTTGTTAACCATTAGCATAATATTAACTAATATTTTTTATTCGTTAAAAATTATTGGTGATTACTCATTATATCTACTCTTGATTTTAAAACTCTATCTGTAACCAATATTTATTTATTATATATTAGTTTTAGATTACTATGGCAACTACTGTAAATGTTTCAGCATCTATCTCTTCTGAAGTGAGGATTCCACCTACGCCTTCTGTGGTGCATGGTGAGAAACCTAAATGGGTTAAACTTTAAGTGATAACAACAAAAGATGTTCTATTTGACCACCTTAAACTTGACTAAGTTCTTCACTGAGAATGCACCTAAGCTCTCGAGTGAGGAATCCAATCTCGCTGTTGTGGCTGCTGTGGATACATGGAATCTTAGTGATTTCGTATGTATGAACAATATTTTGAACATTTTGCAATATTAACATTAAAATATGTATAAGTCCATGCCTAGTGCAAAGGCACTATGTAAAGTTTCGGATCAAAGTTCAAGGCTAGAGATGTTGACTTGAAGAAATTCATAATCGAAAAATTCCCTAACTTTGAGATGGTTGATTCAAAAACTTTAGTAAATCAAGTTGGAAAAGTTTAACTTGTACATGATATTTATGTAGATAGAATTATTCTAAGTAAATCTTTTCAAGTGGCTGCAATTGTCTCCGAAGTCAACTTAGTCAACAACCTTAAAGAATAGTAGGTTGATACCGGTGTCAAAAGACATGTATGTGCTAAGAAGAAGATGTTTTTCACCTACAAAGAGGTGGATGGTAATCAATTGTTTATGGGAAAACAGGAATCACCCATGAATCTACCTACAAGGTACTTGGTATTAAAAAGGTAATTCTGAAAATGACTTATGCAAGGCTTCTCACCCTCAACAATGTGTTTCATATAGCTGACATTAGAACACATGTAGTATCTGGCTCATTATTGAGTAAAAATGATTTCAAAATGGTCTTTGAAAATGACAAATTTGTACTTACCAAAAGTGATATTTTTATAGAAAATGGGTATCTTTGTGGTAGCCTCTTTAAATTAAATGTAATGAACATTGTAACCAAAAATGAGAATAATAATAATGCATCTTCTTCTTATTTGCTTGAATTTTGTGACATGTGGCATGGCAGACTTGACATGTGAAGTACAATTCTATACAAAAGTTAATAAATCAAGATTATTACCAAATATGATTTTTGATAAAAATCATAAGTGTGAAATTTTTGTAGAATAAAATTCAAAATGATTTCTTTTCAATCAGTTGAAAGAAGTAGTGAACCTCTATATTTAATTCACTCAGATATTAGTATGAGGACGTAAATAATGTACAAACTAGAGGTGGTAAAAAGTAATATTACACTTATAGATGATTGCATAAGGTATTATTATACCTATTTACTTAAAGTAAAGATGAAGCACGTGAAATGTTTAAACATTATAAGACTGAAGTTGAAAATCAACTTGATAAAAAGATAAAGGTGATTAGAAGTAATAGAGGTGGAGAATATGATGCACCATTTGGTGAATTTTGTTCTACATGATATTATCTACCAAACTACACATCTTTATTCACCTAAAAAAAATGGCATTGCCAAGTGTAAGAACCAAACTCTAAAAGATATAATGAATGCCATGTTCATAAGTTCGGGATCACTTTAGAACTTGTAGGGGCGAAGGCTAGTCTAACAGCTAACCATAAATTGAGCAAAGTTCCTGACAAGAAGTTAGAAAATACATCGCATGAATTGTGGAAAAGAAGGAGGCCATCCTTTAAATATTTCAAAGTGTGGAGGTGTCTTGCAAAAGTGGCAATCCTTGAGATTCCAAAAAGGTCAAGATAGGATCTAGAACAGTGGACTGTGTGTTCATTACATCTACACATAAATAGTAGTGTATACTGCTTTCTTGTGCATAAATCCAGTACTGAGGATATTCATCCTAATACCATTAAGAATCAAGGAATGTTACATTCTTTTAGAATGTATTCCCTTTAAAGAGGTACAAAAAGTTCATTCACTGAAAAGAGTGAACGAGACAAGCTCAAGTGAAATCAATAAGCAGAAATTGATGAATTTGAACCAAGAAGGAGCAAGAGGGCTAAAATAACAAAATTGTTAGGTTCTGGTTTTCTAACTCACTTGTTAGAAAATGAACCTTGAACTTTCACCAAAACTATGTCTTGCCCTGAAGGTTCTTATTGGAAGGATGCAGTCAATAGCGAAATTGAGTCCATCATGAAAAATCATACATGGGAACTAATGGATCTTCCTCTTGGAAGTAAAACAAAAGGTTGCAAATGAATTTTAAATGGAAGATGAAAACTGATTTAGAACTATTGATAAATATAAAGCAAGGGTTGTTGTTAAAGGCTACAAGCAACAAGAAGGTGTGAATATTTTGATACATACTCACCTGTATCAAGAATAACTTTCATATGAACATTAATAACAATTGCTGCTATTAATAAGTTGAAATTAAATCAAATGGATGTAAAGATAAATGTCCTAATGGTGACCTTGATGAAGAGGTAAACATGCAACAACCCAAGGGGTTTGTTGTTAAAGGGAAATAAAAGAATGTATGTAAACTTGTTAAGTCCCTATATGGCTTGAAACAAACTCCTAAACAATGGCATGAGAAATTTTTTTAAAAAAAAGGTTATGTTGTCAAATGAATTCAATATCAATGAGGTGATAAGTTTGTCTATATAAAGAACGCTAATAAGGCTTATGCCCCATTATGTATATATGTAGATGATTTGTTGATTTTTGGCAACAATGGATGCATGATCAAGTCTACAACAAACATGTTAACTAAAAGGTTTGACATAACGAAATACTTGGGTACTGCAGATGTCATATTGGAATTAAAATTTCTAGGACAATTGAAGGATTAATATTTTCTCAATCTCATTATATTGAAAAAATTCTTAACAAATTTTCTAACGGTGATAATTGCATTGTTAAAACACAAATGGACTTGAGTGTACATTTGTCCAAAAATAAAACAGAAGGGATACACCAATTGGAGTATTCTCGAATCATTAGTAGCTTGATGTATGTTATGAACTGCACAAGATCAGATATAACATCCTCTGTTAGTAAACTAAGTAGGTTTACTAATAATCCTAGTGAGGATCATTGGAAAGCTATCAAAAGGGTACTCAAGTATTTGAGGTACTCCTTACATTATGGCCATCTCTATACTGGATACCCAGGAATATTAGAGGGCTATAGTGAGTTAAATTGGATATCTGATACTAAAGACTCGATATCCACAAGTAAATGTGTCTTTATGCTCGGTGCTGCTGCCGTGTCTTAGAAATCCTCTATAAGCAAAGTGTATCGCAAAATTCACAATGGAATAAGAGCTTATTGCTCTTGATAAAGTAGGAGAAGAAACTAAATGGCTTCGAAATTTCTTACTGGATATTCCATACTGGCCAAAGCCAGTGCTAGCAATTGGTGTCTATTGTGACAGTCAGTAAATAATTGAAAAGGTACAAAGTAGCATCTATAATAGTAAATCTAGACAAATGTACATCGTAGACACAATACCATTAAACACTTGCTCTCAAATAGAATTATTTCCATTGACTAAGTAAGTCAAAAGAAAATATTGCGGATCGGCTAACTAAACATTTGACAAGAGAGCTTGTGTATAAGTCATCAAGGGGATAAAACTTTTAAAATATAAGAGTGTTATAATGATAACCCTACCTAGTTGTCTGGAGATGCCAAGATCTAGGTTCAAAGGAACAACTAAGTCACATTGCACTATTAGTAGCACTCTTGAAGATTTATTTCCTACCTATTCCTATTATAATAGGAGTGCTTCTATGTCTCAGCTATAACATGACAAGGGTAAGCTGAGCTCATATTGATTCTCATAACTTGGTTTTCAAGTGGGCTATATACAGTATACTCTTAATGAGAGATCATCTATATGAATGAGAAATGTGACCGTTTCTTTGAGAATTTCAAAAAGATTTAATTCTCTAAAACATTCAGGAAACCAAGAGTTGTTCATGGCCAAAATGAACAAAATCGTGAGAACTAATGGAATATCTAGGAAGAGAACTATGTGAGTACTATTATCTTGGTTTACACTAAAGGCTGAATAATTCAAGATATCATGTTCACTAATTAGCCGAGTAAATCCGGTAGTATTTGCAAAGTCAAAAGCTACCTCTCCTGATGTAGTGATCTTCAATTCAATTCTCTCTACAAATTCTTTGAGTTTTCGTATTGGTCAGACAATTACTATTTATATGGGGGATTGTTGGAATTAGTGAGTGAGAAATTGTTCTCAATAAGTCTTTGAATGGTAATTGGATTACCGATTTAGTCCATGTTTGATCAGTACTTTCCAGTACATGAATAAGATATTAATTCTAAAATAATAAACATGAATGACATTAATTTGTTTGATGAACTATTTTGTATTCATGAACAATGTATAACACTAATTGGATGATTATTCATTCATGTGTTTTTAATGTTCGATTCATGAATTGTTGATTTACATCCATAGTTAATTAATGATATGTGCATTAACTTTGTACATTAATGAATTGTGGATTTATATTCAGTAATTAATGATGTGTTCATTAATTTTGTACATTCATTAATGATGAAGATTCATTCATGTATCATTAATGTTGTATTCATAAATTATGTGTATTCATGAACTATGAATGTACATATATACTAATGTTGTGTCTATTCATTAGTTTTAAAAATCCTATAAATAGGAGTCGTGTAAAGGAGTTGGATGACACATGCAAGTTTAAGAGTCTTATTTTCATTCTTTCTTCTTTTTTGATCCTCTACTCCTACTCTAAAGTTTTAATGGTGAGATTCGTGTTTCATACAGAGAAAATTGAGTAATATTCCACAAGTTCGTAGACTTTGTTAACAGTGCAACTTACAAGGTCCATAATCAAGGGCAATTGTATAATTTCACCTAATATGGCTAAATTTTTCAATTCATATGTTCATAGATTATTGATTTATTTTGTAGTTGTAAATTTGCTTAAAGGGATATTTGATAATTCAATATATATATATTGATAGTTTGCTTAAAGGTATATTTGACAATTTATTTTGATAGTAAGTTTTTTTTTTCTTCCTTTTATATTCATATGCATGACTGACTTATATATATATATATATATTTGTCTAAAGGGATATTTGATAATTTAACGGAAAAATGATATTTGTCTAAATTATAATTTCAGTTTGGAAAAGGGATTTTATAAAATTAGTAATTTTATTTTAGTTAGTTGTATTTAATTGTAATAAATTGCCTATAATTGGAAAAGGGATTTTATTTCCTATTTTATTTTATAAGTACATAAAGTTGACTTGATATGAACCTTTAATTTTTGGGGTTTTTGGGGGAGTTTTTTTTTTTTTTTTTTTTTTTATCACACCGGTTCGGGTATCAGCAGGTTCCGAACTGCTTCAATTGGGTAACTGGTCATCCGGTTACTTGAAATGTGTGAACCGGATATGGTTTAAAAAATTAGTGAACCGATAAGACCGGTTCGGATCACTCCACAGGCTCATGGACCGGGTACTCAGTCCATAAACACCCCTAGGTGGGGTTTTTGAAATCTTAGGAGGCAATTGCAAAGAATCCATTTGCACCGGTGAAAGGTAATTATGCCTTAAGGACAAAGGATTTAATCTTTGGCAACAACTATACCAATGGATTCGTATTGATTGACTTTATTTTCACCAAGTAAGTATTTATATGTTTGTGCTTCATTTATAGTGTATAATTATATTATTCAAATATTACAAATAATACTATCATTTTTTTTAACAATCACGTACTTCACTTCGTTGGAGTAATTTGTCCTTAATTTCCTTCATAAGCCTTAAATTGGTTAATTATTTTAAAGACGACAGACCAAATTAATCTGTTGTCATAGATAACGGATTAAATTGGTTGATACCCAAAGATAAAGGACTAAATTAGATTTGATGGTAATAATAGTGATGCTTTATTTCTGGATATCCTTGAATGAAGTATGAGGTCTGACCCTATCTATCTTCCATATGTTATATAAAATTCTCTCTTTTTCATTAATTATTTCTTAGAAAATTGCCTATA